>VWZG01013564.1:0-20344 GCA_013396735.1 Grallaria varia | reverse complement strand
GGGACCAGGCGGCCTCTGCCCTCCGCCCACTCACTGCTGGCACCCTGGTCTGCCAAAGACACAGTCCCCGGCCCGGCGAGCTCCGGAGGGCAGCGGCGGCCGACACACGGCCCCGCCGCGGGCACGCCGAGCCGCCCAGCGGGAGCCGCCGCCGGCAGCGCTCTCGGACACCTCAGAGAGAGAGTGAGAACGCTGACGTGCCGTTTGCAGGTATTCGCTAACCAGGCCACAATAAAGAACTTAGGGGATTTTTTAAAATTTTATTTTATTTTTTTGATACAAGATACATTCATCTCTCCTGCAGATGTTGCACCTTATATTTGGCGTTGTTAACATTTCCTGTCCTCGCATGTGCTGCTTCACCTTTCCTAGCGCATGATGTTTTCCATAGCGTATTGGTCCTAGGCCAGCTTGTGGCTTTGAGTACTGATTACGTTCCGGAGCCGAGTTTTTTCCTAGTTGCTCTATTTTCCTCCCATCCATTTTGTTCAGTCTCGAAAAAGTACATGATGTCAGGTAGCTGAGCAGCTTTTAAGTTCTATCTGAACTCTTGCAGTCTCTCAGAAAAAGAATTGCTCATCAAAGGTGAAAAGAAGTTCGCTGAACTCATGATTTTACATTTACTTGATTTAGCACTTCGGGGAATCTGGCCCTCTTTAGGTACAGGGCAACAAGCACAGAATCCCTAGCATTTTCTGAGTGAGTCACAGTGTGACCTCGGGCAAGCATCAAAATTTTTTTTGCCTCCGCTGAGGTCATCTCTAAAATGAAGGGAGTGTATTTGGGTGGATTGCTGGATGTGAAGTTACATAAAGCCACCTGCAAAAAGGGCAGCATGGTGCCTTCTCCTCAGGCTGAGTTTAGATTAAGAACTATGCATCCCTCTTTCATTTATAGCCATTCATGCAGGAGTATGATACTCTACCTTTCCTTCAGCCCATCTTCTACATATTTATGGCTAACGGGTTTTTAAAGCAATGGCTCACACACTTTAGGCTGTCAAATTTTCAACACAGCTCCAGGCTTTTAACAAACACTGGATACAAGTTCAAAAGTTCATTTTGGTTTTGGAGATTGTTCCTTTGCTGAAAATGAGGACAATCACTGTGGCCAGCCCATGGAATTTCCAACATTCCAACCTTGCTTGATCTTCAGATGTTTTTCGCTTCTATGTTTTGGTATATTTTATGGTGGTCCTGAGCTCATACAAAATTAAAGTTTTTTGTACCTTGCATGTATTTTGCATTGCAAACACTGCTCATAAATGCAGTTTAGTAGTATTCTTTATGTCCCAGCCCTGCTCCTGAAGCAACTGAAGAAAATGAAAACTTGCTATTGGTTCAAGTAAAGCAGGTGCACTTTGGAATCAATACACCATAACTGAGATAATTACAAAGTTGAAAAGGAATAACAGAAAAATGAATTACTTAAAATGTTTCTCTTTTGCCTTTTATCTAATAACTGTTTCTGGGAGGGAAAATCTTGCAACTGTCACCTGCCCACATAGGTCTGGGATGCCTGAATTCTGTTGTTCAGGCCCATCAATGTACCTGAGATTTGTGTTTGAATGCTCTTGTGGGAGCAGCAACAGCACATCACCATGTATGCATGAGGGGAAGTCATGGTCCACTTGAGTGAAGACAGACACGATGGCATGTCCTTGCTATGGTACACATGGGAACAAAAGAAGAGGTTTGTGAGCTGAAGCACTGTTCCTGTTCCTTCAGGGGAGTACTCAGCTCACTGTCTGCCCATATAAAGGGCTTACCAATTCCTGGTGGCACTCGTCTTGCAGTCTGGGAACACTTAGCCTGGCTGAAAACCCAGCCCCATTGCTATACCTTCAAAATGCTCATTGGCTTTCAGAGTTATATTGGATTGTCCATGTAGTAAGCGGGATATATAATTTTAAATTTGTGTCAAATGTAATTCAGCAATTGTGATTGTGATTTACACTTACAGGTTTAATAGCACATTGGATTAAATCCAACCCAAATAAACTCAGTAGCAAAATCTCCATGATTTCATGGTTCCACGATTTCAAGCCAATGTGTTTTTTTGCTTATTGTAATAGAACAGAAGTAATAATGTGAGATTAATTCCTTTCTTATACCACTGTAAATCAGGAGTGATACTGATTATTTCACTGTGAAAGAGGCTCAGGAACAACACTAACAACAACAAATGTGTTTTCAAAGGAGTTATTTGTGCCTATCAGCCTACTACGTCAAGTGGTCCATACAGATTTCACTGTGTAGAAAAGCGTTCTGTTTATCAGTCAATATTGCAAAGAATTCAAATTTGTAGAGAGTACCTGTACCCACAAGCACTGTTAAATGAATAGAAAGCTACATTGTTTCTTCAAGTCAAATGATTCGTAGGACTCTTCAGCCACTTTGCTCCTGAATCTACACAGCCTTTTCTACATGAAGTTAACAGACAGGGAGGCGTATTAAGTGTATTGTTTCATGACAGATATTTTCAAAATCACTGACTGATTAGTTTCTGAAGTCCAGGTAGGATGCCTCTCCTAATAATGTATGACACTAATTATAGCAAAGAACATAAATTAATTAGGCTGCCTATGATTTCTTCTGTGTATTGTTTTCTTTTAAAGATTGGCATTAGTTTTCTACTTGACTATAGAAGCAATTTCCTGGGTTGTGTGTGATGTTCTCTGTGTTGATTCATAGGTTTGTCATCCCTATTTTAATTTCTTACAAGGCAGTCTAGTTACTGCCCCTGAAAGTTGCTCTTATCCATCAGAGACATCAGAGAAGACACCAGAACTGGAAGGTGACCATTAATGTCATAGAACCAGTCTGTTCTGGTAAGCTCAGAGCACTTTTCCTACAAAAGGAGTTCCAGATGTGCCAATTACTTTTGTGATAACGTCTCACATCTCTCAGAAAGCAGACGGAATACATCAATTCCTTTCACAAAGACCTGAAGCTGCTAAAAAAGGTAGGACCTGTAGCTTCACAAGGCAATACTTTTAGCACTGTAACTAGGCTCAACTAAGTGGTGGAGAGTAAATTTTGCAGGCTGGGAAAATAATTCCTTTCAATCAATAAACAAAACACTGTTTTATTTAAAATTGCAGGAACTCTTTTGATTGCTGTATTTTGGAAGCCACATAGAAGTCAAATTCATAGAAAATTATCAACATCACTCTTCTAAAAGCCTCTCAGAATGATTAGTGCCTCTTTTGCTCTCTAGGAATTTATGTTAGTGCATCATAATGAATAAAAAAAGGTGTTTATCTCCCAAGAAACTTACAGCTAATCTAGGATCTGTCAATTCATTTGTTTATTCACCAGGGACCCCAAGTACATACACCAGTAAAGCAAGTCAGTTAATTGAATGCCTATCTTGGACTGGTGAATAGGAGCTTAACTACTTGACTGCTTAAAGGAATATGTTTGAGCATCTTCCTGAAACAAAGCCCAAGCTCAGAGTAACAGGCAAAGCACTCACAAGATCTGGGTTGTGAAGCTGTGTGCTGTTCCTTCTGTGATGATGCCTCCACAGGGAAGCTGTTCTCCACTGGAAAATGCCAGATCTCGATGGAAAAAGGAAAACTCACATCTGCAGTGGATGGGTCTTTCCCTGAAGCTGAACTACGATTCTGAAAGCCTCTGACAAATGACCCAAGAATAATAATTAGCCAAAACCAGGGGTAAATAGCAATTACATTTCTTTGACTTATAATAATTCTCTCATATAGGTTTGGTTGCTGCATTATTGTATGTTTATTTAATAGAAAACAAACTGTGTGTGATTAAATTTTTAGGCAGAACTATTCCTTTCTGAAAAGAAGGTTTACTCCAAGTCAAAACATTTTGACAAAGATTGTGATAGTGTGTAATTTCAGTGAAGTAAATGTGTTTTGTTACATTTAATTAAAATACTACTTTTAATAGTGTACCTTTTTGTTGCATACAGGATTACATATGCTATGAGGCAAAAATATATGTTCTAAGGTAGCATGAGTAAGTTCCTTGTTTTCTTGGTTTTTTAATTCTGAGCTCAAAGAATTTGATCTCCTACAAAAACAAAACCAAACAAATATGTAACTGCATGTTTGGTAAGTTTTCTTCAGTCAGATCAAATATTCTAAACCTACATTAGAAAGAAATCCTTGGTTATTCCCATGCTACCTCAAGAATTTTACAGGGAAATTGAAGGACTTATTTGTACAGTATATTGCATTATAAATGTTGAACTTGATTGGCATCTCAGTGTTGTGATATGCATGCTTAATATTTTATAATATTTGCTATGATAAAACAATAAGTTTGCATCAGCTTTTGTGCAATATGCACTGAATTTCCTGCCACTCAGCTTTGAAATGTAAAAGTTCGATAGACATCAGTAATATATGATACAACAAAAACAAACTTTCTCCGATCAGTAGGTTTCCAAGGGTAATGGATGATAAGATGAGGTAGTACTTGCTGTCCTGTCTTTGTCTGTTTATTTTATTTTCTAAGGGAGGGTCTACAATCCCAGCCACAAGGCAAACAAACAAACAAAAAAATTCAAACCATATATGTAATAGAAAAAAGTTAATAAGGGTAATTAAATGTGTTTAATGACTTTCATTATGTGCTCCCCCAATGCTTTGCAAATATGGATCCTTTAATTATCCTTTGCTACTCCTCTGTAAGAGTGAAGTGTGAAGGAATTATGCTGGTAGATACTGAACAGGTATGCAATGCTCTTACCAGAGATGAGAATCAGCTTTAGAGAAAGCCATGTGGAGGGCAGAGGAGGTTGCTAGGATAGTGCCTGTGGCGGTATTTTTTGGTGCTGTAATTAGCCAAACCTCTCACACTACTTTCCTGCTGATGTTAGTTGTGAGAAGGGAAATGTGCTTGCTGACACTTGGCCTTGGCTCACTGCGTGCCAAAGCCACCTGTGGGTTCAAATTCCTTTGGCATTGCACGCCAATATGGTGTATGTCATAATCTTACCCTTAGAGATAAATTCTGAGTAGTATTTAATGTAATCATTTTACAGATAAGGCATTGGAAGTGCAGGCTGGATATGAAGTTTAACCCCAAAACCATGGATATGTATTTAATACCGGGAAGTATTTTTTCTTTTTTTAGCTAAACAAGGCTAAACTGTACATACAGAGTGTCTGCAGGATCTGTCTGACTTGCACAGTATTGGATTTGAAATTGATAGTGACTGGAAAAAGGTGTTATCCTAACACTACACTCCTTATTCCAGTAAGGCTCTAAGAGTGCCTCTGTCAAATCCTGTGAGCCAAGACGCCTACATGATGGTGTTTCCTTTGAGGATGTACTGTGAAAATCTGGATATAAAGTCATGAATGCTTTGAACTGCTGCCCCAGATTTTTCCTGTCTCAGTAGGTCTGGCATGACTGATATGCTGCTGTGCAGTCCTCATTAAATACCTCATTACTACAGCTAGCATTATTGTGTCTTCTGTTTTAAAAAAAACATTTACCAAGGCAATCTCAAAATCTATACACTGATCCAAAACTCTGTCTTCACATTGGTGCTTGCATGTGCTTGTCACATTTTTGTTGAAGAATAGCTCATAATGCAATACTTGACAGAACAGATATAGCAGGGGATATTTAAAGGTAGAAGTGTGGGAGATTTCTTTTGTTGGATTAGTACATGATCCAGGTTCCTCAAAATACTGGGAAACCAAGGGCAGCATTTTGAAAATCATGAAATGGGATGCATGCATCATCTGCCTGGCACCCTGACTTGCTATAGGTAGAGTGTTAAAAGAGTAACACTCTCCACCTATTTGTGAAATGCCTATATGTGAAATAATTGGGATATTAAACAAAGGCATCTGTTCGACTGTTTTGCATCATCTGCTCATTATATTTGGGCATTTCTGAAGACAAAACAACCCTAAGTATGAATCTACAACAAACAGGAGTTGCATGGAATTATCATCTAGATCCTAGGGAGATAAAGTAATCACGTTTATCATGTTTCGTGCTCTTACATTTCATCCTCTTATCTTGCTTACACTTATGGCAGGCAATGAAACAACTGTGCTGTAATTTCTGAAGAGAGAAATTGGAAGTTTGGACTCAGTTTCCTTTACATGTGATTCCTTTGCCAAGGTACTGCCCACAACACACTCTGATCCCGCAAAGTGCTTGTGTACGCATGTTTGCCACGCAGAGAGCTCGGCAGAAGCAGAATTAAACTTTTGCAAACTGGCAGATTCATCAAGCAAAAGGATACAGGAAAAAAGTATGAGAGGCTTCTGTTACGTAAGTGATGTATAATATTGGTGAGCTGGTTTGGAGTTATTGTTTAAGTACTGTAATGCAGTCCATTAAGTTACCTGTGGTATAGAAAAAAAATCTGTCCTGAAGATCTGATCTGATTCTGATGATGATCTCTAAGTTTACATGGCATAAAGAGTACTGGTTCTGATGCCCAGCCATCACCTGCTGAATTTTATTTCCCTGGCCCTCTCCAGTCCCTTAATTTTCCTTAGCGGCAATTTTAGCACAAGGTAAGACAACGTAAATATGTCCCACCATGGTATGGATGGCTACAATAGCCTGCTGAGGACCAGAGAGTCATGACAGTTTACCTGATAGCACCTCTTTGCTGGGGGTAAGCTGGGAGTAAAAATGGTGGAGGCAGGACTCTGGGACAAAAAGTAATTTCCAAAGTAAGACAGGGTGCAGCTATGGTGTTTTAACAGCCTTTGAGTGAATACTCCTATGTCATATGACTCAGAGTGTGTTAAAGGAGGGCAGAAACCACTTTTCTGAGCTTAAATAATCCTTCCCAATGTATCTTCGATTAATTTAGTATTCTATCCCCTAAATTGATTTATTGTTGTATCGCAGATAAAGCTGAACAGGTGACTTAATGGGTTTAGCCTCTAGGATGGATGGTTTTTTTGTTCTATGTTTTAGTGATTATTTCCTTTCTGTGTAATTTTCAAAGGAAAAGCAGCAGCCATATACCTACACACTCAACTGTCTCAGTAGGATTTTACATTTCAAGTCAAGGGTCTTCCTTCTCCAAATACTCTAGAAGCTTCTCATCTACAAATAGAAAAAGTGTGACAAGTAGGGGTACTGCTGTGTTGCAAAAACAATATATTTTTTATTAATGATTGTCACAGTCTCCTATTAGGATGGAAATTTCTTGCAGGAATCTGTAGCTGAGACTCACCAAAGCAGATGTGGAGGTCTAGATGCTAGACATAGCATTGAGAACTCTTAATGTGGTGGAGTAAACCACTGCTTACATAGGTACAGGCTGGAGAATTTGTAATCATGCTGCAGGGTGAGCACGCAGCATCCTGCAGAATGAAGGGTGAAATTTTTACTTACGTGTTTAAATAAAGCGACCGCTTTTCAAATCCAGAGTCTCCTTGTGACTTTGAGACATAAAGAGTAGCATGGATCCACCATCAAAATACAGAAGGTTATTCTAGTATTCTGAGATGTCATTCATTCCTAATCACATTTAAAAAAAATTATGCATTATTTATATGCATATTGCTTAAATCCATACCACTGTATCCACAGAGAATTACTAAATGGGAAATAAGCCTTCAAGATATCTTATTCCTGAATTAAAAAAGACATGCATTAGCAATGATGTGTCTTATATCTGAAACCATATTTAGTAACTAGTTTGACTGACAGGTAAAGTACCATGCTGTTGCAAAGACTAATGCATAATAGTGTGCAAAGCACTCTTTTTTTAAAACAGTACATACCAATATTTAGAAAACAAAAGTATTTTACAAGCTGTCTAATGAGAGAGAGAAATATAGTTAGGATACATGAAAGAACAACAAAGACATACTAGGAAATTCAGATTAAATACTAGAAATTACAATTAAAGATCTGGTGAATACTGCTCAAGGGGAGAGGCAGTCCTGAGTCCAAGTGAGGGAGGTAGGTGGGTTAGTGGCTCAGCTATACAACCAGGATCTCTGACTCTGGAGCAAAAACAGAGGTAATGGAAAAGGCCTGGAACCAGAGGAGGAGCAAGGAGGGAATTCATGTCCTTTCAATGCTTTTGGTAAATCTGAGCTGCATTGCTTTTTGTGAGTAGTGAGAACATGAAGAAACACTAGAGAACACAAGCCATTATTTCAAATGTAGTCAAAACTATTTTGTAATATTAAATGTCAGAAAGTTACCCAGGGCTAGTACTTCAGCTGGCGTCAATCAATATGATTAACTGGTTTGGTCCTCTAAAGTAATAGAATCAAGATAACTTAAACAAGGTCAGTATTTAATATTAATTCACTGTTTAATGTTACCTCTTACTACAAGTTGGGGGATATAGTGGTAAAAAAAGCATGTGTGAATCCAACCTTGTGAATCTGTACAGCTAACTACAGGGCTAGATACTCAGCCTGAGAGTGGTAACTCTACCTTGTTTCAGAATAATTACAGCCAGGATTTATTATTTTCCCCCTGGTACAAGCCTGTTACATTAGATTACATTGTGTTCCAATTTTCAGTCTGTAGTGTGTGTTCTGCCTGTTGCTCTGCTATGGAGGTGTTAATTTTGAAGTTACTGTGGTATAAGAGAGAGGTGACACACTGAGTTAATACAATAGCACTTTACCTAAGAAAATCAGGGCTCTACTTCAAATTTGACATTGCTTTGGCAATGCCAGGCTAGTGTAGGTGCTTGTTCCCACCCCTCCAAACAGTCACAGTGCAGTGCTGTAGAGCTGACACCAGCAGTTAGTGCATGTGCAGAAGAGATCGGGACTGCGGATGGACGGGTGCTCACAGGCATTGTCAGAGGGGACCAGACTGGAAACATTTCAGGCAGCACATCCTGTGCTTCCTCAGCACACTGAGAATTCACTTGGCTTCTCTACACCTGTCAAAACAATAACTATTACATCATCCACCCCAAAACATGCAGATGAATAGAGGCTGGGGGTGGGGACATTTTACTGATTATTGACTGTAATGAAGGAGAGTGGGTGGTGATTGCACATAGCAGAAAACCTAGAAGAAAGGCAGTATGATATAATTTCACACTGGGAATCTATTGCTATGGCAACAAAGAAGAGATTTTTTTCTTTTTTTTCTTTTGAAAAATAGGGTCCAATACAGAAGTATCACAAAAGCAGAAATCAGATTTCTAACAAAGCTTTTCTCCACTTTGCTTGTATTTTATTCATTTGTATTGTTACTGAAATATTTGTAGGTGTGAAAAATAAATGTTTGTGGCCACCAGCATTTCCCCTAAATCAAATAAAGTACTGTTGTGTTAGTTTTATTGACTTGGCGTGAAATCCCAACAAAACCCTGTTATGTGTTCTCTATATTCAGGCTACAGACCACTTACAGTTTACATTTCTTTTACAGCTATTGAAGTGTTCCTCCAGATTTAACACCATTTTCTATTTCATGTGGATAAAGAATTAATGAAAACAATTACTTTTGCTTTAAGGTACTGAGGTAGGTTTAAATGGCCATTACAAAACATTCTGGCACCAGTATTTCACTTCAGGAACTGCAGCAGATTGGGCTGGTGAATAGGTGCTTGGGGAGGCAAATTTCTACATTTTCTGTGTGAGAAAGGTTAAAGCTTCGCAGTAACATTAAATGAAGGAGCAGTGCTAATCACCCCTCCACAGGAAGAAGTAAAGCCTTTTGTCAGAAGGCCAAATGAATACTGCATAGCTCTGTGCTGGCGTAGCCTGTCAAAACCCTGGAATCACCACTCTGTGTCTGCTGGAGACAAGCTGCTGGTACAAGAAACAGTGACCACTTCTAGATTTCTTTCCCTCTTCAGGGTTTAAATAAGCATTGTGAGTTACTAGCTAGATGAGCCAAGGATTAGCCAGTACTAGAGATCTGCTCCCTGTTTCTGCTTTGAGACATCTTCATTTTATGTTTTTAGGTTACATCCCATCCTATTTTCCTAATGTCTGCAGTATACAAATCCTATTTGCTGTTTCTTTGCTCATATATGATGTTAATTTCAACTGCACACTCACGTTTCCACTATTTAGCTCTACATCAGCATAATTATATTTTTTCATTATATGGATCATGTATTTTGCAATATCTACAAGCTTTTTTTATGACATTAAAATGATCTTTTTCCACACATTTTTTCTTAGATAGAACTTGCAAAACAGATATTTGCTGTTGTGAGATACCCTGAATTCCATGCACAAAAACCTCAGGGAGCATCAATGGTATTGACAGTCAAAATACAAATTTAGTGAAGAAAGGCAGCATGCCTACAGCAAGAGACATTGAATCAAACAAAGCAATTTCTCTCTGTATCAGTGGTTTGTACAAAACACAAAAAAACCAAACTCAAAATCAAAACAAGAAACAGAAGAAACAAATGAGAACCATGGACTCAATTTGACAGAAGACTAAGCGAAATACAGAGATGGGATTCTAAGGGTTTTTTCTTCTAATGTGCTGACAGGACATTTTAAACAGAAGCATGCTGTTCTGTTTAAAATTCAGTTTAAAAACACCTACTAGTCAGGGAGGTGCTGAAACACTGATGTACCGTATTTTCACTATATTTATCATACATATATAGCAAACCATATTGCCAGTCATTGCTTACCTTTGGACCATTTTGGAAAGCTACCTGGGAAGCTCTGTTGTGTATGGGAATCTGTGGTTGGCATTGACCTTACTCAGACAGCTCTGGAGCACCCACTTCCTCATCTTCATTGGCAAACAAGGATGCAAACACACCTTAGCATGTGTTGGGTGTCCTGAAATGAGATGAGAGGACAAAAAGGGAAGTCTTCTTTAGGGTGTATTGAGATCTGGCACTCTGTGGCTGGAAAAAACATCTGTAAGGAGCAGTGCTGCTGAGAAATTTTCTGTGACCAATTTTTACTCTCTCTTCAAGTATCTTGTATATAAATTATGAATTTGCAGTCAAAGGACTCTGTCCAGCAGACAAAGATTCTGCGACATAATTACTGTCCTCAGAAACTGCAGCTCTCATATGCGGGAGGAGAGGGACTGAATTACATTTCCATGACACAGACGAAATAGCCTCAGAGTTCTCACTGCACAAAGAATAGGGACAACCTCATGTGCTTTTTGGCATGGTATCTGCTTTTAATACTTATTTGCTCTTCTTTTGTCACAACATCACTACCAGTTTTCCTGCTGGCAGGCGCTCTGGCAGAAGACCCAGACCCTCTGATGTGAGGATGCCTTGGCACTGCTGCTAATGTCAAGTGGAGTATCAGCTTCTATCCCTCTGTGTTGCTAATAGAGCTTAAAATGAGCATGGCTTTTCTACACTTTGTACAGAAATTTCATACTGTTTTTTTTCAGAGTTGTATTTGTCTTTTTATTATTTTTTTTTTTAAATACTAACCACCAGAAGCAAAATTCACCTACTACTAGACCCTAAGCAATAATACACAACACACATAAATCCACCTCCTGTGTTCTTCTAAGGTTGATAGTTATTAAAGAGACCTTTGTGAATAGAGTGGAGTACTTTTAGGTTGCTGTTAGTTAAGCCTAACTTATAATGATATTTTTTTGAAATGAGCTGGGTTCTGTGTGAACAGGTTTTTGTTGAATATCAAATGCTTGGAATTTATACAGCAGAGACCTCCCACCTTGTACGTAGCAGAACAGTAGCAATTTTACTTCCTGTTAAACAATACAGATTTACTCTGCCTTGTACCTGTGTAGGCTGCAGCAAAGGTGCGGGTTTTTTCTATGGAAAAGTCTTGTTGAATAAATGAGAAAAAAATCAGTAAGATTCCATAGAAATTTAGCATCTAATAGCTATGAATGGAGAATTATATCCCTGTTGCAGTGCTCTCTGGGTTGTTCTAAGCATTCTGCAGAAAGCTTGTCATTCCCTAGTAAACTCAATAGGAATTTGCCCTAAATGCTGTTTTTTGAGCATTGGGACTGGAAACAAATTGTAAGGGTTAGGAAGCACCTTCATTTTATTGTACTATTAAAAGTTATAATTTAATTTGCCTTACACGGGTATCATTCTTGTGGGACCACAAGAGAATCCAAAACATTAATTATGGTGATGCATTTACCCTGCAGCACAACTGTAATGGAGAGGGGAGATGTGGGGAAGGAGGAGTGTGTGTGTGTGTCATTACATCTTTACCCTGGTAGAAAGAAGAGAAATAGGATGTTCATTCTTATCTTTAAGTCCAAATCAGCAGTATAACCCACATTAAATGATGCAGCTACACTACTTCAGCATTGAGTACTGTTTAGGGTTCAGCAAATAAACATGTTGTTAGATTGGTGGGTTTTAATATTTTAATAATTATTGCATTGTGCATTCTGGAACTGTGTCTGCCTGTGGGCTGCAGAAGGAAACCCCAGTGTATATTCAGGGAGTGCATTCCCATGAATGACTAGCGCCTATGCGATTCTAGTATCATAGCAACATCCGTGAGTGACGATCTTTGTTACTGAGATTTGTTTATATAAAAAACACTGCTTGTGTGGAGTATCCCTTCTACTCTTCACTGCAGTGAAAAGAAGGACTGCAGAAGTGGTCCCACCAGCTTCAGCATGAGTCATGGGGGAGTGCTCTTTGGCAGGAATCACTTTGTGCTAGGTGCCTGTACAGCCATTAGAACCCACAGTGTTTTAATAATGAAAAGGCTTCATTTTGCAATGGTAAAGAAAATCAAGAAGTATCACTTAACAGTACTTCTCAAATGTGTTTTCCTAAGAATATGAAGGAATTTAAGAAGTTTTTGTGCTTGGACAGAGTAATACTATGTGGCTAGCCTTCTTTGTGCTCATCAGGTCATGCTGCATGCACTGCTCAGGAGAAAGTACCTCAGGAGAAGGTAAATTCCTTCAGCACATGACATTGAGCCATTTGCTTTGTTTTTGCTTGTTGCCCTCTTCTCTGGCTGGAGAAGGGAGCCTCAGGACTGCACACTTCTCACCGAGCTTCACTTCCTTTCTCTCAAGCGCAGTAGGATTAGGGAACAGAGGCTTAGCTTTAAATCATGACTACCAAGAAAGCAAAGGGGCAAGATTAATGTAGTGAGGCTTTTTTTACCCTCTGCTCTGGCAGGTAAACACAGAGAGGATGATGCTGGAATTTGCTCTACATAGGAACACAGGAAGACAATGGTGTGTAGAAAAATAACTGTAGTGTGAGTCATTGGTCTTATAACTTTTAGTCAAGCTACTGTTCCATTTGACCCTGAAACTTCTGTGCAAGAGAAAATGCTTTCATTAACAGTTTCCCTATGAAATGATAATCTACCACCATGTCAACTATTTCACAGAGAGGAAGCCAAGTAGGACAAGACTGGCGAGCCATAATTTTTAGTTAGTTTGTTTGTTTCCTCTGCTGTCATTGGTATTAGGTCATGCATTTATTCAAGGTATAAAAGAACCAGTTGTCATGGTTTAGAAATAATACTTCCTAATTCAGTGTCCCCAATGAGACTCTCACAAACCAGAAGCTGCTTGCATGCTTCCTCCCAGTCCCCTTCCCCCTTCCTGATACAGGGATGGAGTTGAGACTTGAAGTCACAAAAAAGGTGAAAGGCACAGATTGCGCTAAGAACAATTTACTGGAAACAGCAACAAGGGAAGAAATAGAACAGCAGCAGCAACAATATTGATAATAAAAATATAGAAAGAGAGGGTGATTTGCAAGCACAATGCTCACTGAACCCAGGACAATGAAAAGCAATGTTGGACCGCCCCTGTGCCTGCCATGGTCGTTGCCCCCGAGCAGAAAGGACTGCCCTTCCCAGAAGAGAGAGAGAGACAGAGAGAGAGAGAGTCCCTTTGCCCTGCCCTGCATATTGAATAACACAATGTCTTGGCTGCAACCCCTCCCACTAATCTGGGCTGGAACCAGGACACCAATTCTTAAAGCCACTGCATTTTGACAGTATTGGCATCCCAGAAAAGGAAGAACATACATTAAAATCTTCAAGTTCTGCTCAGGGCAACAAAAACATACTGTAAAATAAAACAGAGAGAGTATTACATTGAATACCTTGTAATTTTTCATAAGATGTTAGAGCCTTTTAAAATTGGAGTTACTGATTCTGATATGTGGCAATGCAGTTGCTTCTGCAAAGACAAAGCTAGCAGTAACCTAAAAGCCCATAATGACACTAGGCAAAAAGTGCTGTAGATACAGAAGTGTCCCAGGGTCTGGATGAAGAGTATTTTGTGCTTGCTGGGAGCCTGAACATTTGTAATCTTGATTCAAAATGCAGCCTTTTGACAGCAATCTAAATTTTGTACTGTGGGCCGTAGAGCTAAACCACAGGAAATCAGAAATGAACGCTAAAGATGAAGATCAGACATCAAATATCATTCTAGGTGAAAAATAATATTTCAGATCATAACTACAGAACCTGGAAAGAAATGTAAATGTTCTTTTCAGTGCTACAGGAAAGATTCCCCTATGCATTCTCATGCAGAGATAGATGGTAGATCTACATATGCATGCATTAACCTCAGTTCCAGGATTTCAGGCCAGCTGGACTATGGGCACTTAAACATTAGGCCTGACATTCCACGGTGTGCAAGCCACATCCACACCTCACACTTTCATTTGTGTTGTTAAAAGAGATGTGAGTGATGTGATTGGACCTGAACCAAGTGTTTTCCTTCCAGGGAAATGCTAAAATACTTTACCACTGAGCATTCTGGTGTGGTCACAGCTCTAGATTTTTTAGCATTTCTTTCCCCTCACTCAAATGAAAATAGTAAAATAAACATTTTTTTCATGCAGCTTCATCTACATGGAGGTGTGTTCTTTATCTGCTGCATTAGTTATGTTTATTAAATACAGTAGAGTGTTGTGGCAGGTAAGCCACAGTTCCTTACAGTCTGAGTTACCTTTATTATTTCTCAGCAAGGCAGGAGCATCCTGAGGAAATTGTCGAGGTGACATAAGTCTTCCAGGAAGAAATGTGTGCCCTTGATGACTCCACTGGGATTTCTTCACTCTGGAATTACAGATGTGCTATCTAGAGGATTCTAATGCTATGTGAAACTCTTTTATTTCAAAATGTGTTCTTTTATTTCTACAGTATATTTGTTCTTATCTCCCTTTCACCAAGTTTATTTCCTGTGTTAGTTTCCTATCCTATACCCTCCTTTTTTTGGTTGCTAGAGGTTCCTTCTGCCTTGACTTCCCAGCACCTGGGCTCTGTCTCAGGCATCTAAGACTCAGTGCATTGCCTGATCCCACAGACCAGGGCCAGACCTGCAGCCTAGTACAGTCCTATGCTTCCTTCCTCTGGTCTTAGTCCATCAATTATGAACTGCCCTTGGTCTATCAAATCTGGTTGGAGCCTTGGCTTGTGATCCTCTTCCTCTTCAGCAACCCTAGAAATTATAAACTACACTGACAGGATCTGTCTGGATTTTCTGTGAAAATCTTAATACAAAGCATGTCAAGCCCTTTTCTAATGTAATGCTGCTTTTCAGTCATTATTTCTAGAAGACAATCATGAATTCCTGATCTCTGATTTCCCCTGTTAACAGCTCATTAGAGGGACCTTGCAGTGTTTGGCAGTACTAGACACTTGACCTTTTTTCTTCCTGACATTCTTCTGTCACTCTGAAGGTGTAATGTGTTTACAGCTCCTGAAAACCTGTTTGCCTCCTATGAAGCTGGTGTCCTTGTTCACCAAAATGAGGGCACATTGTAGCACCTGGCTCTTTTATGAATCTAAAGGGAAACACAGGATAGATAAATGGGAATGAGAAAGGGGAAACACAGGAGCAACGCCATTGATAGATAAATGGGAATGAGAAAAACAGGTGCTTATAATGGTGATGAGACCATGGAAAAAAATTGTTGCCTCATGAATAAAGTAGATAGTATCCAGGAACTTGGTAACAAAAACAAATCTATCAAATGAGGCAGATTCCATAGTGGTTTTTGACAGCAAAAGAGTTTTTGGAGAATCTCTTGGCTAAGATGTAGTTGTAAAGGACACAAAGAGCAATTTCTGTTCAGCATTTGTAGATTAATCAAAACATGGAATGTGAGGTTTTCAGGCGACCATTCATAAAAAAATGAAGTTGGCACTTCCAATAGAAGAAAAGATCAATGACTAATATCATATTCTTGACACAAGAGATTTTTTCTGGTGTTTTTACAACATGGCCCCAGTTTGCAGCTCATATAAGAGAGGAGGCCTTTCAACACAGTTTCTGGATAAAACAACAAGATAACAGAAGTTGTACCCATAGTGCCAGGGTTTACCTCTGGACTCCTTTAGCCATCATGCTTCTCAGCAAGGCCTCCTACATAGGTCTCAAAAGGACCCAGTGAACCTTCTGTAAGGAAAGGAGGACAGAAATATCCATTTCCAGTTCTTCGCTATTCAGATATTTGCCCTTCTTGACTGTTGTGAGTGGCTGCTGTACAGTGTAGATAGTGGCTGTAGTAAAAGAAATAATTAATCTTGTTTCAACACTTACGAAAAGAGCTGACAAGCCTTGCGTCATCAAAACAAAGTTTTGCTTTCACTCATTAGGTAGGGTGAAGGAGCAGAAAGAATGGAGCTGGAAAGGTCTTTCTTGTCCAGAATGAGACTATGGTTGTTGCCTGTTTCCAGACCTGAATTCCACAAGACCTGTTAGCCTCTTAAATAAAGTTTGCTGATAAAAGACACCTGTACATAGGGCTGTAGGAAGACAGCACCTCTCCTTGTACTTAGGCTTGAATCTTTTCATAATTAGATTTGGGGTACTCAGAAGTCAGGGAGAACCACATCACAGGTAGCTCAGTTATACAATTTAGATCATTTAGTCCAACACATAACTTGTGCTTCCTTCTCCCTTCAGCTAGACTACAGTTTCTATGTTGTATTTTCTTCTGCTTTCTGTGCAGTTCAGACTGGGAGATGCAGTTCACTTCCAAATGAAGTAGGTTCTGTTAGGTTCTCTGCCAGCAGGAGTGAACATTTCTCACAGAGGAAATTGCATTTTGGGGCTGCTGAAGTTGCCTTGGATTAGTACCTTTGCCTTTTTAGTGGTGAGTCACCCTGTTCTTTCCTCCTGTGAAAGCTAATCTTAGTTGTTGTTTTGGGACAAATACCTTACAACTGCAGTTATTCACTAGCAGTGAACTCAGTGCCTTTCTATTTACAGCAAACTTCCTACACTCTGTTCTCTTGTGATAGATCTGAACTTAACAGAATCACAGGGGAGGGCACTGTATGCTTCTGTGCTAAAGAGAATTTAAGAGCAAAACTGTGATAGAAGAAGCAGAGAGGTGGGAAAGGGCAAATGAATACTTCCATGCAGGTGTTTTAAGATACCATTGCTTCTGTCCAGGTGAAAAGAAAGCTGAAGTAATAAACAATAGACCATTAACTAGCCTCTCGCTATCCAAACTCAAGAAGTACCATGTCCCAGATTAGTTCAACACCTCTAATACACAGCATAACACCATCCTGCTAGAGAAGGGAAATCCATCTAAGAAAGGTAATGCCTTGAAAGAAATGCTATCATGGTCAATAATTAAGTTGTATGACTGTGTAAACACAGATAACTCTATGCCAAAAAAGTTGGATAATTTCCTGATGGGGAAATTATCAGTGATCAAGGAGTGCCTACACCTCTGCCAGGGAAGCTTAAGACCTATTTAAACCTGTGCAATGGAAAATAAGACTGAGAACCAGAAAACAATCAGTTGCTCAGGCTGCAGTGACAGTGGGTTCTATCAACTTCATTTAGAAGTTTGTTCAAATCCCTGAATATCACAGAATCGGTCAGGTTAGAAGGGACCACAGTGGGTCATCTAGTCCAACCTCTCTGCTTAAGCAGGGTTATCCTAGAGCACACTGCATAGGATTGCATTGAGGAGTTCTTGAATATCCCCAGTGAAGGAGACTCCACAACCTCTCTGGGCAATCTTTTCCAGTGCTTGGTCACCCGCTCAGTAAAGAAGTTCTTCCTCGTGTTCAGGTGGAACTTCCTGTGCATCAATTTCTGCCTGTAGCCTCTTGTCCTATTGCTTGGCACCACTGAGAAGAGCCTGGCTTCATCCTCTTGGCACTCTCTCTTTACTTATAGATATCTTTATTTATAGATATTGAGGAGGTACATTCTTTATTGTCTTTTCTTGTGGCTGAACAGGGTCAGCTCCCTCAGCCTTTCCTTGGAAGAAAGATGCTCCAGTCCCCTATCCATCTTGGTATTCTTCCACTGAACTCTCTCCAAGACCTCTATGTCTCCCTTACCATAGATTCAAGAATGCTTTGGGTTGAAAGGGACCTTAAAAATCATCTAGTTTCAACTCCTGCCATGGGCAGAGACACCTCCCACTACACTGGATTTCTCAAAGCTGCATCCAACCCAGGCTTGAACATTTCCAGGGATATATTTGAGTATTGCTAGATGCTACTGTGTTCCATGAATCAGTTTTTTATATATTTTTCTGGGTTAAATTCAGTAAGGTGGCAATACAGTCTGAAGACCTAATAGTAGGGGAAGGAGAGATCCTCCTTAAATGTGTTTGTGCATGGCACTGGTCTCCCAGCTAACAATGGTTCATCTGTGCTGGTCTGGGGCACCTGACTCCCATCCTGCCCACGAGACTATCATGAGTTGGTTTGACTTCCAAGAAACTATACCCCAAATATGTCCTGATGAGATTGTGCAAAACACAATATGAGCAGGGTGATTGTTTCTCCAGAAACTGTTATCCTGGTTCCATTTGTTGCCTCTGAGTCAATCAGTGTTACACTATCAGATTTATTTACTTGGTCCAGGATAACAGCTTGTTAAAGAAAATATTTATCATTTTCTGTCCTCACCAATAGCTATTGACACAGGATGCAATCCTAAAGTTGCTTTGCATTTTTATAAAAAAGTGGGGCAAGTAGTAGCAATGGGAAAGACACAACCTGGCCTTTAAACTTGCTCATTGTATGTTAGTAAGAGATTTTACTTTCTGACCTAAGGATCTTTTACTCTCATTCACCATTGTATACCACACTTGTGGGAAATACAAGAAAAAATAAGATTATAAAGGAGTGACACATAGTTCTAGCAGCCTTTAATTCACCTTGGTGGGTAAGAAACAAGGAGAAGAGCCATTTCGATGACCTCTGCCTGCTCTCCACTGACAAGTGTAAGATTCTGAGAGAGAAAGTTTTGGTGGTGGGCAAAACTCTAAAAATTGCTCATTTTTCCTTCCCTCTAAACTTCCCATCAAAGACCATTTAGTCCTTACCAAATACCATTTCTCCTCTTTAGAACTATTTTGGCTCTTCTGCGTTCCAGATTCTCGTTCCAATGTATTTCAGATGCTATTGGGCCTAAGAGTTCTCAAGTTTAGTTCTTTTCAGAACATGAAACCAAAAGTCAAATGAATTCTAGAATACAGTATCTAGCAGCTTTTCCCTTTATTTTTAGTAATATGCTACACTCACTTATGAAGCACTGCCCATCCACTTTGATGCATATGTAGCTTCTGAATGGCCAGATAAGTCCTAATACTGCAGTTTGCCTGGGATATAAGGAATCAAGGTAAAATACCAATGCACTTAGGCAAATTTTGTTTTAGTGTCAAGATGCAGAAAGGTCACATGACTTCATGTTTGCAGTAGTTAAATGCTATCAGGCAGAAATTGAAAGGAAATTCTCTATAATTCCTGTAATTCAAAACAGTTTGTAGCATTTGCTGCCAGCACAGATTGTTCAGGTTTGGATGTTGAGTGAAGGATTAAAAAATACAAGCTATGCAAAATTGATCATTAATTGGTGAAAAGGACTAAATGCTTATTATGGAATCCAGAAAACAGGAAACAAAACTACTCTCTACATCACTCTGACTGTAGCTCCACCCCCATCGCCCTCTTACTTTTCCATTCCCAGTACATTTCATTACAGCTGCACATTGCCCTTTACAAACTGCCCTTCTTTTCTATCATTTGGCCCCTTTAATAGAAGTTGCAAGTCATGCTGGTTTGCAACAGTTCTCTGATGTATGTAAAAGAGGGAAAACAGGATCAGAGTCACATGTTTGTGTTTGCTTGTAGCCTAGGGAGAGATTTGAACTCAGGTTTGCAGGAGGAACAGGCATTATCTTTATTGTTGTTGCAATTCACCATCTATGTAAAAAATTGCCATGGCTGAAACCCCACAGCTTTAAAGTCTGATGTTCAGTTTGTTCTTCTTTTGATAAGGAAAAAAACCACCCAGGACCCATTGTGCTTGTATGGGTCTGAAAGAATTTAAAGCATAGCATCAAATGCAGATCTATTATGTAGGTAAGCAAAAATAAACTGCTCACTCACTGTTTTCTAAGATCTTCTGACAAATTGAGACATGCCTTTGTGCTGGTTTAAAAGTAA
>VWZG01013560.1:251562-294995 GCA_013396735.1 Grallaria varia | reverse complement strand
AGGATAGTGCGGAGGCAGCGCAAAGGACACTTGTAGCAATGTAGTTATCTCTGACAACTCGTCCTTCTGTCAAACTCGGTTGAAAATGGCTAAAGGGATTCTATCAGTGACTCCTTCCCTGGCAGGCTCCCACCTGCTTGGCTGTGCATCCAGAGCTCTGGTTTTCAACCACCTACAAAGCAACATCACTTGCAATGCATCCAAGTGGGGTGTGAAATGAAAGGTTGATTCGTACCAGACCACTACAGTGATGAAGAGGGGCACACAAGCTACCCGTGACACTCCAGTAGGATGGGCCAGCTGAGAAACAATTATCTTTAATCTCCCTTTATTTCAGAGCAGGGCAGTGCCCAGCACAGCCATCGTTTATTCAGTGGTTCGTCATGGACGTGGGCAACTGCTGCGCTACCGACTGCTTTTGTTTATAATCACGGTGATTGCAAAGGGTACTTGACAAAACTGTACTGACAGGACACTTCAAATGCAGTGTCATCAGAGTGATTAAGACCAGGTTTTCAGAGCTCCTTCTCATATGTTCTGATTGTTTGAAATAAGAGAGAATAGGGTGAGGGGATGATAGCAATAGATCATGGCATTTTGGTAAGGCCCAGTTAAATAAAAGTACTTTTTATACTGTTTATTTTGGTCTAACAGGATTTATCCATGTAAAATACTATCAGAAAGAGAGAAGTCAGGGAACTTACAGGTATTTCTGGTAGCATTAAGAGATAATAGATAAAATATCTTCACAAAGTCCATTTTAGTGCTATAAATGTCAGAAGTGCTGCAGCACTGATCTTTCCTTTACAGTACCACTGAGCTGGCAACCACCCTCCTTGTAAAGGCAGCAGTTGAGTTGATACCAGGAAATTTGGTCCTAGTTTACTCAGGTCAGCTGATACTGGTTTGAGTCACCTTTGAGCCATTCTTGTCATCCCTGGCATTTACCTCCAGTGTGAGCTTCTTGTCCTTGTGAATCCAACACCAAAGCTGTAATTCATTCCTTCTCAGACCATGAGCAGGTGCAACCTCCAATATCCAGCAACTGGTGATCAGCCTGTGAGATATATTACTGGGAATAGCCTTCTAGAAGAAGAGGTTTTTATTTATTGGATATAATTTTATTTATGTGGGCTAGGGGTGTAAAAGGAGATTTAAATCATCAAATACGTCACTCAGATGTGTAGTTGTGTTTAATCTTGCCATGCACTACCAGCAAAGGTAGAGATTTCTGAATTTGCAAGAACAAGAGGAAGCTAACTCAGTCTCCAGTTCAGTTTGGGTCTTCTCATACACCTGTGAAAATCTTCAGATAGTGTTTTCCTGACTAGTAATAGCATTTTCAGGACCAAACCTGCTTTGGGACGGAGCCCCACTCAGGTTTATCCAGAGTAATCTGGTTGTGATGGCTTGTTTTAGCCTGGAGGGAAGAGTTTTTTAAGCTTTGTGACCTCTTAGGTGTTTATTCACAGTCACAATAGATTTTCCTCATGGCCCAGAGGATATTTAAAACATGACTGTCTGTGAAAATCCATGCAAATGTTTAGAAATGGTTCCAAATGTACCATTTGGTTTAAGTGCCGTGTCTATGTATATCATTATCATAAAATCATAGAACAGTTTGGGTTGGCAGGGACTTCTAAAGGTCAGCGAGTCCAACCCCCTTGCAGTAAGCAGGGACATCTTGAACTAGATCGGGTTGCTCTGAGTCCCATCCAGCCTGACCTTGAATGTTTCCAGGGATGGAGCTCCCACCACCTCCCTGGGTAACCCGTGCCAGTGCCTCACCATCCTCATGTTAAAAATTTTCTCCCTTATATCTGGTATGAGACTCCCTTCTTTCAGTGGAAAGCCACTTCCCCTTGTCCTACTGCAGCAATCCTATTCTGAAGTTTGTCCCCATCTTTCTTGTAGAGCCTCCTTTAAGCATTGAAAGGCTGCAATAAGTTCTCCCTGGAGCCCTTCTCTTTTCCATGATGACTGACTCCCACTTCCTCAGCCTTTTCCTGTGGGAGAAGTGTTCCTTCCCTCTGATCATTTTGTGGCCCTTCCCTGGATCCACTGTATCAGGTCCCTGTGCTGAGGATCCCAGAGCTGGATGCAGCACTGCAGGTGGGGTCTCACAAGGGTGAAGCAGAGTGGGAGAATCACCTTCCTTGACCTGCTGGCCACGTTGTTTTGATGTCACAGCCCAGGACTCTGCTGGTTTTTTTGGGCTGTGAGCACACACTGCCGGCTCATGTCCAGCCTCTCATCCGCCACCGCCCCGGAGTCCTTTTCAGCAGGTCTGCTTTCAATCCCTTCATCTCCCAGCCTGTATTGATTCGGGTGCTTGCCCTGACCCAGGTGCAGCACCTTTCACTTGCTCTTCTTGAAACTCATGATGTTCCCATAGACCCTCTTCTTGAGTTTGTCCAGGTCCCTATATATCATCTACTGTGAAATATAAATAACAATATTCACCCTGACTAAAAAGCAAAAAGTCCTAAAAACATTCTTTCTGTAGTCTTTTTCTACATGCAAACAGTAGCTTTATGGTTGTCAATTAGTGCTGTAATTAGTGTTTTTCTCCAAGATGGAATATAGGATATTACAGGGAATTCATTTTACCACCACCACTGGGAATATTTACAACACGTTGGTTCCAAAGAAAATGTTATGTTGCATTCCATTTCTGGTCTTTAATTTTCATGTTTTGAAGTGTTGGGCGCTGGGAAAGGGAATGTCAGAGTGTGTCCATGGCATATTTCTGCGCATTGAATCAATGTTTTTGGAAGTGCCCGCAGACCTCCCTGAAACCACCTGTGTCTGAGGGAGTTCCACAGTGGTATTTTGGAGTCACAGATGAGACGAAACTCAGACCTTCCTTTTTCCCAAGACCTCCACATTTGAGGTTCACTGATTTCCTTTTAACTTCACCATTTCCAGGTGCTCAACCTGTTCCTTGCCTTGCTGCTAAGCTCCTTCAGCGCTGACAACCTCTCGGCGCCAGACGACGATGGGGAGATGAACAACCTGCAGCTCGCTTTTGCCCGGATCAACAGGGGTCTCCAGTACGCCAAAAAAGCCATGTGGAATTTCTGCTGCAATGTCCTCCGGCACCCCAAGACAACAGCGGAGAAGAAGGCGATGATGAAGCTCGCTGCCCAGAACCCAGGCACCCTTAACAACTGTATGAACAGCCACGCCACCGCCGAGCTCGGCAAAGACATGGAGAACCACAAGGAGAATCACGCTGAGGATGGGATGAATAAACACGGGGAGAAACACCTGGGAATTATGGACAACGATGATTTCATGACCAACCCTGACCTGTCCATTTGTGTTCCTATTGCTGTGGGAGAGTCGGATATCGAGGAGGAGGATGAGGAGCAGAGCACCTTTACGGAAATGGAACAGGTAGGCAACGAAAATGTTTGCTTGTTGCAGCTTACTAAGATGGCCTTTGTTCCCACCCTTGGTCTGGATCCATGGCTAGTGATGCAAATGTCCTGTGGCCTAATCATGCCTTTGATATGTTGTTAACTTCAGAAGAAGTTAGAGATGCATATCCAAGAGCAAAATTCAGTTTCCAAAGAGAGTAATTCCTTTTTTTTTTTTTTTTGTCTGAATGAATTCTTTTGACTAGAGCAATTAAACCCTTTCTCACACAGAAGAATGTTATTTTTTCCCTTTCAGCTGAATCATGGGAATGCTACAGAACAAATCTTATGTTAACAGGGGATTTTTCTCTGTGCGCAGAAGTGGGCAATGTCTTTTTTTTTTTTTTTTGTGCAACAAGAATTGAGGGCCAGGTAATTCTCTTAAAAACACAGTGAGACAGAGGCTGATATGACAAGGCACCAGAGAAAGAGAGAAGATACGTTATCATTTGTATTCAGACAGGAAAAACACTTATTTGCCTGCTCTTTGGTGTGACATAGCAGATTTTCATTTTTTTCCAGAGCACTCTGTAGTAAAGGCTGAAAAATGCTGTGTGGTTTGAAGTGTTGTGTAAAATGAAGAAGAAAATCTTCAGGGGAATGCTTTTCTTTCTCTGCTTCTCCCCCTCTCCCCTTTCTACCAGCTTTATCTCCTGGCTCCAAACACCATATCTAGTGAATGTTTTCCAGACCCTGTAGCCTTGATCCAGCATCTTCTGATGCTGCCTGAGACCAACAGAGTTCAGCAGGCACTGGATCAAAGTTTCTGTTTCAGATCCACCTGCCAGGAGGGATCCTCGATCTCTTTGTCGTGGGGAAGAAAGTTTTGAAGCAAAATAGTTCTTAGAGAAGGACTGAAAAATACCTAAGGAAGGACTCTGTGTCGGGAGCTGGGCACAAATCAGCTGCTAAAATTTAATTTTCTTCTGCTCTCTTGTGGAAACCTCTTCAGTGTTAGTGCACCTGCTCAGCAAGTGTGTCACATTGATCCTCCCATTGGGGAGTGGAACCGCAAGAGGTCAGAAAACTTTATCATCAACCTCCACTGTCCAAATAGACGCCTAGGGAACAAAAAGAGAAGTCTGAAATTTTTGGTAAACACTTTTAGGGACTTTTTTGTCTCTTTTTCTTAAGGAATATTTTTATCGAAATGACCCGTGAATCAGTGTGGGTAGTATGGATAATACCTGGTTTTTCTTTGAAGTCTTTCTGTGTTCCTCAGTTGTATTACTTCAACCTGGAAGCAGAGAACATTTGAAAAGGGAAATATGAATATAGTAGATGAGGGAGAACATTGGAAAGAGGAAGTAAAGCTCATGATTTGAGATAAAGATAGTTCAAACTTTGCACTGGAGTGCTCACAAGTCAGCGTTGTATCACCATATTCCTCCTTCCTCGAGACAAATAGTAACATTCACAGTTATGAGACAAAATTGCAGCAATAGGGCATGGAAGGTTTGGGATTTTTAGGTCTTACTGCAGTTTAAGAATATAGAAATGCAGATTCCTGTTTAGCTGCACAGTGTGTCCATGTAGGAGCTGGTGTGTATTAGCAGATGGAACAGGTGGCTGCTGTTTTATGCTGTACAGCAAGTAATTGTGGAATTAGAGCTTTAGTGAGATCTGTTACTGTCATGAGGGAGAGAGCTCATGTAGAAAAATGAGCATTTTAGTGAAACAGAGCATTATGAATAAAAGTGGACTCGAAAATATTAATATAACTTCTGAGACCTTCAAAAATATGGAAACATCATCTTATGCAATATAAACGTTGATGATTCAGAGTGAAACAAACCCAATAGGAGCAGCAAACCAAAATACTGTTTTCCCACTGTACCTTTTAATGAAATTTTCAATGAACACTAGAGGAACATTGCCACATTACCACAAGGTATTTGGATTGCAGTGAAACAATGTGGTTCACTGCTAGCATGTGCATTAAACAGAAAACATGGAGCTGAGAAATGAATTAATTAGCTTTGTCACTAGTGTTTTCCAGGCTTGGACAAACAGCTGCTTCAGGTCACTGCTGTTCCCTTGTGCATAGCCCTGATCAATGGTTTGCAACCTTTTTCTGCAGGTCTGAGAGGTCTGCTGCTAAAAAGGTCCAAATAAGAAGCAAGTTCATATATCCAGCAAACAATTCTGACAAATTCCTACAGGGCGAAATGTGTGCGCACAAGGGCGTTCCAACTAAAAGACTCAAAATACATTGGCATAATAAATAAACAAAAATAGTAAGACGCTTAATAGCAAAAATGATAATTGTGTGATGAGCTTTGCATTTGCTTTCCTGCAAAACCTTAATAAATTTGCACAGCTGTAAACGTCTCCAAATGGAGCAGAGCCATGAGAAAGCAGATACCGACAAATTCAAAGGTCTGTCATTTTTAATGGGGCCCATTCCAAAGATGAATGGTCTCTGGACTCACAGGAAAATTCCCTTGAGCAGCATGTAGGTTACTGCAGAAGATATTATTGCACGTGGAGGGTGGTTTAAATCTCAACTCCCTAGATACAGAGTTGTGGTCATTACAGCCTGCTGACCTTTGTATTGAGGGCATCCCAGTGGGACTCTGGGGAATAAACTTCCCCGCTGACTCCCAGAGGCTTTAATCCTGCATGCCCCAACTCCACGGGTGTCCTTCCTTCCTCCACTCCAGGATGGCCGTGATAACCACATTAGAGCTCACAAAGGAAAAGCGACATGAAAAAGAGCAAAATTTACATGATTGCACTGAGAGGGCACAATTACAGTGAAGCATCATTTTGTGGGGAGGGCACCACGCAGAAACCAAACAAGAACTATCAAGGGTCTGATAAACATTCAAATCTATTCTAACTTTCCCCTAATTATAATCCATATTTTTACATATTTAAATATTTTAGTATGTACAAAGAGAACGTGTATGTATATTTACTTCTCAGGAGAAGACAATGTGCCCTGCTTCCCTTGAAAGTTGTTGGCTGACCTGGAATTGAGCAGCCCTTTGGTGACATTGCCAGAACCTCTCTTCCCTCCTCCTGCATGTGGATTTTGGTGCAATAGCACGAAAGAGGAGGCGACAGGAGATGCATAAAAAGAGAGTATGTGGGTGTATGCATCTCAAGGGCACAGCCAGTAAACCTACACAATTCTTACACATGCTTTACGCACTCTCTGTCAGTCGAAGGTCACAGACCATATTCGGTTCCTCGTGTGCTCTCGTCAGTCTGCCTTGTCTATCAAGACACAGAGGCTAAAGGGAAGCTGGTCTCAGGCAGAACCAGAAAGTTATTGATCCCGCTGGGGTGTTTTAGGGTGATGATCAGCTCAGCTTGCAACTCCTGTACCAACGCCGGGCTTTTCCCAGAAAGTCACAAAACTGCTCTAAAGTAAGCCATTGTGGCTATGAGAAATGGACCCCAGATCATTCTACGCAGCAGTTTGAAATTTCAGATGATGAGAAAACCTTCTGTGACTGCACATTTTCCTCTGAGTAATAGAAATGTCTAAGTTTAAATTTCAGCTGCCATTTCTATTATCAAAGCTCACGCTGGCAGCTGCCGTCTGCCTGAGAGCTACCAATTTGTGCCACTGTCATTGGGAGGACTCTGGGGGAGAGAGCCCTCCTGATGGCATCCAAATCTCCTTTGATTACTGAGATGCAAGGGAGATGCTCTGCCAGCTGGGAGAGCCAGGGAACACGTGCCTGTAGCCCACACACAGGGGGAAAGGATCTGAAAGAAAAGCTATACAATGAAAGTCAGCGCAGGGGCAAGAAGCGAGGACTGAGGCTGAGAAAGAACCACCTTCAGCTAAATTAATTTGTCCCTATTGTGTGATACTTGTGTTGCTGCTGGTCAGTGTGACATTTTAGTTTCTGTCTTTATTCAACCCCCTCTCCTTGCCCTCTTTGTAGTGCTGGAGGATTCTATCCCTGTCAGTTGACACGATTTCTTGAGATTTAATGGCTTCAGCCTCATAACGAGCACAAGAGTAACTGTCTTTCTTTTTTTCCTCTGTCTTTGATATGCATAATTTAGATAGGGGTTGTCCTAGCAGGAAAACAGCTCCAAAAAGCTCAGCAGCAGCCACAGTAATGTGCTGGCTGTGTTTTCTCAAGGTTCATTTTGGCTTCCTAGCTGATTAAAACATGGAAATCATAGTCTTGAAGCTCCATAGAGTGTCTTGTAATTGCTTTATGACCATCTTTTCGTATGTCAAATCACCTTTCAGTCTCTTGAAGAAGCAAGAACCAGATTATTGGCACAGTAAAGTGATGGGACAATTAAGTGCACACAATCCAGTCCAACTAATGCAATGGATTCTACCATAACTTACAATTTAGCTACATGGAAGGTTTCAGACATCAGAGGGGTTTGTGCTGTTTACATTAGATATCTAAGGCCAAAGCTTTTGTCTTCAAAAATTTCTGCTTTAGTATTGCTTCCCCTTCAAGCGGCCCACAGCTGTAGCCCAGAAGGACATGTGCCTTTTTCACAGTGACATTGCTTTGTGGTTTAGAGGAATCCTGGAATTAATGGACTGAAAGGAGTTTCTAGATGAGTAATGCTGGGTATCCTAAATCAGTCTCCAAAATTACAGGTGTCCTGCTCCTACACTTACTCAGTTAACTCTGTCTCGTTCCTATTACCCCAGCCCTCACTGACGTCCAGGTCTTTCATCACGTTATCTGTGTCCTTTTCCTCATCCATGAGTTCCTACAGGCAGGAAATTTTAGTTGTACAAACTAAGGAAGCGGATCTACCCTTTCCTTGTTGTTTGAGTCAGTCCAACAGGGTTGTTACGTCTTTCTCCCCTTTCTTAAATTTAGTTACTACACGTATTGCCTTACTCAAACCACTGCCCCGAAGTCGATCTCTTTGTAGCCACTCGGCACGACACCGAGAAGGAAGTCCATGCTGTGGGGGTTTGTGGCTCTTGGC
The DNA here is from genome assembly GCA_013396735.1 of Grallaria varia. NCBI lineage: Eukaryota > Metazoa > Chordata > Aves > Passeriformes > Formicariidae > Grallaria > Grallaria varia. Next base: position 286,644 of record VWZG01013560.1, on the reverse strand, counting down.
CACGTCTCACCCTTGGCCCCTGTGCAGTGCCAGAGCCAGGCACAGGCGCTGCTTTCCGCAGGGACAACACCTTTGTGCTTCCACCTGCAGCGCAGTGCCGAGACAGCAGCACTTGCCTGCTTGTCTTCCGAGAGTGCCATTATTGATTTGTTCCGATGGAGTGGCTAATTGGGTCATTTGGAAAGTGCTGGCCGCCTGCTGCCGGCACGGAGCGCTCAGCAGCTTCTTGCCCCTTCCTCATCTCCAGGAGCATTTTCCTGCTCCATGTCCAGGTGCCAGCTCCCACCAGAGCTGGTCTGTGCCATCCTGAGGAGGGGCTGGTCCCTTCACTTGCCTCAGGCTCACTGCTGGCTCCAGAAATCCTCAAACTGCAGGGAATCGTTCCTGTGCCTGCTGGGGCTCACCTTGCCCTGACCTGCCAGGGAATATTGCCTGCGGGGAGGGGACAGTGTCTCTTATTGCCTCTCAGGGTCTCCCAGTTTCCCACCTGCACAGTTGCGTTTCTCAGTGGGATTGTCCCAGACACCTCCAGGGCAGAGTAGCACCTCTGTTGTCATTTTCAAGATGTTTGGGTCAGGGTCTACACAGAGGACCCCAGGGCTGTGCATTACCTGGATTTTGGACACCAGATGAGTGTTTGCTACAGAGCACACTTTGATCTCTCAATCATACTTACATTTTTCTCTGTGTTGACAGTTCTGCCCCCTTGTATACCCTTGCCTGGACTTCACCAAAGACATTTCCCAGGAAAACAGGTTTCCAGCCTTAGATGAGTAACTGCCTCTGTACACATCAAGGACAGAGCTGGCTGCCACCTCAGTCTGATACAGTTTCTATATTGCCCTGAACTGGATCAAAGCTCCATGCTTTTATTCTCTTCTTCCCCTTACATGTTTCAGAAGTGCTCTCATTTCGTTTCATCTGACAAGGTGAAACTGTTTCTAATGGGTTTTTTTGCATCTTTCTACTGGTAAGAGATGTGTAATTTTGAGGTCAGAGAGGACCATAAGGGTATGATGGCTTTGCTTTTTCATAGCACTCAGTCAAAAACTCCAACCACTAATTTCTGCACAGAGCCTGTAAGTTTATTTTAGCTATGATACATCATTTGTAAGGCAGGGAAAAAAAAAAGAAAAAAAAGAAAAAAAGAATGAAGTGTCTCAGGTAACAGAGAGTTCACCATCCACATGTGGATCCACATCTGTTTCATTTGTTACAGTGGAAATTTTACTGTGTAATTCCTGTGCCTTACAGACCTGTTCCTAAATGTGAAGGGATTCTGTAAAAGTCAATAGAATTATTCCAGGTTGATGTAAGTGTATCCAAAATTTCAGACAATTGCTATAAAAATGCCAGTGCATAAAGATACTGCTATAAAACTGGTTTTGACAATACTTTATGCTCCTGATAATTCCAACATCTATAAATCAGAGATGCCATGAAACCATGTGCTTATTTGATAGGGTGCATTAACTTCAGCCTTTTAGTGCAGGAAATATACTTTACTGTCAGGAACCCTAATGCCCTTTCAATCTGTATTTATATTCCTTCTGTTTTCAGTTCCAGTCTGTGGGACACGTTCTCTTTGAGTGCAACTGGATAAACTACCTTTGAATTGTGTTGATGACTCCCCAGTTCCCACGGGCAGGAGAGTGAGCCCACGTGTGTACATGCCTGCTGCACACGATAAGTCTTGCAGCAGCATTCTTGTCAGCTTTATTTGGGCCAATATTTTTCTGATCATTAAGTAAGATAGCAGGGGGTTCTCATTATTATTACGTACATAGCTTGCCCGGGTTTCTCACTTTTTAAGCAGTATATTTTGCTTTGTGTTTCTTGAAAACTGCACAGGGCTCAATTATTAGCTAATTATTTTAGCAATAAAAGAGAAAATTTCTGGATTTATCGCCTTCAAAAGAATAGCAGCAAGGCCATTAGAAAAAAGAGACAGGCCTGTAAATCCCAGCAGCAGATTTAAAGCACCTCTGTCCTCATCTTTGCTTCTACATGGAGAAAGACATTAGTATTTATTTTGTTGCAGCACGGCGGGGCAGAAGACTCCCGTGTCAGATCCCTGCTGACGTGATTAGAGCAGTCACACCATGAACCAAGGTTTTAGGGTGCTTATTCAGTACACGGTGGCGGGGAAATATATTTGTCCATAGCGTAATGCCTGAGGTGCAGGAAGCACAGGGAGTGATGGAGGAGAGAAAGAGGGGGGAGTTAAAGAAAAAACAAACCAACAAAACCCAGCCTGGCACTGAAAGAGCCGATATCGGGCATAGCTGAGTTGACAACATGCATTTGGACAAGTGCCCAGACCGTGGAGTCCGCGTCAGTCACAGCTTGCTGGATGCCATTTCCCAGGATCCGTATCCCTCCCCGGAGCAAAACGCTGCCCAGAAATGAGCATTTCTCACTGTTTCTCCCTTTGGTGGAGAAAATGCTGACATTCAGCGTTTGGGACAAAATGAACAGCAGCCAGTTCCCCAACGGCTCCTGTGCCAAGCGAGGCAGCGTGCACGTGCGGGTGTTGGAGGGGAGAAATTGCTCTCATTAATTATAGTCCAAAAGAACAACATTTAAATTAATGATTATTTGGTAGCTGTTGCCTGTAATAATATGAGACTCGCTTAATGATAAAAATATTAGCATCTTATTTGGATGAAAGGTTCTGGATTATTTCAGGCACTCTCATTCACTGTACTCTGAGGCAAACTTTCAGAATTTAAACTTCCATCAGAGGAGCCCATTAGTTTGAGTTCTTCTGTGGAGAGATCCCAATTACCAAAAGAAACATAAAATAGATTGTGATTAAACTTCAAAATGCAATTTAGCAGAAGGTATTAGGTTGAACTCTGAACAATGAACACTTATGAAACGCTTTCACTGCCTATTTAAGCCTATTGAATTGATAACAGGATAAAATAACTTTGGCAGTCTGTCTTTCTGCCAAGACAAGTTTGAAGAGTCAACCCGTGGAATAATGAATCTTTATTTTATTATGGGCAGCGTGTTGCTCACTGTGGTAAAAGGTCTTGGGACAGGAAGGCAGAAGTCATTAGAAATAACACTCCTTGTTCCTCTGCAGTCAGAGTTCAAAGGCTTAAAATATAATATTCTGGATTAATCCAAGAAGGAGCACTGCTGGACTGCTGTCTCTGCCCTTGAGGGACAACATTTTTCAAAGCATCCAGCACACATGCAGAGACCAGCAGTTACTGGCTGTGATGGCTTTTGCCTGGCAAAATTTTAGTTTACCTTTATTCAAAATGAAAGAAATTACCTGGTCAGGTTGGTTCCATGGGGAGTTTTTTTTTGCTGTTAACAGTCTCTGCTGAGCAGCTGTGGTCTCTGGCCGGCTCTAGCCTTAGACATGCTAAGTTGCAATGGCCAGATTCTGGTATTTTTTTCCCAGCTAAGTACTCACAGGTGCATAATTTTTCTAGAACAAATCATGGCATTTTCTTGTGATTACTTTGTGACTTTCATGGGGAAAAAAAATGTGTTCCTTATGTCAAACAGGAAGACAAGATCTGTGTTTAACTACAGAGGTGTAACTTCAGACTTCCATGGCCTTAACTCTGACAGAGCACATGGAAACTCACCTTGGATCTGCAGACACCCAGGCTGGGGATATACTTACAGGTGCCCAGGAGCTGGACAACAGAGCTCTGTTGTTTTCAAACTCAGAGATTATTGTGTTTCACCTGTTTTGCCCTTGTGTCTCTTATTCATGTGTTGGTGATTTGGGTTTTTATAAAGGGGTTCCTATAAAGGCTAGGCCATGAAGAAAGGTGGAAGGTGGGGGGGGAGAGGGGGGTGTGTGCAAAAAAAAAGCTCCTGTGGATTCACATGGCAAGTGTGAGCAGCACCTTCTAATTCTGATGGTTTACTACTCTATTTTTACCATATCGTTTCTGGTTTCTGCCTGGTTGACTGGCAAGAGAAATGACAGGGAGGAGCAGATAAGGGCTGCAAAACTGCACAAAAATCAGTCTGCTAAGGTAGCCTGATGTCTGGGTGCTTCTGCTGGAGTGGAATGATGGGCCAGGTGGCACAGGATGGGGGGTGGTCATCATCAGTCTCAAATAAACAGGTTTAGACTTTTCTGTTTTGGTCCCCTCTCTGAGGAACTTGCAGGTCCTAAATTATGCACGTGTGGCAACCTTAAGGTAGGACTCAACACGCTTTACATCAGTGTTGCAGACATTGTAGTCTGTCACTAAAATGCCCTTGTAAAGGAACACAGTGTAACACAAGTCCTTTCTGGGTCCCAGCTGTAATCCCAGTGTTCTGGTGTGGTGTTGCTCCAGGTTTTCCTCTGATTTCTCATTAAACTGAGTAGTGGCAACTCTGCTTTACAGAAGCAATTCTTCACAGTGAGTTAGACAGATCCTTAAATGTGCATACTTAAGATTGACAGCTGCACTCCAGCCTTCTTTTACTCCTAGCAGAATAAGTGATGCTAATCTTCTCTTCTCATATTAAGAAAGCAAAGGAATTTTCCCGATTTATTTGGTGATTTCTCTTCATGCAGAAAGATAAATCCACTGATTTTATTGGTGCTACAAGGATTTACATTTATTTGTGGAAGAGGAGAACCAAGATCATAAACGATCTGTTCTGGTAATAAGAACCCACAATTCGTTTCTCTGGTTTGTGGCTTTTTATTTCTGTCCCATTTTAGCTCAGATTTTTCAAGGGTTTTCAGAAAGACTGAATTCAGCATTATCTGAGGGTTGTCAACCTGACAGCTCTGCAAAAAAAAGTCTCTTGTCTACTTTACATATGAAACAAGTGCCACCAAGGCAGTAATGCAAGCTCGCTGTGTTTCAGCAGCACTGCAATCTGCTTGATTCTCCACTTATGTAGAGGTAGGATATAAACAGCTCAGTTTTCACTATCATTTACTTCTTGGCTTCTTTGCAGGGGGAAGGTGCCAGTTACTAGACACAAACTGTTGCTGAGAAAGGGTGCCAATTGCTAAGAGGCATGGCAAATTTACGAAATCCGTAGCTGTCTGTGAGGAGAAACACAAACATCAACAATTACTTTACAGAGTAAACAGTCCTCTCATAACTGTGTGTGTCACGCTGCTGAACTGGGTTTCCTATGCATGAAAACTCTGCAGACTCCTGTTACGGTGACTGACATGTGGCTACGGGAAACTTTGCAGGTTAAAATATGATGTAATCTGTTATAGGAATAAAAGAGCTGCATTTCTTGAGGACACCCAGTTTCACAGTGTCACTCACCAATGGCTAAAGCAAAGATATTTCTGTTGTTGGCATCCGGGGCTGCTGCAGCTTCCTCTGATGGGCAACATCCCATGGTGGAGGAGGGTCCCACTGGAATGGCTAAGTGTGTGCAGACATATAGGGCCAGGGCGGGTGGGGAGTGGACTGCAACCAGCCTTCACTCCTGAGTCTGCACCCGGGAATGTCTTGACCAGCTCATCCCTGAATTCCCAGAAGTGTCTCAGAAGTGGTTTTCAAAGAGGCAGACAGACTCATGAGTCTGGTGGGGAGCAGAGAACACACATGGTGTCAAAGCTTCCCAGCGTGTTGAGGACTGAGTAAAGGGCAGTTTGTATTTGCACTGTCTCACCAGAGAAAGGGAAAACCCCTGTCCTTCCCATAAAACAATTTTAATTAACTTCATCTTGCCACTTCATTTTTGCTTGCTGGTGCTGCAGTGACAGTGGCAAGGGACGAGGGCTCCAGAGCCAGTTCCCATTTCTTTCCTCCCCACCTGACTGGGACAAGGAACTTCCTGCTATCAAAGGATTTGCACGTCTTCTTTCCAACAACAGTCAGGGCCAGGGAATCAGGGAACGAATGTTGCACGTTAGGGTCATGATTTAGGGAGTGAGGGAAGCATCAGGAGAAGCCACTTGAACCCATCACCATCCAAAAGGCAAGTCTTAGGATCCTCTTTCTAAATTTGTTTGCACAGAATGGAAAAAATGATAATTCCATGGGGAAGGAATAAAGTGAATCCGTGCTGATTCTAGGTATTTGTCTTGTTTTGCCAACAGCAAGTCCACTTTCCAAAGGAGTGGCATTTGCACTAATCCCCATTTGAGCCTGAAACAATGAGCCGATCTGTGCTTTTCAGAGACAGAACGGAGCGTGGAGCCTTTGCATTTATTTGTGTCAGCAAACAAGTGTGTGGGTCTGTGCACCAGCACACTCGAGATGTCACCCAGACTGTGCTCCGTTTTGAGGGCTGTTGCTGTTTTGCTGGTGCTACAACTGGCTTGCAGCACACACACATCCTCCTCCACGTGCTAATTACTGGTGTGCTGTTGGCTGAACACCCCTTTTTAGGGTCCAGATCAGAGCAGAGGTGACAAAACTTTTGGTTTGTTCTAGAAAGGAGCTGAAATCGGTCCTGGGCTCCCACCGTTCCCTTCACATGCACAAAATCCTTATATTACTGAATAGTTTTATTTTATAAATGAAGAAAACAGCTGATAAATATTAACAGAATGTGTATTGCCTTGGTAACGTGGCACTTGATACAAAAATTAAAAACAAATTATGTAAACCACCCACGGTGGGGAGCTTTACAGGAGACAGACCTGCTGCCATTGCTGCCAGAAGAACAAATCATCTGGAATCAGAACAAAAGCAAACAGCCCAGAGTTAAACAACATAAACCAAAGGCACCTTTCCCCACACAGGGCTCTGCTGATTTTCAGGATCTGTGTGTTGGAAATGAGACTGTTGCCTCCCATGAGGGTGGTCTACCAGACTTGTCATCAGTTGCTTGCAAAAACTCTGTGGATTCCCAAACACTCCTTTTGGGATCAGTCTACACAACCAGATTCTTTTGAAGAGTCTATTTTAGTTTTGGAGGGTCTTTTTCTCTCAGGCATTTTCTCCCATTTCGCAAATTTAGAGGACAAGTCTGAAAACACACGCTGATGAACCAAATCATTGTCCAAGGCATGTGCATTTTGTGCCCATTGAATAATTTGCCGGGATACATTTTGTCAGTTTTAATTGACATTAACTCCTTGGATACTTGGTAGAAGTGTGATTCCTAGGAAGAAGCCAGGGCCACGTTTCCTGGAGTTTAATCTCTAGGAGAGGGTTGTAAGTTTTGGTACCACACGCAGGGATAAGTAGAGATTTGATGTAATTTTGGCATTTGACTGTAGCCTGGTACAATAATTTGCTTAACAACTTGAGTATTCGTCAGATCAACTGAGTTACACAGTCTGTCCCCTTCCAGTGCATGGTTTCTAATGAATCTGAGTACACAACCTTTCTGGGTAAGTGAACTTGAGACGTCACCTCCGATTGCATTGCACTTTTAACATGAAACAATTGTTTCTGCTGTTCCAGTGCTATAACCAATATCTTGCCATTAAGATTACTTGGTACTAAGTTGTATGCACATTGCATTTAAAAAAAAGGACTTTTTATGGCTGAGTGCCTTAGCTGTGCATACTGTGCCTTCCACGTTGGCTTCTCCCCTGAATATTACACTATTTCCAAATATGAAGACTGTTCAAGAGGCTAAAAGAGTGTTACTCTTACTCCTAGACAGTCGTAGACCTGTAACTCTATGGTTATGGAGAAATGTTTGGCTTGTGAAGATCAGTGCTAACTTGTGACAAGAAATTGTATGTAGTACATTTTTATACAGAATATAAGGCTTGGACATGCATAATTTGATTTATTAAAGTTAGAATATATTTTAGACCACATGCCCTCTGAAGCAGGAAACAAGTAATTTGATTTTAAATTAATTTGCTAGAAACACATGATGACATTTGAAAAGACTGGCACAAATCTGACAGCCCGAAAGTATTTATACAGAGAGCAATTTGCTTAACCAACTGCTTCCTTTGTGTCATTTGGTCTTTCAGACAGTTATATTTGAAATAAAGTGTTTTTCTGCTTCGGGTACCTCTCGAGGGACTTCCTGCAGTGATGTGGCTTTAGAACTGAGGCAGGTAGGCTGCGGCTCCCTGGGGAAGGGGAATTCACTTAATACATGAATAACATCGAATGTCAGTCAAGTCAAGGGGGAAAAAAAAGGTGGACAAGTGAAAGATAAATAGGTTTAAATAATTACTGTTGAAATCCAGTTATGCTTGTAATTTTTTTCTCAGCGTGGAAGTCCCTCTGTAAGCAATTCAGCGCAACCCTTTGAATCCGGCTGGAGTTTTATGAATATTTTAGTAGCCGTGTTAGTAATGGCATGAGCAATGGCCGTGTTGTGATGAGCTATGGAGTTTTCAGTGAAATCCCCCTCTTAGGTGAATCAATAAAACCACACAAGCAGAGAGCCTGGGCCTCCAGAGGCAGGGATCAACCCCGCAAACACACTTTCCTCTGCCATTAGTCCTGGGAGTACTTCTTGAGAGCTCGGCGGCAATAATCACCACCCCAGGAAGAAGAGGCTGGGTTTAATGGCCCCACTCATGCTAGCAAGCACTGGGTCTACCTAGATGTGCCTATGGGAAGAAAAATAATAATTATTGCTCTGATTCCAGGGTCCGTCCCCTTTCAGGGAAGTACTTCTGAATGTGCTCTCCTTTCTACCCGCGGTCGAGCCCCCTTGGCATCAGTGGGTTCAAAGTGCCCTGAAGTGTTTTGCTGAATAGGAGCTGCCTACATTTGTGTGTTTACCTGCAGTTTTCCCATGTCTACTCTCAGATACCTTTTATCTCTTCCGGTGAACTTTGCATTTTCCTCCCCTTGGATGTGTGTCTTGTCTCCTCTGGGTGTGTGGGGTATTTTTTCACGCTGTTTCAAGCAGACTTTCAGCAGTGCATTGGGTTTTGCCCTCTTCATTTCTCCAGCTGTTACACTGAGCATCATCACCGGGTTGTGCAGCTTCAGGGCACAGCCCTGGGTTATTCGGCCAAGCTGCAAACGCCTCTCCGTGTGCCTCAGGTCACTGGAGGAAGTTTGTGCCTCAAAATCAGACTCTAAACAAAGATTGCAAGGGAATTTCCTCCCACCTCAGCAACAACAGCTCAGAGAAAAAAAAAAAAGTTGTACTATTTTTATGTCCATTTTCTATAGCCAAATATCTTGGTATATCCAGTTCAAAAGGTGCAACACAAGCTTGTGATGTTTCTTTGCCATTTCCCTTAAGGTGTTGTCCCCTGACAAGTATAGTCCAGGTTATTTTCTCTTCTAGCTGGAGAGTTCTCCCTAAGAAATAAGCATGCTATCAAAGAAAAAGGAAATAAACCCACCTAGGATTATTTCCAGCAGGAAAAGCAGCTGCAGCTGAGGGGGCAGCGAAGCCAAAGCCCAGGCGTCCGGAGTCAGAACTCTGAGATTTGTGAAGAGTTCAGTGAGTTGCACGTGGATAAGCAGTTGAAGGCTGAGCCACCACCTCCAGTAGGGCAAAAAGAGGTAACAGAAACCACTTTCCTGCCTGGATCCTGCATGCGATTCATTGCACCAGCTCCGTAGTGCATGTCACTGGTGTACGTGGGGTTTGTGGCTTGTCAAAACGCGTGTTTGTCAAGGGGTAGGAAAGCAGAAGTGTGTAGTAGGTGTTACAGCCTTATTAAAGAAGAGAGAAGATTTTGTTGTTACAAAAATAATTGGAAAGCTTGGGAAATGTGCATTATAAATTAAGATGGGATTTTTAAGAGGCTTTGGAGGAAAAAAAAAGAAAAAAACCAACAAACCACAAAATTATCTAAAATGTTACTGTCTTGTTTTAGGAGCAAATATGAGTGTGTTTTCCCACTGAAAATCAGCTCCAAGAGTGGCATCTGCTGACTTGGCAGATCTGTACCTTGAGTTCACTGGAGGGTATCTGCTCCCTGCCACAGACTAACATTTCTTTTCCTGTTAGCTCATAGACCCAAGAAAGGTGCGACAAGTTAAGCAGCTGATGTGTAACTAAATAGCAAATCTTGGTATTATTCAGTTGGTTTGACCAAAGTGCAGTTCACACATTGTTCCTTGATGTGTACACACTGATATTTTTTTTCAATTTGTAGGATTATGTTGTCCTTATAAATGTATTTTATTGTATGCTGAGTGACTGCAGGCTGTGTAATTCCCTGTATCCTCCTTGCGGACTCCTTGGGGTTTCTTCCCCTTCAGATTGAGCATTTTATTGACATAACACTGCATTTTTTATGAGAGAGTGATGGATTCCTCTCTTCGAAATCAGGAAAAGGAGGTTCGGGATGTCCTGGGCGTCTGGAGGACTCCACAGCTCCTTGAGACTGGAACCAGGGGTGGTTATGTGGGACTGAGTTAACAAAAGGGAAAGGATGGCACAAGAACTTAGATCACACCTCTCCCAAAACTGCTGGCAAGTTCGTGCACAGCAGGAGCAATCCAATGGACAAATCTTGACAGGACGACAGAAAACAGACCCAACACTGAGCCGGGGCTCACCTTCTCCAGGCCTGCTGATTCATATTGTCACATGGGATGAAGTTTAATAAACTAAATGTAAGCATCTGCACCTGAGCTTGTCACCTGAGGCCCCTGGATAGTCAGTGTGTGTCTCCTCTCCAGCTGAAATCAGCATTTGCATTAGGTCAGATCTCACAAACATGCCTGTTCCTCTCCGTTGACTCCAAAGGGAGCACTTAGGTTGCACACTTATGTCACAGGAACAGAAATCCTCTAGCCATGAAGCGTTTCTTTAAGGAGCAATCCTCCTTCCCAGAGTACTCCTTGGCATATTGAACTTCATCCTCAGAAAGAAAGCATTCTGAACTTTCGAAGAAGGAGATTCAAATATTTGTTATCCCAGCCTCAGGGGGAACAAAAAGTATATATATTTAACAAAAAACCCCCAAAACTTTTAAATAATGTAAGGAAGCATTATAACTAGGAGGAATTAGAAGACCATGTCAGGAATTTTTCTCTCAGGGGCTTAGGGATCCTTCATGTTTAAATATCTTTTTGAGATAAATAAATCCTGTGATCCCAACAGGGAGGCCAGAAAACTAAGTCCTTTTTTAGTGCTATAACAAAATGTCATGACAAGTCAGGAACATTCTGGCCTTGATATATTCAGCAGCATCATGATAAAGAAATAATCCCCATTTCCTCCCTCAACTTTCAAAGGGTCCTGAGACACAAATGTCACCTTTCTATAGCAGAGCATGATTGATTCTATTTGCAGCTGCTTAGAAAGAGGTGGAGGAATATGGCAATAATCCAGGGGTGACTTGAAATCAAACGGAAGTTCACATGAGGTCATGAATGCCAACACAAAAGAGCAAAGCCCAAAGGATGCTATTTTTGAAGTCCAGATCTTGTGTGGACGTTACATACTTACAGTCCTCCTGTTCAGGAGTAGTCTTTGTTCCAGCACACGAGAACATGCTCATCATCTTTTTGATGACTATCCCAAGAAGTTGCAACTTGCCAAATAAAGCCAACAACTGCAAGGGAGTAACAGATTTGGTATGCCCAAGAGGCAAGGCTTTCAGTGAGTCAGTCAGGAACAGGAAACTTTGAAAGCATTCCGAAAAAAACCACTGTTTATCTCAGTAAAGGATACATTATATGATTAAAAATTCATCCTATATAAATCATCCAAAAGGCACCACAGAAATAAGATCATTGATGTCACAGGAGGATGAGACCACAGAGTACAAGTTGGTGCTTTCTCTGCCAAAATGCTGACCCATGAAATACTTTGTACAACTTTGTGGAATTGTCCTTTAAATGTATCAGGCAACTTGGATTTCATTTACCAAAGTGAACAATTCACCTGCTTTTAAAAAAAAAAAAAAAAAATCTCATGGCTGGGTATATTGCCTTAAATACCAGCCTTTTTTCCCCTTTTTTCCTTTCAAAGTGCCATTTCATTACTGTCTTTTACCAATTTTATCCATCAATCCCTCTTTATGAATTAATACCACTTACTTCAATAGGCTGTTGCTTGCTTCTTAATGTCTGGGGCTTACCCCCTGAAGTCACACACCATTGTTCTTTCATTTCATTATTTCCTGTAAAAGTAGTATCTCTCTGCCCTTTATCTGTGTTTTTTACCTCTTTCTCTACAACTCCCCCAATTGTTCCTTTTCAGAGTTCTTTTGCCAAGAAGCAAGCACGTATTCCAAATTCAATTTCTACAGAATTGTAAGAGAAGAAATAGTACCCCATTAAATAGACAGGATGCTTTCATATGGTTTTCTGCATCATTATATGCCACTGCAAAATCATGTCTAATTTTTTTTATATTATTGCAGGTTTCCAAAATTTTGATTGAGATTTTCCTGTAACTCTCCCATTTGTACTTTTTAGAATCATGTCCCATTTTGCTGTATTCGCTCCATGTTTCATTCCTCTTTTCCTTTTTGCTTCCTCGATTTCAATACTCTCTCCAATTTAATGTTATCAGCTAACATGAGGATTATATCGGTCAGGACCTCTTCTATATCTTCAGTGAAGATAATGCTGACCCTAATCCCTAGAGATTTCCTCCTCTGAAGACAAAGTTTGTGCTATATTTGAGTCCTTGGAATGGCTTTCTGCACACAGCAACGGGTGAATCCGAGCCAATTACAATTTATTTTAAAACTAGACTTTTCTATTACAGACATCCAACTGTTTTCTTAAGGTTTATATATCATATGTCAGTTTGATAGATTAAGGCTGTGATTTTGAGAGGTGAGGGAGAGAGGGAGGGAGATAAGAGAGCTAAGCCTTGAGCAAACATCAACTTTCAATGAGATTTCAGCATCTCACCGCTAAAGGCTTTTTTAAAAAGCACATTCAGATCAATTTGCTGCTATTACAGGCACGAGCAGTGAGTGTGAAAGCTCTGTCTGGGTGCTTAAAACAACCGCTCCGCCAAGAAACACAATAAAAACTGCCCTCTGCAACATGAAGACCAGGGGAAGGTGGCCCCCTGAATACCAGGGGAAGGTCTCCCGTGGGGGTTTCTGATAGATCCCATTGCCTCTGCCTGAGACATTTCCTCCACTCCCTTGTTTCCAAACAGAGTGGGTTCGGTGCCTTCTCCTGACCTCTCTCCCCCCTGTCTGTGCACAGTGCTCTGCATGCAGGAGAACCCCCTCGCTGCCTTGGTGTCTCTGGGACATTTCGCTCCGACTCTTCACCCTCCTTTTCCCCTCTGAGTCTTTATTCAATTCACTTTAATCACAGGCTGCAGCAAGTGTTTAGTGACCTGTGATTCCCATGATCATTCCCTTTTCCTCCTCTCGGAGCTCAGTGTTGTGTTTAGTTATTGCTGCTCTCCCGGGCCATTGCCAGTTTTCCAGGAGCATTCACTAATGACTGCTAATGATGTGTTAACTGGGTGTATCGGATCTCTTTATGCCCTACAACGTGCCTTGCCCGGATCTGCTGGTTTGCGTCTGTTTTGGGCTTTCTAAATATTTCTCTACATACATTTTTATTAATTCTAACAGGCTCTCCCACTTCTTATTATCAGTGCCCTTTCGGATTATTTGAAGAGTTTATTTTCTAAGGCAACTGAATTTTGATTAGTTACATCCCCCTCGTCAATTGCTGTTATGTCCCAGCTCTTTTCTTTCCTGAGTTCATGAAAACCTTCTCAATCCCTTTAACCTTTCTGGCCAAAAGTAACCTTTGTTTCCTTCCTGCAATTATTCCTGATCTTTCCCTCCTCTCTCGTATGTCTGGTTCCTGCTCTTCCCAGTTCAGAGCCTCAAAGCTTTATCTGGTGTTTTCTGACTCCATGTTCACTGCCCCTTCTTCTTTGAAAGCTTTTCAGAAGAAATCCTGCCTGTTTGCCTTGCATGTTCCCCATCTCCCTTTGACACTGAGGGATTCTAATATTTTCTGGGAACTCCTCATGATAAACAACTAAACAGTCTGTAATAATTGCACTGTATTTTGTCCTGTGAATTTCCTAACCTGTCTCTGCTAAATCCAGCTCTGTAGTTGACAATGTTATCAACCTGACAATGTCCTCACAGTTTTCTTTGATTTCTGTCTACTGGTAAGAATTATACCCAACAAAGCTTCTCTTCTCATTGGAACCCCTATTTTCTACATCCTGCAGCTGCATATGATTTAGGACTATTTCAGTGATCTCTGTTTTGACATATTCATAACAGAACAGATAATGACTAAATGCACTCCCTAATGAACAGTATCAGAAAGTTCTGACTGTGCTAAAACTTGGTATGACATTTTTTCCACCATCATACGCCACTGTTAGACTGTAGAAAATGAGTTCTATGTGACAGCTGCATTCTGGATATGGAGTTTTAGAAGTTTTATCCATGCCTTTGACCTGTTCTGTTCTTTCTGTTCTGACTCCCTTTTGAAAAAAACCCTGGCCAAGACTATGACCTTCTGGATGCTGCAGCTAATTGCAAACAAGTAGCTTCCATCCCCACTTGCAAGCATTGCTGAAATGTTCAATCTTGCCCATTTTACCCCAGGATCAGCATTTCTCTGAATTCAGCCATAAATTTTGCATTGGCTGTGTATACTGGAAAACAGATGGCCCATTTTCACATTAATAATAAATATATAAAGCTGTACCCATTCTCTAACTCCACCATCATGCTCACGAAAATAATACTTTATCGGTACGTGCCATCTCCCATATAACTATATCACAGGCTGTTTAAAAGCATGAGTAAGTATAATTGACCTATTTTTTTTAAATTAAGGTAAAATTATTGCAAGATAAAGCGCAAAAATTTTTCAGTAGATACTCAGGAACAGAGTAAAACATTTCAGAAATAACACACCTTTCCTGCTTAGAGCTATTTGGCCTTGCTGTGGCCCAAATATCAGCTTTGGTGTTGCCCACTTACATTACATAGTGCTCCAATACAGTCAGAAACAAACTGAGAGCAGGACTGGGCAAATATTAGATTTTTCACTTTAGTGGCCAAGCTGAATAATCAAGTAAAATTTAATTTTGGATTAACACAAAATAGAAATGCTTTGTTTTAACTAGTAAGATAAAATAGGGGGGAAACATTTCCTGTTTTCTTCTAAAGAAAGTACCTTGATTCTGTTAAAAGAAAGTTTTAACCTGAAATGAAATTTCTATTCCATATTTGGGTGAGTTATTTAATTATGCATCGTATCTCTTTCATTAGTGAGTTCAGCCTCCAAACAGTTTTTGAAAATAATGTATTCCCCAGAAATTTTTTTTTACCCGGATCTGCTTGGGATTTTCTGCTCTAAATAGATGAGACAGCCAATGCTTCAGGGAGTGGCAGCGTTCTTGTCCCCGTTTTGCAGAGGAAATGCTGAATTTAAACAATGCACCCAAGATGGTGGTGTAAAATATTTCAGGCAAGTGACAGAGACTTTGAGACCCTTCCAAAAGCCATGTGACCCTCCTTCTACATCACCTCGAGACCAGAAGTGTGTGATTAACAGTAAAGGGGGCACATCTTATGATAAGGACAAGCCAGACATGGGATGAGGCTGGTGGAGGAGCCCTCCCTCGTGTTTGTACCTGTAGCTTCATGTGAGTGGACTCTGGTGACACAGAAAGCAGAACACGGTCCTGGCTGAGGAGGTGCAGATTTCACCCATCAGCAATGAGGCTCCAGAGACAGGAACCCAGTGCAGGTCATCCAATTCATCCTTCAGCATTTCAGGAAACAAGGTCCCACTTCTGTTCACCCCCATCTGAAGGTATGAGACTTCAGGATGTCAAAGCTGCAAAATCACCAGTGGGTCCATCATTGCAAGGTCCCACCTACCATTAACCAGAGCGACCTGGTCTGGTGGAAGGTGTCCCTGCCCAAGGCAGGGGGTTGGAACTAGAGAATCTTGAAGGTCCTTTCCAACCCAAACCATTCCAGATTCTACGATTAATACTCAATGGCTGTTGCACTACCTTTCTATGGTTTCTTTCTCTTTTGTTTCAGAAAGCAAGTTCTACGTGTTAGCTTGTTGTTGTTGCGGATGGAGGGACCCTTGGGCTCAGAGCAGCACAGGCAGAGCTATCACTCGAGGGGTGGGCACCGTGTGAAGTGCATGGCGATGTCTCTGTGGTGGTGGCTTTAGCTGGGGGGGTGGTTAGTGGAATAAAAACTCAGCTACTTCCTTCAGGGCGACTGATCAATTTGTTTCCCTCATCTTTGCTCTTGTTGACAACAAGCTTGATGAAATCAGTCTTTCTGAAGGCAGCACGGTGGATTTGACAAATCCTGCAGAGCTGCTGGAGCAGATCCCCGAGTTTGCTGAGGAGCTGATGGAGCCTGAGGATTGCTTCCCCGAAGGTAAGAGCCTGCATATAACACCACAGTGCTGACACAAGAAACCTTCTCGTCTCCTACTGAGCATCTCTCCACCTTCTCACCACATTCCTCTGTCTGCTTGCAGGACTATTTCACTGGATGCACTTCATTTCTTTAATACTGTAATTCTCCAAACACACACTTAAAAGCCCTCGTTTGTCATTAGTCTCTGGATTTGCAAGGCGAGATAAGCCAAGAACATGCTCTAAAATGCTCTGCAGCTGCAACAGCGTTAGGCTTTTTTTTTTTAATCATAATTTGGGCCATAAAGGGTTTGTTGTTCTAAGTGTCGATTGTTCTAATTTGGCCAGTGAAGAATTTTTGCCTTCCAATGTTTGAAAATGGCCAGTTTGGTAGAGAACTGATCAGACGAGGGTGTTTTTGTTGCTTAAATGCGTACAGGCAGTTAACAGAAACTGTCTAGAGAGTTCACAAGTCCCAGGAACTCTCTTCCATATATTTTAAAGGGTGTCAGGATTAGCACATCCAGTAGCTTTTATCTGACCATGGAAGTGCTATGTAAATGGCATGTTACCTAATTATTTTAGATAACAACAGATCACATTTAGAAATCTCTTTTAATACTTAAATACACCACCGTTTTAATAATATTTTAACACCAGCCTGCTCCAAAACACAGGTTTAAACCTCAGCTACATCAGAAGATCTATGTTCAACTAAATATACAAAGTAAATAACATACAAAGTTATTTCTCCTCAGAGTGAGTTCTATTCCAAATGTTATCTCAGTCAAATGCCTCGTTTTGCTTTAAATCTGGGTTAGGAAAAATAGGGTTAGCTGAATGTTAGTATATTCTCTTGAAAATTCAAAGATTATTATAAATAAAAACAGAGCAGCTCAGATGGGATCAGACAGAGATGATTTGCTGGGTATATGAATGCCCCTGAAGTCAGCAAAAATGTGCATCTCTATATCTGTGAGAAAGATGATTGAATGAGGTAAGGGAGCCCTGCAGGGCTCCCAACTGTCCTTAGGAGCTAAACATTTTTTCATTTTTTTTGGCAGGTCTGCTAAAAAGCAGTAGCCAAAAACTAATGCAGTTGACGGAAGAAAGCATGGTGTAACTATTCAGGCCCAAACAATACCATTTAGAAATTAGGTCTGGCGTCGCCATTCTTTCACAATGTATTTCTTAATGAGGCTAGTGAGCAGCAATCTGTGTTGTGCACTGCAAAGTGATTATATTACAGATGCTTAAACAAGTCTGTTCTGCAAGATCAATGCTGGCCAGACACCAGCTTACAAATTCTAAAACTGTGGCTGGCCATGGTCACCTTCCAGTTCTTTGACAAAAGTAAGATGGGCATCACACAAGACATTCCCAGAGCAGCAGCACTCTCTAATTTGCTCTGTCTTAAAATAACCAAACCTGCCTGAAATTCCATCACACGGGGCCACAACGGTACCAACCCAGTTTGTCAGATCTTCTTCCCTGCTCTCAGTGGGATGCAGGGTACCAAGCTGTGCTCTTCTAGATGGGTCACTGGAAGTATTTAACCAGTCTTGATGCCCACTCATCATTCTGGTGGCAGAGAAATGTGGAAACGAAGGTGCTGTGGGCTGAACCCCACACTTGCCTTGGGTTACGTCCACCCTTCTGGCACCTTCACCCTTCTCCCAGAGTATCCCTACTCCTGCCTTTTGTCTTTTATTCTCATCTCTCCTAGTTCCTCACCAATCCCTGTTCAAGTCAGGATGCTTTCCTCCTCTCCCAGGATATGGCCAGCCGAGCCTTGGGTTCTGAATGGGAACTGAAGGAGAGCCTTACAACAATGACATTAACATTTGGTTTAATTTATGCAGGGATACAGAGTGTTTTCCTATAATTGCCTTCTATTAAATACTTTCCAATATTTTTTCCCAAGCTCGCCTTGCAATTAAACCTCATGCAATTGTCACTTCAGTCTAGTTAAAAACCAAGCAAGCCAAAAAACAACAGCCTAGTTAGCTAAGATGACAAGGTTATAAAGTACTAAAATGAAGATATCAAGGGCATGCACAGGGCATGCTTATCTAGTGTTGCCTTCACTGGCTTGTAATAAAGAGATATGGTGATTTTAGGTGTATTTGGGAAAATGACCAGTTAATATGTGTGAAAGAAGGAGATTAGATGAAGAGGAAGAGCGAGAGGGGAAGAGTTAATTTCTTACCTTGTTAGCTCCCCAGCTCTCTAAATTCAAACTATGACATTTCTAAACACATCCAGCACAGGTTATGTCCTGAACAAATATGTTCCAGATTCAGGCCCCTTTTTTTCAGATAACAAAGGCAACGAAGATAATGCATGTTCTTGAAATAGTTGCTGAAAGTTTGCTGAGGTCACAGTTTTCCGGGAGTTGGGTGACCCAGATAAGCCATAGGTCGCTTTTCTTGGGGAGACTTGTTAATGTGTTATCATCTCAAAATAGCCTTGATTAGGGTCAACAGGGAACATTCTTGGGTCAGGAAATGTGAAGGCAAGGTAGGGTCACAGCGCTGGCAGCTAGCAAGTATTGCTGGGAAAAGCCTGATAGAAATGGAGAGGCCATTCTTGTTGCCTGTTGATGGGAAAGCAACATCTAGCCAATGCCAGCTATTTGGGTATTTTTTCCTCCAGATGCCTTGCAACACTCCAGTTCTGTTACCTCCCCTGGTATGTGTTCTCTGCACAAAAAATTGCTATGTTTGGACACTATCTTCTGTGTCTCAGAGAAGGTCATCCAAAGAGAGCCCCCTGGCCCCAGAGTGCTTCTCTCTCCCAAACCCTAATAGGAGAAAGTTCTCGCCGAGTCCTTAAGCGTAATTCCCCGGACACAGCCCGCTGGCAAAGGTTTCAGGGGAGTATCATCAGATGGTCATGCGGGAATGAGTTACCTTTCTCAACGCGCGGTCGGTCACAGCTCGTGACACGAAGGGCACCCAAAACCATCTTTTCATGTGACCACGTAAGGACAATTATCGCGGCTGGAAAATGCCACACACTGAAGTGAAGTTCTTCTGCTTAGCGGTGGGATCTGTGTCATGCCCTCCCCAACCGTGGCTAGCGGTCATTTAGAAGAGAAAAAAAAATAAATGAAGAGAAACAAAAATATGCCATTAAACCGAATAAATCTAAGCAGAACTACAGGGCCTGCCACTAGGTGATGTTTAAAAGCTGTGTAAAACCAAACCAGGCCCAACAAAATCTGTCAATTGACATCCTAGAGAAAAAGAAATCATGGAACCAACCCAAATTTTAAAGTGTCACTTTCCTCTAGCCGCAATACCTGGGATACTGCATGTTTTCCCATCAGGAAAGGTGTGCTAGTATTTTGTTATATGAAGTTTTCAGACATCCTAAGTCTCGTAATGTCTTACTGCATGTTCAGAATTAAATTAGTACAGGTTAATAGACCAAGATTTGTAGTGACCTCCAAGACAGCAAGTTTTGAGGGGATTAGCAGCACATAAACAAGAAATGTACCCTTCTTAAGCCATTGGAAGAGTAAGAACACCTGGCAGGCTGTGGCATTGTCAGATGCTCTCTTGGCATCACCCAGTTGCAGTACATGAGTAAAGACTCAAATCTCCAGGTGTGTCCCCAGTACCCAAATGCTGGAGACAGTGATGCCAACCTCTCCTGTGTTAGTCCTAGAGCTGCACACCACAAAACCCAGGTGTGAAATCATAGAATCAGAGGGACAGAATGGTTTGGGTTGGACAGAACCTTAAAGATCGTCTAGTTCCAACCCCTTGCCATGTGAGTTAGTAGTGCAGCCAGAAAAAAGGGATAAATAAGAAGAGCCTGGAGAGATCATGTTCCCACCACCATGGGGAGACAGTTGTGGCCTTCCAAAGGGGCTACATCTTGGTTTGCTTTCTTGCCTGTCCATGCCCAGCTATCCAGACCCGTCAGTAGAAACCGAGCTTGGTATAAATATATATATATATATATAAACTATGTTATGAAAGCCTGCCTGCTTGAGTTTATGCTGAGGAAGCTGTATTTTGTGTGAAACCAAGCAATGATGTAACCAGCATTCAAAGTTAAGCAAAAGACTGTTTTGTTTCAAAAATGAACGTTCCAGTAATTGAGAAGTCTTGTATAAAGGCAGTAACAAAATTGCTGCAGTTTGAAGCAAGGTTACCAGACTTACTGGACAACAGTATAGAAGAAATTAATTGGTGTTCTTGTTTTACTGAAGACAACCAGCAGCCCAATCCATCCAAATCACAACTAATAATTTTATGAACATTTAAATATATATATTGGTGTGAACAAGCAGTGGATTTGTAAGGTCTTTACCCGTAAGCTTAAAATTAATAGGCTTGGCTGTCATGCATTGAGGAGGAAGGTTTTACAGAATAATTCCCACATTTACAAAGATATTTTTTTCCAAATACACCAAGGTAATGCAATCAGGTCTAAGAACTCCATTTTTAGAATGCACCAGGCTATAAAATGTGAATATGGAACCAAAGGAATATTTACACAAAATACATTATACCTTAAATTCCCCCTGCCATTTTTTTTTTTTTTTTTGGTAAATTTTTGTCATTGTGGCAGAGGTTTAAATAACAGGTTTAAGATACGTTTTAGCCCTTAGTTTGTGACTGTAATACAGGACACCTAAGTGACTGAAGGGACCATTTCCCTTGTTATGAAATACAAACAAAAAGTAAATAACATCATGTTATTCTCCCACATTTGGAAAAGTTTATTCATAAATAAATCTCTGTTTCATGAGAAATAGTATGTAATGTTCAAAGGTGAATTGAGAACAGATATTGTTCTTGGACAAGTTGGCCACTGATGCAGCTCAGAACAGCTTCATGGATTTATCAGTAAATAATTCAACACTTGGTGGGGGACTTTTTCTGCCATTCTGTGTTTCTGATGGGCAGTAACGTACTACCCAAAAGGCCATGGTGGAAATGAATCAGTTTGCTCCCAAAAAAGATGTAGCCCTACATGAATTACAATGGCAAAACCAAGCCTTTACTAAATCACAAGGGGATCAGATTTTTCTGCACAACCCGTTCCCTACCAGTATTGATTTCAGGGGTGATAGTACAAATGTGTTAGACAAGGCAAGATGAGTAATGCTGTCATAAGAAATGTCAGAGGGTTTATTCCTGCCTTGACGCCTGCTATGCTAAAAGGTGTTAATGAACAGTCTTCTTCATGAGGATAAAGCAGCTTCCGAAACAAGAAGTTGGGCTTTGCTGACCATCTGCCTTATTATAGAAGCAGCTGGAGTTAGGATTGCTCAGACCCTTGCCAGGTCATGCCTTAGACTCACTGGAATAATTTTGATTTCAAAGAAATCAAAAAAATAAAATAAAAAACCTACAACAAAACAAGAAACCAAACCTATTAGACTACCCACCAAGGTCAGGTAAACCTTTTTTGTTCCTTAGGTGAAGCCTCTAATTGAACCTATAAACTTGGATCAAAGTGACCAGAGCATTAGGCTACCAATATTGCAAGAGAGTCCAGCAAAGCACAGGCATGAAAGAACAGTCAGTGAGGAAAATCAGAAAATTTGAAAAGGAAAGAGATTTTTATTATATCATTAAAAGACCTATTTGTGGCCACTTTGATTTTTTTTTTTTCTTTCCATGTCCATTTTCTCTTTGAATTATGAATAGTTAAAAGTAGTATTTCATCTGAATTACAACCAGCATGATTACTCACGGAAGTGCTACTTGACATTAGTAATTGTGTCAGAATCTGGTCTAAACATTTCTGAACTGGGCCCAATCAAAAGCATGGGATTTAACAGCCCTGTGATTTTGGGCTGACTCATCTGAGAAGCTATTTTGGATTTTTCAAGGTATTACTCTCAGTAACTAGGACTCCACATTTTTCAGATTGAAATTGCATGAAAGCCATCAAAGAGCATAAAAAACAAATTAGTGTTGCTACCTGGCTTTCTGTCTTTAAAAATACCTCTTTGTACCTGCAGAGTATACGATGGAAGCTGGCTGAATCAGTAATAACCTGTTTTAACCATTTCCTAAGTATTTTTCATCACAAATGAAGTGACTCTGGAACACACAGTGCCCTGCTCATTAGTATCTAATATGAAGGTGATCCCCTAATTTTAGCTGTGTCTGGGCTCAGGTAAGTCATAAGGTTCCCGTGCAGTGAAATGACAGAGGCAAACTCCTCCAGGGAATGATTCATCCGACTGTCATACAACAGGGAAACCACTTCATGGGACACCCTACCCTTTTCCAACAGTATTTAAAATGCATTTATGCTCTGTAAAAGCATGACAGAGAGTGTCATGCCTGTTACTGCCTGAGCCTGGGCATTCATTTAAGAGGCTATAAAGTCAAGTATCCATCCAGGAAGTAGCTTAGGAGAAAAGAGTCAAAAGTTTCTCTACAAATGTTCAAAGTCAGAAAAAAAGCTGATTTTTTTTTTTTTCCAAATTGGAATTTGTTTTTGGAACAAAACAGACTCAAGGGCAGTTTATTTTACTAGGATCAGTGGCTACTTTCAGAGAAAAGGGGGTTTTCTGCTTAACATGAGAAATCCACACGTACACAGTGAGCAACCTGCTCATTGGATTGTTCACACGATAAGGGAGGGATTTGAGCCCAAGTCTTCGGTCTTCCTGATCCAAGGCTGAGTTGATAATTAAGTGGGTGATCTACCTGCATATAAGCACAGACTGTGAGTAAGATACTTGAAAGATGGTAATCACTATACAGGTCATGGAGTGAGAAACACTTCAAGGGTTTCCTGGCAGCACTGCTAAAAAGATACAACTAACAGCACCCCTACCCCCGTCGTGTTGTGTTGCACTGGTGGGATTATGCTGATGGGCGTCTCTCAGCACAGATAAGAGTTTGTTGGCTCAGAGATGCTGGTACCAGGTGGTATTACACGCTGAAGTCTGTTCCAGGTACCTACGTCCTAAAATATCTCCAAACCACACGCATTACCACCTATGAGCACTGTACTGGACTTAGCAAGAGGCAGTGACTAATACGATGTCCTTTTATCCTTTGCATTGATTCTTTGGTGTTTAAGATTGAAGTGCTTAGAAGAATAATACTTGCCTTTGCTGAGGTGGTACCTGACCTACAAAGAGACAGAGAGCTGGTTCTTGCATTTCTGTCTTCTCTCAGAGTTATGTCTTTCTCAAATAGTTTGATTAATTTAACTTATTTTAACTGAGCCCAGAACTTCTCTGAGTTCCAGAATACAGTGGTAAGATGGGAACTGGCGTGAGCCTGTGTGATGCAGGCATTTAGAAGACAGTTAGTTACTTGCATCATGGTCCCATTACCTTTTCATGAATGGTTTGCTGTCCCATTAGTCCCTCACCAAAAGCTCACACAATCAAGAGCTTACACCTAGCCAAAATCTCCGCAAAGTGAGGGAAAGGGGAGTTCTGGGAGCGGTTCATGTGTGAAACATCCTGCAGTTCTGCTGCTCCATAGGAGGGGTCTGAGATAATCAAAGCTCACAGAAATTGCCAGAGGACCATAGCAGCTCTTTTCCTTCTGGCAGAGCCCATTCCCAGCACAGCCCCACTTCCAGCTGTTTGGGAGTCCCCCCATCCCAGGAGCTGCCCTTGGCCTCCTTGCATATCCCACACAGCTCAAGGGCCTCAGTTATGCCACCTTGAATTAGCAGCATCTGCTGTCTGTGTAACCTTGGCACTCGCCCTGGCTCCTTCCCGAGCTGCTTTGCCTAAATATTATTTCTACTTGGGAAGACATTGCATTGCATCGTGGTGGCGAGACGTCCTTCCTTGTCACCTCTGAGCAGTTGCTGTGTGCTGCAAGACACGCTGGTGACCTCGGCCACCTTTCAGCTGTCGGCCTCTGGCTTTTTTTCTCATGATGGGGCTGATAAACCTCCATAGTTAAGTCTCTTTCTACACGACACATGGATTAAATATAGGGTAAAAAGCTTGGGTTTTGAAAATAAACCAGTTTCTGAGGGTCATTCTCATCAGCAAATGTGACATTTGAGTCAAATTATCTGACATAAGACTGACTGGCCAGGACAATTCCAAGCTACCAGGGTGTTCTCTCACACCTTTTTAACCTCATACCTGGCACAAGGAAATGCACCTGGTGTTTTTTAAATGGGAGAGATGGATCTGTCCGTTACCAATGACAGTATCTTTTTGCTATAACAAATGAGTGTTGCTAAGGAAACTAAAAATGGCCATGGTCTTGCCTATGAGAAATCCTTGTGTGGGCCCCATTACGACCACAGCATTTAACTATCACACAGTATTTGTAACTGAGGTCAGAAAGTGCTGACACATCGGTGGGGAACCTGCTATGGACCAGATATCTAAATTTCTGTGACACTAAAGGGGATCTAACTGCCTCAATATATTCCAAAGTTGTTCTAATGGCTTTTTTTTAAGCTAATGATGGTACAAGAGATCAAAATCTGCTCCTGCTTTTGCTGCCTGAGTCTCTTCAGCACGTTGGTCCCACCTGCACTGTAGCACCTCCTCCCACCATCTCTCTTTCCTCAGATTGCTGTCTTTGATCGGTAATTCCAGCGGTATCGTAGTACCAAGAAAATAACCTCCCTCTATTCAAAATGCTGTGGAAGCTGTCAGTAATACCCTCCTAGAGTCATTAGCCCTGATCAGGATCAGTAATACCCTCCCAGAGTCATTAGTCCTCATCCGGATCAGTAATACCCTCCCAGAGTCATTAGTCCTCATCAGGAGTGCTGCCTGAGCTCAGCAAGCACTTTGTAAATGACCCAGGGCACTTGTGGCTCATGGCCAATATATTCTGTATCACAAAAATCATTGGGAGAAATCACTGGGACACATTTTAAGTGATTTTGAATGTTGTTTTTTTTAATAGAGCAGTGAAAGCGGGAAGTGGAAGGCAGAGAAGAAGGGGTTTGTGCAAAAAAAAAGGGGGGGAAAGACACCGTGCAGCCACTTATTGCTAAAAGAAATCTTGTTTAGCATCTTCTTATTGCAGCTTTAAGAATAAGTGGGCTTCTTTAACAATTCCTTTGTTTTTCTTTTGCTTCTTTACAGTTTGTGTGCGATTCTTCCCATGCTGTTTGGTGGACATCACAAAATTTCCAGGCAAAATTTGGTGGAGGCTGCGAAAAACCTGCTACAGAATAGTCGAGCACAACTGGTTTGAAACTTTCATCATATTCATGATCCTGCTGAGCAGTGGAGCCCTGGTAAATGGGGCAGCATTTCCTATCTGGTTAGAAGTGGACATGGGTCTCAGTGTTCTGCAGTTTACCTGTCTCTAACATCTGATGAGCCCTTGCTGGTCGTTTCTCAAAGCAAATTCTGTTTGGGGCTAAAACAGGTCTTTAGCTTTTCTGATTTCACCTGCCTTTACCATACGGTGGGGAAATTTCTGTTATAACATAAAATTCTGACTGGCACATGTTTTGAAAAGCAAATTCTTAAGGAAGCCTGTGTGAGAAAGTTTCCCAGCATTACTACTTCAGCATCCCATAACTGCTCCGTGTGAGTTCCCATCTGGAGATTTGTATTTCACTCCAGGGTTGGCTTTCGCTTGGTTTTTTTTGTTTTTTTTTTTTTTAAAAAAAAGAAGGCACATTCTGTAACCAGAAAATGAAAATCATAAAAGACACAATGAATCAGTATTACCCCCGGATTTAGTGGGTGCCTGTATTTATGGGTTGAATATATCTTAGTTTAACCCTCTGTACCTTCCCTGCATGGGTAACTCCAGTTTGCATCCAAATGGACTTTGTATGGAGGTGGGTTGGTCCCTGCCCAGCACTCTGATAGAGGGTCTTCTCCTCCTGATATCTCACTACATTCTGGAATTATCCTCTTTGCATTATCAGCCTTGGGCTCTTCACAGAGATGGCAGTATATATTTATGTTTTTCTTTTACATGTCAAGAGTGTCACTGAAGTTGGTGGGATTTCTCCCAGGTTTTTATCCTGACGTAGAGCAAAGATGTAGACCAAGAGTCCTCCAGGATTTGGTCTGGTGGTCACTGGTCTTCTCCTTTGTAATGGAGTAAGACACCCACCTACTAAATTTACAGGCAGTGCCATGTTTGGGCAGATTGTCGATGTATTTCTGGATTAACTTCAGTCAAATGGATGAAACTGCCCTTAAATAGTAATGCAAACATCACCTTCGAAAGGTGTCTGCTTCACCTCATCAGCAATAATCACAGGCAGAAAGGAATGATGCAGGATGAGGGTAAGGCAGCAGATTTACTAAAAAGCAATGGTGAGAAGAGCAGGCAAGAAACAAGGTAGACCAAAGGACATCACAGCACCACACAAAAGCTGAGCACCCCACTGGGCTGTATAAGTCGTTGTGTTCTTCCACTCCAGTTGGCATCAAGGAGGCCTCAGCTGGAGCAATGGCTTCGGCTCTGGGCACTGCACTTTGGGAAAGACATGGGCTAATTGAAGAAACTCCAGAGGAGAGCAGCACAAATTATCAGTGGCCTAAAAAAAAAAGAGGAAAACACAGAAGTGCAGGGTTTATGTAGTTTAAAGAAATTCTCCACAGGGAGAGAAAAAGGTGGAAATGCATAAATGTTGATGGAAAAAGGAAAGTAATGGACTGTTCTCCAGGTCCATCGGGGATGGGCTGAAATTTCATCCAGGGGATTTTGTTTTATTATGGAAAGTAAAAGAGGCTGAAAAACTTGAGTAAATAGTAGGCTGCTGAAAATTGTCACAGCTTTGCTGAAATCAATGGAGTCTGACAGTTTTTGCACCAGCCTGAGAATCAGAATGTTAATTTTTGAACACATTTTAAAAGGGGAATGTCGCTTGCTATAATACACTTTAGACGAACACGTTTCCTTGCATATGTAATTAAAAGCTCCTTAGATACTGAACACTGCATTATAAACCTCACTTAATTTTCATTGCACGCATTCATTTAGTTTTTGCAAATTTCAATTTAGCCAATGCAGTTCTGTATAAGGGCAAATTATCCTGCATCTTCTCACATACCAGCACTGTGCTTCAGTATTTGGACTGGAAATGTTGGAAGCAACACGTAACTTTTTTTTACTCTGTTATTCTGGGGTGAGTTCTTCCAAAAACTGAGCTCATCTGGCTACATCCCTAGGTCATACTAAGTTCTTAAGGGAGAAGAGCTATATATACCCTTAAGCCAGTATATATTTGTGTGTGGTAGTTAAACCATCAGAATGCACTTATAACTTATTGCAAAGGATCTAAAAACCCTTCTTAAGCATTTAAGCCATAAGCATCCAAACTGAATGCCTATTTCTGAATAGTAATTGTGGATAACTTCAGGTGTCCTGCCAAACTCTTTTTTTAACACACAGAGCAAAGCAGAAGAAATAACCCTTCTTGATGTTTTATAATGCAAAGATTTCTTCCACTGTCACCATGAAAAATTGCAAAGCACCAGAGTTTTGCCACTTGGGTAATAGCCACAACTTGTCCAGAAGTACAGAAGTGTTCAGGTGGCATATTTTTCATCCCTTAATAAGCTGCTTCCTGACTCACGGTGTGCTTTTAGTAGACAAAACACAATGTACTTTTGGGCAAGTTAGTAGAAAATAGGAGAGCAAAGGAGGGAGAGGAGGAAATCACTTTAAATAGTTTGTTGTTATTTTTGCAGTAATTGCAAAGTACAGCAAGTCATCTGACAAAGTGAGTGAGCCCCTACGAGAAGTGATAAACTCCAATCTGTGCATTGTTTTCTGTGGCTTTCTCCAGCAGCTCTTTCACACCCTTGAAATATCATTTTTGAAGGCAAGATAGGAGAGAGAGTTGCAGTGAAAACGTCACCCCGAAGTGTGGGGACAAATGGACAAGCTTTGGCACAGGCTGCCAAAGCTTTCTTGTCAGTTTAATTACTGTTCCCTGGCAGGCAAACGAGCAGTGTGACTGCTTGAGTGACAAGTACCGCACTTCTTGTATCTCCAGGCACTGGGTGTTTGCTAACTTTTTGAAGTTCGTCAGAAAGTAGGTACGGATCTGGAAATATGTAAATGCAGATAATTCAGATGATTGGCACAGACCCTCTCAAATAATGCTGTTTCTTGCTGCCAAGTGCTCTGGGTCGCACAATGGGATGAGAGTGATGTGTTAAAGCTTGGGTTAGCCAGGTTACAGGGCCCTGGGGGCAGCTTGTGTAACAGCAGTGGCAGGAGTAGCTGGGGAACCAGACCATAACTCAACTTAGGAGCCCCAAAACAGGCCATATATAGGCAACCCTGACACTGTGATCCTACACTTTATTTGACTTACATTATAAAGTGAAGGCTAAATTATGAGACAGATTTATTTGCTTTCTTCCTGGAGGCATATTGTTTTATACCTTAAATGTTTTAAAGGGGTTATTAAGTTGCTCGTATTTGATAAAGTCCTTTCATGATGCCCTGCGTAAGATTAGTTGGAGAGACAGATGAGATGGGGAGATAGATATCTTGACCTTTAAAACATTATTGTTCTGTTAAGTGAATAATAATGAGCATTTCTTGAGGCAGACAGCTGTAGCTATCTGAAATGTGATGACTGAACAGCAGCCAGGGAACTCCGGTACTCCATAACACACACAGGTTAATAACCCAATTTGTCATCATTAGCAATAATATCTATTTGGCTAAATGTAAGGGTCATATTCTGACTCCTAACTATAGACATCCTGTGCCCTGGGACATCTGAGGTGCCCGGGGGTAGCAGACATCTGAGGTAGCAGTGGCAGAGCCAACAGGAGATGAGGCAGGACATTCTTGGGCAGCTTGGGGTGGCACTGGGCTCACAGATTCACACTCCCAAATTCAGGGTGCATAAGCTCTTCATACACTCAAAGGATGTCCAGGCAGTACTCAGGAGAGGCTGGAGAGAGATAACTAAGCTTGTGTCCATTAGAAAGGAAAGCTGACCAGATCTCTCTTAGGTCAGGGTCAGTCCTGTTTGTGCCTGAGCCCTCTTCCTGATTGTAACATCAAAATATGTCAGAAATCACAGACATGATATCCTATCAAATAAAGACTTGCTGTGCAACACCCGTCCTTTCCAACATGACTTAGAAGTTATTAATCAGTCCTTTGTACTTCCAGGCCTTTGAAGATATTTACCTTGAAGACCGAAAAAACATAAAAACCATGCTGGAATACGCTGACAAAATATTCACTTACATCTTTGTCCTGGAAATGCTCCTGAAATGGGTGGCTTATGGCTTCAAGAAGTATTTCACCAACGCCTGGTGCTGGCTGGACTTCCTTATTGTAGATGTAAGTATCATTTTGGAACCATGATGCTCCTCGTGTTGGATTTTGTAATGGGCGAGAACACGCCGTTAAGTTTGGCAGCTTTGCGCCTGTGAAGTGACAGCTGTCACTCCAGCTCTGAGCACCAACCCCAGGCAAAGCTCAGGGGAGGTCTCAGTACGCGACTGTGCATCCCCAGGAACGGGCATGCCCAAGCAGAGAGGAACGCTCTGCGTTGTGACGTGGAGGTGTCACCCTGCTCATCTGAGTCGCGTTCCCTTCTCGTCCCTTGGAATTCGCTCTTTCTTTTAGCGGTTCATGTCTCTTTCCACACTCCCAGATAACACAAGGTACGGTTACCTCCGACTGCTCCGCACATGATCCCCACAATGCAAAGTCTTTCAGCAGATTAGAGAAGCTGTCCCTGGCGCAGCTTCCCGGCGAGGCTGCCAGCAGCACGTAACAGTATGTTCAGTGCTGTCTCCCAAGTATTTACCAGGGAAGGAGTCCAGAAGAAGGTGTGAATAGTCCTCTTGGCAAAGTGACTTCACTATTACAACACGTTACGAAACACTCCAAATCCTTGAAATACCGTGGCGCTCAGTTCTCCTAATTTGAGGCTAATCATTAAAAAGTAAGTGATGGCTGAGCACAAGGGAGCTCATGCCCCAAGAGTGCTGCTGCTACCAGGTTGGTCTCCTCCAAAGTTTCACGTTGAATTGATGCAGGATCGGCCAAGTTTGGGAAAGGTCAGCAGCGCCACATCCTCCAGATGAAGCTTAACATTTCATCACAGCGTATCAACAAGGAGGCAATTCTCTCCCTAAGGCCATTTCTTATTAGCTTGAGGTATTAGTATGGGAGGCTGGCAGAGCTTTGCCATGATTATGTAATTTATTAAACTTCAGACAAATTGTTTTTCCCCATTTTACATTTGAACCTTGACTCAGGGGAAGAGCTGCACTTTCTTTGGCCCCAGTCCATGAGAGCACTTCAATGGGACGATTTACTTGTTTCAAGTTATGGACATGTCTAAGTGCACTGCTGGATTGGAGCCTTTGGAAGCTTCTCCAGAGCTTAATAAATTGATTTATGAAAAGTAATTTCTTTACATAAATTGTAGGTCATAAATTCATCTTTGCATACAATCTTGGAAACTTCTTAAAGAGAAGGCACTAGTTTTTCTCAGATTAGCTTCAGCAGAAGAGGAAGGCCTGGTTTAATTATCTAACCACAGAATTGGAAACCTCTCACTCCTAAGTTATAGCCCAGCCCTGAAACTGCTCTTGCTGTGGTTTAGGACAAGTGACAAAGCTTTTCTTTCCTGGTTTCTCCCTCTGTAAAACAGGACTAATAGGACTCAGCTGAAGCATTGTATTGGCTTCCAGGAATTTTTTATTGGAGTTACTATTTCAGTGAGCCTCTGAAGACTAGAAGGGCTGAGTGAAGGCTGAATGTTGTCGCAGCCATAAGTTGGGGTCTTCCTCATGGGAGCAACAATTTGCACAATGAATTCACGGGAGCAGTTTGGAGCTCTGCTGCATCATTAACTGTTTGAAATGAGTTCCACACTTGTTATAAATACATACTTTGTAGTACGAAATCTCATTAGTACCAAAGAGAGTAAACCAAAAAAAGAAGCTAAATTTTCTCCTCCCTGTGAAAAACCCCCTGGGAATGGGAGCCACACACAAATGCAGAGTCTGTGTGTAACACCAAAAATTAGCTGCACGTTCGCCTTTTAATGGTGGAGTTGATGATTATAATGACAGCTGTAGAGGCACCCACAGATGGGCTGGGAAAAGAGGCTTCACCTTTCCCTGTCACCCCTCTGAGCACATATGATATAAACAGTGTTGTGGAGAAAGGGGGCAACATGGGCTCCTGGGACTCCTGTTGTCCCCAGAAAATAAATCCCAGAGCCTTATTACTGACCCTGGGTGTTTAATTTTCTTAACCCATGTTTAAACATTCCACCAATAATTAAATATTCCTTTTCCAAGCTCCTATCTAACCAAAAAGTTGCTGCACCCAGGAGCAGGTTTGGTTATTGATTGACTCTGGACCATCACTTGCTCTTCAGTGTTCCCAAGGAATTAAGCTTTCCCCCATGCCCCATTCTTTCCTTGAAAATATTTTCCCCATGCAGATTATGAGAATCTGGTACTGTATTTTTAGTGGGTTTAACAGATGCTTTTTCCCTACCCTATTGCTAACTCACTCTGCCACTCTGAATTGGCACAGTAACATCCTATCATTTTTTCTAGCACACTTTTTATTTCAATTTACATTTTCTTTTTGGTCCTTTGAGAACTAAATCATTGCCACTGAGCTGCAGAAGGGAGTGAATGGCTGAATTAGCTGCTCCAATAGAGGCAGATGAACTACTTGTCTGATTTTCTCAAATTTATTTGTTTAAAATTATTCACTTAAAAATTCCTGATCTGCAAATTATTCATTAGTGGTTTGGTATCAGTATTCAAAATTCAAGCTGCGATGGTTGATTTTTGATTGGACATGTGAACCCATCTCTCATCTGTGTTTTCTAATTGTACAAATGCAACTCAGAATCTATTTTCTGTTTTGAATAATTCATAAAACCAGCTCAAAATTTGCAAGTATTGAGTATTTCGAAATGGGATTTGAACCCAGAGGGGATATAAGCATATTGCTGCTGAATTACAATTTTTTAGGTTATAATTTTTTTTTGCATTCTGCCTTGTGAGAGACCTTTGACACTGATTTGGGTCAGTGTAACAGCAAGCACTCCATCTGACAGTTGTGGATTAATAAGGAAAATTCTGTCTTGCAATGCCTAAACATCAAAACACACAGTAATCCACAAACTGAGAGCTATTTTTGCTGGAGGTAGAATCCCTAAAGGATGATCTCTGATGATGGGCTTTTTCAGCATCCCAAAGAAGTGTGTTAGTGTAGCAAAACTGTAAGAAAGCACTTTCACAAACATTGTAATATGATAAAGTCCTATCAATGACACTGCTACAGATGTATTTGGCAGGAAAGGAGAAAGGGTTAATCAAGCCACAAAATACAGGCTCATTTCAACTTAGAGCACCTGGGAGAGATGCCTTAGATGTCTGCTGGAATTTGGATATACTAATCAAACATCATCAACAATGTTTATACATTTTACCTCCATTCAGAAAAATAAATATACTGCTAAAAGTAACCCCCTTCTAGACTGCAAACACCACCCCTCTGTCCTGCTGATTTGGAGTGGTGGGCACTCAACCCACAGCACTTCAAATGAGGGAAAAGCAGAGGCTGGGCTGACAGATACAAGCGCAGACAGACAACAATATTCCCATCAGGAATGGTATTTATGTGCAGTCCTCTTTGCTAGGATGCACAGGCAAACGTTTTCACAAAGTATAGATATTTTCCAAGTATCCATGCAAGCGAAACCTCTTTGCACAGAGCAGATTAAATGAGGAGCTTGAACTTGGCCAGAGATGGAGGTGTGGGGCATTCAGAGTGAATGTTCATAAAGCTGCTCTCAACCAGGCCTGTCCTGCAGCAGGAAGGGACAGCTGGGGTTTAAAACCAGGGGCAGAGGGACTCCACCTGTGGTGCACGCTGGGGTCATTTTTGATGTTCCTTTCAATTGTTTCCTCTGACCTATAAATATTTTCTTGAGCTTATCTAGTTTGAGCTTCAGCCAATTAATTCTGAGCTATGTCCCAGCCTCTGCTGACAGCGGATGTATTATTCCACTGCATGGTCTGTTTGGGAAGGGCATCAATCTGGAGCTTAGCATCATCCTAAGACTGGAGGTGTTGCAGTCAACAGCTTCTTCACTCGCTGCTCATGCACTGAAGGCAGAGGCAAGAGGCTGGAACCCTACAGAAGGCGTCACGAGAAAGCTCATGGGAAAGGGATGTGAAGTCCCAACTCATTAGTAAGAATGCCCGGGACAAAGAGTCACAGCCAAGTGTCATTGCCTGTGGCATTCACAGAAAAATCCCCTTAAACCACCACTGATGTCATGACTCTAAAAAAGGCCATTATCACAAATCCAGCAGCTCCATTGCAGCTCTTGGGTTCAATTTAATTGACCAAAAGTTACTCCCAATCCAGGCTTAAAAAAAAAAAACGAACCCAACCCTGATTGTCATGTTACTGATTTCAGAGCTGAGGGGCAATGAGGATTTCTCCACCAGTTGTTTCTAAGATTATCCCATCTTTCAAGACTTGATACTTGCAGAAAGCTATTTTCTTAAGCAATTGCTTTTTTAGGGATGCTGTCAGGGTCCTTCCCCTCCAGCTATCTCCAGCAAAGGGTGGTCCTTGCACCAAGTCCTGCAGTAGGTGGGGGGAGATCATCTCTAACTCTCAATTTTTGCCCTGATGCCCTACCAGTTTCTCTCCAGCTGAATCACCAGGGATAAAAGATTGGGCTTTCTATCCCTTTTCCCAGAGAGCTGGCACCGGTGCCATGAATACAGGGGCTCACAACAGCTTTGGGTGGGGTATCTGTCTGCAAAATAGTTCAAGGGAGGTTAAGCAATGGATTTGAAGGCCAGATGTCTCAAATCAGTTATTCAACAAGTCCACTAGGCAGAATTTTGTAGATGCTTTTATGGATGTAAAATATTACGTATTTTTCACCCTCCACAGTAACTGTTGTGAATGGTTCTAACACAACCTGCTTCTGGTGTTTGCCTGGAGCTGCTGTGTTTGTACCTAGGGGTCTGTATTCCCCGGGGAGCAGCTTTCCAAATTCCCTGTTTGCTGTCAGATTTTCTGTTTGCTTGTTTGGGAACAGCTCATGGATGTTCAGTCATGAAATGCACCATCATTTTCCCTGAACCCTTCAACAAAAATAAAGACATTGGATTTTCCAAGAGAGTTTCCTGGAAAGCTCTTGCTCTAAGATTTCTGCTTTGGATACTTCGCTGTCAGACAAGTTAAGAAGCAGCTAATAATCCTTGAGTCTGAGATGAACATTTTAAAACAGCCTTTCTACCCCTAGTTAAAAATTGAATTGAATTTTAAATTATGCCCTTGTGTTGGATTGTCTTTAAGTGACAATTAAAAACTTGCTGTGCGAAGTAAATATTGATGGCTTATGATTACTTTAATTGTTTTTTTCCATCTGTATTCCCTGTTGATTAACAAGGTGATTTCTGTTTGCTGTAGCAGTAATTACACAATCTGCTGTAATGAGTTGTTCCCAAACAGCACAGAAATCCAATTTGTATTCTTGGGAAATTACCCTAAAAGCATGTGAATTTCATCTAGTTTCTGTTCAGAAGAGCACACAGGAGCAGAATGACAAAAATACAGGCAAGGCAAATTAAAAATAATATGGTTTGTCACTTGGAGGAGCATCTTAAGAGTGAACTTATTAGTGCGCTCTGTGAGTTGTCAAAAATCCATGGGTACAATAGGGTGTTATTACTCCAGAGCTCATTTTCTGCACTAGTTTTTTTCTAGTTCCTCAAAGCAAACGTGCATGTGGGATTTTTGAAGGTGTCTTTGTGCACATTCTCCTGAGCCTCTCGGATGGCACAAACCTCCCAGATAACTAATCGGAATGAGATTTCCTCTTCAGAAGCCAGGGAGCCTGGTTTTGAAGAGAAAAAAAAATAGAAACACAAAAAGAAGGAAGGAAGGAAGGAAGGAAGGAAGGAAGGAAGGAAGGAAG
>VWZG01013560.1:221056-251359 GCA_013396735.1 Grallaria varia | reverse complement strand
GAAAGGAAAGGAAAGGAAAGGAAAGGAAAGGAAAGGAAAGGAAAGGAAAGGAAAGGAAAGGAAAGGAAAGGAAAGGAAAGGAAAGGAAAGGAAAGGGAAAAGAAAAAGAAAGAAAAAGAAAAAGAAAAAGAAGAAAAAGAAAAAGCTGGTTTACTACATATTGTCTAATTAGGGATAAGGGGGGAAAAAAAATTCCACAAGAAGATAAGTTTTTTTAATGTGTGTTAGCAGGTCAGCCGAGGCTGTAAATCTCCCTTCTGCCACCCCACTCTTTATCTCAGCATAACACGTGAAAAAAAACCATCCAAATATCTGGTCTTATCTTGGTTTGCACCTCGCGTTTGTTACCGTGCGGATGCTGAAAGGGGAGCAGGGGGGCTTTGCCAAGGGGAAGCCCAAGCTCCGTTTCAGAGCGGGCCCAGCAGGGAGGAGCTCACGGCAGCCGGGGGCAAAAGGGTGGCAAACACAGGTGGGGAGGAAAGTCCACGGCAAGCCTAGTTGACCACCTGCCTACACCTTGTTGGGACATGAATAATTACTGCAATTGCTGAAGAATTTGAAATACTGAAGGAGATGTTCAGCTTTTGAAAGTGGTGCAAAAAACCCCCCATCTCAACCCAGACTGTGCTAAGCTAGGTTTACCAAACATTTTTCGTTCTTGAAGTTATTTAAAGATGCAGCACATTTCAGTGTCCTTTTTTAGAAGACTGTGCTTAAAAAGAAAATAATGAATAAAATCCTGGAGTTCTTGCATGCAGCTTGCTTGGCCCTTTCCATCACTGGGAGTGTAGCAGCCAAATTCCATATACAGTGATTTTCTCCCTTGCATGGAAGATCAGAGCTGGGAGAGACACGTTGAGTGTATTTGACAGTCCAGAGTCTCACACACCCTGCAGGGATGGAGAAGGATTGACCCACAGTTCCTCTCCCTGATGACCAGCACCACTGAAAGATCAACTTGAAGACCTAAAAATGTCTTCCCACCACACCTGTGGCTTCATCCAGGATGTCCAGGTGCAGCTCAAGAGTCTGGTGTCAGGAGGAGGGAAAAGAAGGAAGTGAAGGGAGGACCAGACTGCAGAAGGGCAGGGATTGTTTTAATGGGAAAGAGATCAAAGGAATTGGGATGAAACTTGGAAGCTGTGCCCCAGTGGTGTAGAGACTTTGTGCTGGCCCTCTCCCCTCATATGGCTGACTTTGGGATGTTTTGTTCTATGGCAAATGAAGACTCCAACTTCTGAGTCAGAGATCTTATAATTCTTCGTAGTCCCTCTCTATTCTGGCATATTCAATACAATATCAGGATCAATTGGATTCAAGAGTCCAACTAAACAGAAATTATTTTCAAGCTTAGACAGTCACATTTCCCACATCAACTTGGTATTTTTCACATTGATTTGGGACATCTGATTAAATAAATACTTTGGAGAAACAAGCAGATTCAGAACATCATCTTGTAGAAACAAACCGAACAGATTTTTCTCTTTTTTTTTTTTCCATTGTGTCATATACAAGTAGGGTTGATCCTAATCCTGCCCAGAAATAAACATGCCTTCAGTTGAGCACCTCAGCTCCCACTGGCTGGGATGGAAATGCCGTGGAGCCCACAGGGAAGTGTTCTCTCAGTGATCACTGGGTGCACCCCTGGCACCGTAACACCCTCTTCGCATAATAAATAATAATCGAGTGTATTCCTGTCTACTCCTGACTACACCATTCAGCATCAAGAAGGTACCCTGGGATGAATCATGAGGTGGCTTTGGAGATCTTTTTAAGGGGAGAATATCTTTGCTCTTCAGCCGCCTTAACTAAATCCAGGCTGTCCCTGCACAGCATCTGGATGAATAGGAGAGCACAACTGATGATGAAGAAATGATTTTGCTCTAAATCACAATAAAAATGTCTCTGCACAGCATCTGGATGAATAGGAGGGCATAGTTGATGATGAAGAAATGATTTTGCTCTAAATCACAATAAAAATGCCAACTTATCAAGGCATCTTCCCCTGCGCAGCCACCGCTGCTGCAACAAGGAGAAAGTCCTCGGGTCTTGGCCAAGGTTTTGCCGATCAAGGAGTGTCACGTGATCCCCAAAATTCGCAGCAATCCCTCTGCCACCCTCACCCAGCGTTAACAGGCGGGACCTTGGGGTGTGCCAAAGGCGCCTGTTTGCAGCGAAAAGGTGAACTGAGACAATCTGAAAATCCATTTGGAAGGGGAGAGGTGGGCAAGGTGCGGATCAATAAGCCAGTTTGCCACCGAGCTGGCTGTGAGCTCACAGCAGCAGGTCGGCTCGCCCTCCGAAATTAGCTGAGCTTTAATCCATGACTCGCAGCCATCTGCCTTGGGAATTGACTGGAGCTGTTAGAAAAGCCGGAGCAGGTGTCAAGGAGGTGGCAGATTAAGAGAACAGCAAGACGTAAAGAGGTTCTTCTGGAAACTGCCAGGAAGCAATTAGGATGTAGGAATGATTTATTTAAAAGCGTTTAACCCAACAAAAGTGACACATGCTGTTTGCAACGAGGCTGCCCTCTGAATAGGAAACATTGCCTGAAAAGCAAGGACATGAAGACCCGGAGACAAGCTGAGAACATGGAATATTAATAGAGTTTCACAGCCTTTGCCTGAGTAGTAGATGGGGAAAAAAATAAATTTAAAAAAAAAAAAAAAAAAAAAAAGAAGGAATATCCTGGAGTAATTAAAAAAAAAAAAAAGTGGGGGTGATGTAAATGACGTTTTAAACCTGAGTTATAAGAACTAGCTCTGGGCTTTCCAGGAGACAATTTTTGTTTATAATTAATTGAGACACTCGTGTAGCCCATCATGTTATAATACACGAGAGCACTGCACGAGCAGTAATGAACTGCTGCGGTGAGGGAAGCTGTTTGGCAGCTCTTTTCCAGGCGTGCTTTCATCTCCATGCCACAGACCAACCCCAGAGCAGCCCTAAGGAGTTTGCACTCTTTACCTTAATATGAGGTTGTGATTCAAGAAAACAGGTAGCAGAGATGGGAATTTAGGCCACCTTAGTGTCTCTTCAGTGTCCTAATTTTAAGACTTTCTGTTAACTTCATGCCCTTCTTTCATAAGATGCAGTTTCTGGACTAGCAAATGCAATCATACAGTTCAACATCTGTGAAGGGGAAAGGGATATTTTAAAAAAATAAGGCAACAATAAAAGTCTGCTCAGAAATAGTAGATGCCAAGGGGAATACTCATTGCAAGCTCCTTTGTCCCAACTGTATTTCAGAGTTCCATTTATTTCAGTTTATATGCAAAGTCCCCTTTCCCTGTATGTTTTTCAATTTTCATTTGGGGTACAGAGTTAATTTTGTCCCTTTTCAAGTCAAGGGGAGCAATTTGTAACCTCCAGCCTGGCTCTAAAACTCTGCACTGTGGAGCCTTCTTTGGGTAATCCTATCCTTGGCAGCAATGGGTAGGAGAAGCCAGACTGAACTGAAAAGAGACACCCAAAGTAATCCAAGAATTCAAGTGCTCTTTCTCTACATTTCTCTTTTTTATTTTTTTTTATTTTTTCAAGCGTGATTAGAGAGGGAGAGACAGGTTTCTGGGGCACACAAAAAGCTGTTTGAAAGCACTGTGTGGGCCTACATTAGCTGAAACTGCTTATTTAAATAAGTGGCCAGAGCTTTCATCTCAGCTGCTGTGCTTCCATTCAGATGTCCTTTTTTTTTTTTTTTTTCATTTTTAACCCTGATCCCTCCCCTCTAATTTGAACAAGCAGGTTAATTTGATGAAATTCCTGGCTGCAAAAAGCATATGTTGTTGCCCATACCAGGAAGGAGGTCTCCTCTTCTCCGCGAGTCAGATGCTCGCAGGGCATTGCTCACAGATGTCTGCTGCTGCAGGCAGACAATTAGTAGAGGTTCTTGTTGGTTTTAGGATTTATAAGATCATCCAAGGAGGATTTTTGCTGTTCCTCAGGCAGAACTCTTTGTTTTCTGGGTTCTGCCGTTAATTCATCTCAGTGGTGGCCAGAGGTTAATTAAAAAAATGCAGTCTGTGTTGAGTAGCATCTGCCTTGGAGTGGTGCTGCTCCGGTCTGTTTCCAGCTGGATCCAGTGGTGGTTCGTGGGTTATCTAAAATGATGTGCTTTTAGGCTGGTAGGAAGGAATGCAAAAAAGAGAGGATCAGCCTTTATTCCAGCTGAAACCCACCTTCTTGCTATAGGAACCCCTGTCAGCCTTGGGTGAAACACTACTAATGTGCTAATAAAATGTATGCTCCTAGGGAGGAGCCCTCCACTGTTATAAATGCAATCAGCCCTCGGGAAAAAAGTCTGTGACCTTCTAATTAAAGGCCTTTTTCCCTGGGTGTGCTGCATTGTCACCCTTCCTACTTTATAATTGTTCTTCTGCTGCCTTAAAATTCTCTTCTGACGGCTTCACTGGGTTTACATCAGTTTACAACAGTGATTACTTAAGTCACCATCAGATAATGAAGACATATAAACTTATTGTAGAACTTTATCTCTGTGTGTTCATGGTGAATGATTTTAATAGACAGAAAATGCTGCTTATTTGTAACTGGTGAATCCCTGTGAGCACCAACATGAGCACGGTGGGAATCTGACGCTGCACGGGAGCCACCTGGGTACACACACTCAGGTTGTGTCTCCAGAATAACAATATTTCTCTAAAACAGTGAAATTACCAGGAGAAAGTGGCAATTAGTGAAAAAACGGTATGATTCCTGGACAAGGCATTCAGACATTACACTCATTAGGGTTACAATACACACATATATATATATATATAAAGTTATATCAACAATAATTTGAACAGTTATCAGTGAGACTAACCTTTCTCAGGATTCATCTGTGTTACAGCGCTGCCTGGTCTTCAGGCTTTTTTTTTTTTTATGAAGAACCTACAAAACTATTTGCAGTCAGGTTCTGAAAGGATTAGAAGTGTGTGTCTGCCCTATTATGAATCTGGGGGTCACATTGGCCCTAGAGGTTTTTTTCTGGGTGCCAGCAGATTTCTCCTACTGAGCAGAGCACAAAGCAGAACCTCGGAGCAGTTTTGGGCTGCACAGCCTTGTAATAGGAAAAAAAAAAAAAGTAAGAGAAACAGCTGACTTCACCTTTTGCTGTGTTTATGTGGGGCAGTCAGCACCAATTTTGAAAACCGCTTGATTTTTTTCCTAAAAATAGCCTTCGGGGTCACTTTTAATCAAGTCTAAATGGCCAACTCCTTGCGTTAGTAATTCTCCTCTAAATAAAATTTGACAGGGATACCTTCAAAACCAACATCCAAGCATTTAAACAAGTTGTCTCAAACTCCAGCTGTGTAAATCATTGCCAAATATCAAAGAGCTTCGTGACCTAATCCTCTGAGGAGATATCCAATGCTGTGTAAATCTGTGTCAGGAGGACAACAGCACCTGTGATGTGTTTCAGGGTGACATTTATGGCACTCAAAATAAAATGGCCACCCACTCAGACCCAAAGTCTGGTCTTGCAGGATTTGAACCAAACACCTTTTGCCTTGAGCAAAAGGGGATTTATGGGACATAAATCCAGGAGGAGGGAGGAACTTGATGATCTCGGAGGTCTTTTCCAACCTGGTTAATTCTATGAATCATTTACCAACCAAGGCAGTCGGAAGACCTTGAGAACATCTGACTTTCAGTCATTGTGTGTGAAACTAGAAGAGTGTCGGGTAGTCTGTATTTGGTTAATTTTCTTTTTAATGTTTACATTCATTTTACAAATCAGTTTCACAGATGAATGAGCTTCCCTCGGTATGTGAGTGTCTGAGTCTTGGATTCTGTCTCAGAGCATACTATCGTGGAGCTGTTTTTCTTACACCTCCAGCCTTTCTGGATAGGAAGCTCCAAGGCTTTGTGAGGTTAAGGCTGTTTTCTGCACTAAACTTTCTACCAAAGAGAGAAATACGTGCCACAGTGTTACACCTATCATGGTATCTCCATAAAGCCAGTCATTTTACAGTTTTAAGGTGGCATAATTGAATGGTTTTAGTATATGACTATGCTGTGCATCTGTTTACTGCTGTTAGACAAATCCTCAGCCCTTCCTCATTGTTTAGGCAACATTAAGTTAATGGGTAGAGAGATGAAAAGAAAAGGCTTTGAACTCTACCTTAATGCAACTTCTGAGTACAGGATAAAATCAAAGCTGGTAAGAAATGGAGAAGACAGAAAATGGGTGTTGCCTCAGTTTGGGAGCATTGGTGAGTTTAAGATGGTTTTTAAGTAAGTCGAACCCAGATTTTCATCTTTAACTGTGAGTATGGAGTGAGCAGGTTTCAGGAGAAAGGAGCATGTCAAACGTACAGCACTGCTTATTCTAAAATAACTTTTTAGGCATGCTCATGTCACAGGTTTAGAACTTGAAGCAAAAGCTTTGCTGGTGATTTTTACCCCCTCCAGTGTCTAAGGGTCCTAAGACATCAGACCTTGAACCCAGCCTGCCTGCCTACTGTGATGTTCTTATAGGACACTCACCAGTGAAACGTAGAAGTGTTTATTAAGACCTTCCTTCCGCACCAGGCACTGGGTCTGTACACAGGAGGTGAGTTTGTGTCACACCTTGTTAAAGGGTGACATGTGACAGCATGACAGCCAGCCTCTGTGCCACTTAGTCATCAGCAGACATGGGCTGACTTATCCTGGAAGAAACCCAGCCTGCTGTATCAAGCCCAGGCTTGGTGTCTCTGAGACCTTCTGCCCTTAGGCTTGCTGTCACCCACATGCCACAGCGAAGCCGTCAATAGGTAAATAATTTAACAAATTCAGCAAGTTTTAGAAAAGTGCTTATCTGCACAGCAAGTGCTTGTAGGTAAATGAATGCATATTCAGGAGAAAGGCTGCTCCATAGAGGACACTGGCTTGTAACTTAGGGGACCAGGCTGGCCTTATCCTGCTTTATTCCAAACCTCATGAGGAGTTTTGGGTTGGTCCAGAGGAAAATGAAAAGGAAGGTTTCCCTCCAGAACTGTCTGTCTTCATGGGGAAGCCTGAAGTTTCCTTCTACATTAAGCACCTATTTTTTTATGGTGTAGGAGAATCCCTGCTTTTAGGCTCAGCTGCTCTCTGAATTTAAAATGGCAATAGCACCTGCCCCCCCCCAGATGAGCTTTGCACACTCACACTGGTGAGCGTGAGATAATCCAAT
This sequence comes from Grallaria varia, assembly GCA_013396735.1. Classification (NCBI taxonomy): domain Eukaryota; kingdom Metazoa; phylum Chordata; class Aves; order Passeriformes; family Formicariidae; genus Grallaria; species Grallaria varia. Next base: position 244,200 of record VWZG01013560.1, on the reverse strand, counting down.
ACTATGAGAACTGGGGCTGTGAAAATGCCAAGTGAGAAAAATAGAAAGTAAAATGGCAGCAAGGGAACTGTGATAAATAGTATACAGAAGTCTCTCCTTCTAAGAAAATAGTATTTTATAATACGTGGTGATTAATGGTGGTTGGGTTTTCTCGTTCAGTTTTTTTACTTTGAAACATGTAAATTGACATGATACCTATGGTGTTGGAGAGCTGCTTGTTTTCACTTCTTGACCAGTAAGAATTCAGACTGTAAACACTCATTTGAGCACACAAAACCCAATTGCTCCATGTGTTTGTAATCTCTGCTGCCATTCAGTTCATTCAGCCCCCATCCTACGCCTGATAACATCCACATTTCTGACCTGCTGGGCACTACAAAAGCTCTGAGAACATGAAGGGCATTGGAAGCCCTCCATGCTGCCTCCAGATTTGGAAACAGAAAGTTTCTTTCAAAGAAATAGTCTTTGAAAAGCATGAACCTCAATGTTGATGTTCCATCTCCTTTAGAGACCGTACAGAAACCAGAAAAAGTGGAAAAAGGTGCAAAATCAAAGAGTCACGTGCATTGTCCTTTTAAGATCTAGAGCATAAAGTCATGTCTGTCAGCAATCTGGAAGACTTGTTTATAATCACTAAACTGAAGATGAATGATTGAATGTTAATACTGAAGTCCTTTGTCTCTGTTGGAAAGGGTTAGATCTTGGAAGTGCTTTCATCTAAAAAGCCCTAAATTGTAACACTTACACGACTTGTATTTTGGGTAGTGGAAGATGCCCACGCCTTGAGGAGTTCACAGGTAATCTGTGACACAGGTGGCACAGAATGGTGGGTCTGTAACAGTGATCTTCTTTCTCATCCACTTTGTGAAAGATCATCCTTTTTATTTTTTTCATGTGCGTGGGGATCCAATGTAATGGTTTCCATTTAAGACTTTTTCTTCCCAGTGTTCCACTAACCAGCTGCTTCTTTTCAGGAAGGGAAGTCAGAAGACAAGGGAAATGGCAGGAGTGAATTAACAGATGGGTCTTTTGCTTTGTGTCTCCATCCAGGTCTCTTTAATAAGCCTCATCGCCAACACACTTGGATACTCCGAGATGGGTCCCATTAAATCCCTCAGGACCCTCCGAGCTCTGCGACCGCTGAGAGCTTTGTCACGATTTGAAGGGATGAGGGTAAGAGTATACAAAGCATTTGGTCAAAGCTCCACTGTGTGACATCTAATGTGTAACAGGGAACTGTTGCACGTGGTTTTGTCTTCATTTCATCAGCCAAAAGGAAATGAATGATAATGCTTTATCAAAACAACAAAATCAGAAATCCCTCCTCGGTCTTGGTTGAAATTGTATCATTTCATCTTTATCCTCAGGTGGATTTAATGATAAACTAATCCTGCTGCCTAACTTATCATATCACGCTTTAAAACCCAGCTTTTTGGCTAAGGAAGCATCTGGCTAACAATTACCTCTCAATTATAGGATGTATCATGGGAATAACCAAGCTACAAGTTTGCTCCCTGCTTTTGACATGTATTAAAATCAGACTGACTGGAAAGTTCTTAAGAACTTCCCCACTAATAATTAAAGCAAAAGTTAGGAATGCTAAAGATAGAGAAAGCAAATGAATGATTTTTTTTCTCCTTTGAACAGATTGCAGTTTCAATGTGGAATGTCAGGATTAACACTAAAACCATGTAGCTTGTGTTTGTTGCTCCCTCCCTTTCCCTTGCCATTGTGGCTATATCCCCACAGCATACCTGTTTATTTGTTATCCCTACCTGCTACTTCCATCAATTATTTCCTAGATAAGCACTTTATTTAAATCCTCACACCATAGATGACTTGCAGATGATCCCAAATCTCTCTGCTATGCCAAGGAGCATGTTACATATTTCACAGTGAGATATATCCAGAGTAAAGCTTTTCTGTAGGGAAAATGTTGGTCCTAGCCATTGGTGACTTAGCTGTGTAAATCATGCTTTCATCTCCCAGCAATTCCCTGTTGTCATTGCAATACCTTCACAGGAAGACAGACTCAAGGCTAGAGAGCCTAACAAGAGAAATGGGCCAGGAAAAATGGTGACCCAGCAACTTATGGAAACCCCATACCATGATTTTCCTCTTCTGTGGATGACCAGAACTGGGAATACAAGGCTTTTTTCCAAAGATCTTGTGATTAGCTAAATCACATTATTTTTGTGGAGGAAGATGAGACAAACATAGCTGCAGAACATTCTCTGTCTTAGTACTAAGACAAATATATTCAAAGGGCTCTGTTCATCCGGGCACCCAAACCTCAAGTGTTTCGTTCACGACAGTCTTTTCAGCAAAGACAGGCAATATTTTAAAGGTAATTGACCAAATAAAACAAAAGCAAACCACAGGTCCTCAGGAGATGCAAAGTGATATTGCACTACTGACATTAACTAAAGCTCTCACTCCTGTGTCACCTGATGAACTTACTCCAAGTCTGTATTAAACATTCACAAATTGAGCAAAATTCAGTATTAGCAAAAGCACCAGTTTAACTACCCAAGTGATTTGTTCTTAGGCTCTCTCAAATCAATTTAGATCAGGTTCATGAAGTCTTAGCTTCTACTTGTGGGTTTACAAGTCCAAGCAAAACCCCTCTTACATGTTCTAAGCTGACATGGGATTGTACACTCATGACTGTGCATCAGTTTAACTAAATTGGATTTAAATCTGAAAAGCAGTGAGAAGATGAACCCAAAGCATCAGGAGAGTGAGAGTAAGACAGGGGGGAAAATTACATGAAAAAGTTCTCATTTCTATCTGAGAATAGCAAGAGGCTGCCTTGGTGGAGATCTTACACTGCAAAGACACGTGCACCAACTCAGCAAGTTTCCTTACCAACATGCTCCTTCTTGCAGACCCCTCTGGTCCCTGACTCAACATCCCCTTTTCTTTCCAGTACCATTGCTGCAGCTGAAATATATTCCGTCATTCTGAGCTATCAGAGGCAGTGAATTAGCTTGTAAACTGTGATAAAGTATAATTGAGAATACGTGCTATTGGAAAAGCAAATCATTTTAGGTTTAGTTTGTCTAACCACACTTAACAAGTCTAGGGACAGTTAGACCTTTCATTATTAGGAGTTCATATGCTCCAAAATGCACAGGAAAATTGCCAGCGCAGCGATGGATTAAATAATGATAATGCTGAGAAGCAAACACTGACAGTAAGAAAATAATAATAGTTTGCTCTATTATAATGTCTTTTTCTTGAATAACTGAAAGGTCTCTGCATGGCTAGAACAGGAGCTGGAAACTTCTCATTTATACTGCAGTAAGAGATTTATTTCATTGATGCCATGCCTAAATTTTGGAAAAAATTGGTCCTGAGGCAAATAATAGCACTTGGGTGGCTGAGAGGATCTGATGCCATCAAGCTTCAGTTCTTTCCCTGTCTTCAAACAGACTGGGACAAGTCTCAGCAGCTCCCATGGCATGAGAGGTCTGCAAAATAAGGATGAACTGGTACCATCCTGTCCCTCTGTGCCCCAAAAAAGACCCCAGAAAGACCAGAAAGTTACTGTAGATGTTGAGGCTACATGCATGAGCCCAAAATGAAGTGGCTTAGGTCTGCCTGTCCCAAACCATGACGTGTCTCATGTCTCCTCATTTGTTGCCCATCAGGGAATTATTTCAGAGGTGGCACTTCCCTGCAGGCTTCTTCCCAGCAAGGGAGGTTATTGCAGTATTTTAAAAGGATGAGAGGAGGATGATGATAAACCATTTAATGTGAAAATGATACTCGGCAAAGTCATGGTGAGGCTGCTACAAGATACATGCAGGAAAGAAACAGCATAATTAATGCTAGTTAGCATGATTTCATGGGAATAGTTCTTGTAAAACTGATATGGTCCTTTGATTTGATTACAAATTATGCTGATGACGGTAAGTGTGCTGATCCAGAATCCTTAGATTTCAGAGAGGAATCTGATACCACAGGACATTGCGATGAAAATATGAGCTTTGTACCAAGACAAGCAATTTATTTTGAAATGGGTGATGTCTCTTGAAAAATAATTGTAAGCAGTGAAGACACTGTAAATTGGGTGATGAGTTTCTCCGAGTGAGGGGTCGGTTGGAATGAGAACTGTCCTTCATCTGGAATTAACACCATCTGGAAGAAAATATAAAATCTTTGCTGACTACACTCAAACTGAGTGCAATTAACAGTATAGATAAGGGAGTTATACTGGCTGATCTGGATCACAATGAAAACCAGATCTATTGTACAGTGTGCATTTTAATAAAACCACATACATTGTCCACCTTGGGAGGAGGAATGTAGGTCACTCTGGGGGATGTTTCTTGGAAAACAGCTGCTGAGAGGGACATGGGGATCAGGATGACTGTTCAACAGGACACGAGCTTTTGGGCAGGTCCAGTAAATGATGGGACTGTTAGGATACCCCAATATGCAGGGAAATAACCCAGCAAGCAGGGGAAGAGAGAAGTGCTTCAATACTGGAATTCCACGCAACTGCTGGAAAGGGGGTGTTAAAAATGGGAATGCCTCTGCAGGGGCTATGAGCATGATTAGAAATCTGAAGGAACCATGACAGCTACAAATAAGCTCTTATTTTTTAATTATCCAGAGCAATGTGCAGTGGTAACTCACCCGCAGTGAAGATGGGAATGATAGGAGAAGATATCTAACAGGGGATGACTAGTGCCTCGCGTTCAACAAATTCTACCTAAACATACAGCACCTGCTTCTAACACTGAGGACAAAGGACACCAGGAATAGATTATCTAATAATTTTTTTCGCTGTTACTTGATGACATGACACTGTAAATTAGGTGTCTGTGCCAAAGCTGTGCCTGAGCTTCACTGGGAGTTACAGCCTGGGCCTGAAATTACTGTGAGGAGTCTGGTGGGCTCTGTTATAGCAAAGGGAGGATTAACACAGCGTGAAAGTCTGTTTGTGAATTTAAAATCTGCATCAGCTTTGGCTGAGGAGGTGGCCTATGCAATCAGAACTGGGGACCAGACACAGGCTATAGATTGCACCACTCTGGTTAGGGCAGAGGGCGACTCAGTTTCTGGACTGTCCCTAAACAAGCCACCTGGAAGGTGGTTTCACCTCTAAAAGTTATTTATGAAAACAGAAGATATGAAACATTTCCTTATACGTGGCTATATATGTTGCTACTCTTAGGTGCAGCAGAAATTCATCCTTTTCCATGGCAAAGTTTGCAGCTGAACTTTTAACATGAATTTATGGTAATAATTTGCCTTTACATATGCAGGTCTTTAAGTCCTCTCACTTGTCTCAGTGCAAAACAGAAGTGCTTCCAGCAGACCAAGTGGCATCACACTGGTGTAAGAGCAGAGGCAGTGAGAGAAGAATGGACTCCCCCCTGTTAATAATTCATTACCAGAGGTGTTACAGGATTTGCTCCAGCCTCATGTCGTGTTTTGTTATCTACAAGCCATTGAACACAATTCAGCAGAAGGAAAAAAACAAAGCAGGATGTGGGCACGGCCATCGCTTGTGCAGCTGAAACCTGGGTGTCTGTGTCCTGTCACAGGGCTCGTGTGGGGAGTGGGCTCAGCAGCACATGTGACAGGAGGGCAGTGGTTTTGTGCTGGCATGGATTAAAACTGAGCAAAAATACTGCTGTGCAGAGAAGCACATGAAAGCTGCTTTGACAAGAGCCAAGGCCCTTGATTTGGAAATTATTTGGCATTTTGGTTAACGTGGTAAATTTAGTCTAAAAATGATGAAGTCAGAAATTGATTGACATCCAAAACTGAAAGATAAAATTAGCAGGAAAAAAAAAAAAATCAAGAAAAGTCATCAGGAATGGGCCTATACAGAAAAACAAAACAAAACAATTGGTCAAACAGCTTTTCCTGTGTGAAAATTAGCTTCATTCATAAATGCACAAAATATAAATCTGAGTTTTGGAAGATCTACATAATTTTGTATTGTATACTGTAGAAGAAGCTGCTGCTACACATGCATGAGACCCATTTTACTCCTCCGGGTATTTTTCTTCCGCAGCAACGCAAAAATGATGGAGAAGTGGATGTTACATTATTAGCTTGCCAGAAAATTGGACACTAGCACAAGAGAAAAGAAGAGCTGACATTTCCCATAATCAGATTCACAATTGAATAAAATTCAATTTTTATGGATCAATATCACCCTGTCTCAGTTTCAGAAATGTAGATGGAGAAGAGGAAGGGCTGAGTGGCTGCCTACCAGATTTTAACCTCCAAAACATGAGACGGAGATGGAGCCCAATTTGTGTTGTGGGGATGGTGTCTGCAGCAGTGATGTGAGGCAGCATTGCCTGGACCATGCAATGGCAGCATCTCCAAAGGCTGTGACCATGGAGAAACCTTGTTGGCGTAGAAGAGGATAGTGATAGTGCTTGTGACAGTGTGCTTCCCTCAGAAAATGCCTTGCATGGTGTGACTCTTGGGGGTTGTCCCATGCAGGGCCAGGGGTTGAACTCAATGACCCCTGTAGGACCCATCCCCTCCAGGAAGATTCTCTGATTCTTTAGTAGAAGGTTTGACTTGCAGAGATAATTTGATGCTCAAAACAGTAAATGGTGTGCCTCTTGTCACGTTGGTGTGGTGGTGTTACAGTGCTGCATTCAAACCTGACAGCTGTAGAGGGTCTGTAGAAGGTCTGACCTTTGTTTCTTTTGCTTGGTTTCAGAATGGTGCTCATTCCCAGTGCCATCATTCCCACGCCTTAAAAGCTCCTTTTGCTTTTCCTTTTTTTTTTGGTATGATTTTTTGCAGAGATTTTACAGCCCTGCCTGGGTTAGTGTGTAGGAACATTACAAGAAGACACAGGGGGAAAAAAATGGATTTTTTTGTTAAATTAGAATTATTTCACAGTTTTAATCACACATACTGATAGGATAGGGGAAGCTGGCTTACACTGTGTCTCAATCAGTTAGTGTTTAGTTAAGTAAAATTCATCACAGCTAGAGTTCACAACTCACCAGCTACAGAGGCCTGAGTTAAGACTTCAGAAATATTTTTTCTCTATTTTGAGTCACTGTGATGCTCCCCAGCCATTTCCAATTAATGGTTTGATTATGATTGACTGAAGAGTATTATCCAGTAGGACCTGAGAGGTCAAGATGATTTCACAGGTTGCTCCTGAATTCCGAGATTCCTCTTGAAAAAACATCATCCCATGGGTGGGATGCCCACAGATTAGTTCTTTTATTACAGTAGCTAAAAAGTAGTCATGTGTGAAACCTTTGATGGTGGTCTGACTCCTTAGGTAGAGTCAGTTCTTACCCACCTGTCACCATGTGAGGGCTCAGACTCGTTAATTAAGGGTGCACAACAGCTTGTTAACGAAGTATCTGTACTAGTGCAGACATTAATTTTGTTTTCCCTTTCCTGTTTCCCTCAAGGTGGTGGTCAATGCCCTCGTGGGAGCCATCCCTTCCATCATGAATGTCCTGCTCGTCTGCCTCATCTTCTGGCTCATCTTTAGCATCATGGGAGTGAACCTCTTTGCCGGGAAGTTTGGGAAGTGCATTAATAAGACAGAAGGAGATATGCCTTTAGACTCTAAAATTATTAACAACATGAGTGACTGTATACTCTATAACGTGTCAGGCACGTTTTACTGGACAAAAGTTAAGGTGAACTTCGATAACGTTGGTGCTGGCTACCTGGCCCTGCTACAAGTGGTAAGTGTGACCACCAGAAACTAACGGGAAAATGTTGCTTCTTCTCATTGAGAGTATCAGTTTAAAATCTCTGGTTAACCTCTGTGCTTTCCTGGATGTTTCCACCGTACCCATCAGGAAAATTCCTTCCCTCAGGTGTAAATGAGTCATATTTGGAAGATTAACTTGGCCTAGAGATATTATGGCAGTTTCTGGTTTTAATTTGACTTTCAGTTCCATCACTAATATAGTGCTCTGGGAGGTGATTGGAAATTGAGGAGAATGAAATACTATTTTGCCAATATTGTAATCCAGAGCAAAGTTCAGTTCCAGAAAAAAAGTTATGGTCCAGGAAGGACTGTCCGCAGCCTGGGAACTGACTATATCCTGCTGGGGAAAAAATGAAGTTGTGCCTTCAGTTTCTCAGCTGAAGATACTGTATAAAGTTGTTGTCTTAATCTTAATTTACAGTCCTCTGCTCACTTTCTGTGTTTGACAAGGACATGGATGCCTCCCATTCTGGTTTCTCACCAGGTTTCCACCTGCTAAATATAATGAGTCAGTTGAAAGTCACTAGGAATGTGGTGGTGGTCAGAATTCTGACCCTCCACCTGGCCTGGTCTCTCTGGAAAGGTGGCAAGAGCGTATCAAAGAAGAGACTTGAGATTCAAAGGCAGTGTCAATATTTGATCTGTAAAGGCAGAATCAAGCCACTTCTACAGCCTTTTTCAGCAGCAGATGTAAAACATGGGTAAACAGGTTGTGTGCACTGAGATTCACAGGGCTTGGACACAGCACAGCCTAATGGATAGAGCCATCTTCTGGTCCAGGCTCTGCTGCTGGACTGCTGAGTGATTTTAGACAAATTGATTTGTGTTTCAATTCCACGGGGCCCTTATGTAAAGCAGCAGTTATGATGCTCATTTCCATTGTTCCTCATTTGCTCTGAAGCCAAGTGATGACAAGGGCTGGATATGCCCTGGGACTGTTTGCTGGGCTGCATTTATCGTGTGCTGAGTTGGACAAGCTCCTTGCTACATCCCTGGGTAGGGGGGCTGCTTTCTTGAAACACCTGTGATTGCATCCCTTGCTTCAGGGATAAAAAACTGCCTGCTGGGAGCTCAATTCAATTGTCAGGTACAGAATCCACCCTTTCCAATGCAGCAGGGTATTGTCCTGGGCCCCTTCCTGCCCTTCCAGAAGGGCATGAGCCTCACACAGGTCCCCATAGGATCTGCCATCCCTCCTCCTTCCCATGAAACAAGTTTGCTTTTCCAGATCTGATTTTCTCAGGTTTGTGAAACAGCTCCACGAAGCAGTTTTCCTTGAAGAGATCCTTGTCCTTATATGTGCTGTTCCTCGTACACAAACACTTGAGTCTGAGATCTTCTGACCACTGTCCATTGAGCCTTTGCTTTGCTTCCATACCCTCTGGAAGGCAGAAACATTAGAATGGGCACAACCACTTTTGGTTCTTTCCACGACATAAAGATAAACTTGCTGAGAGCAAGAGCTTTTATCTTTTGCATGTAATTATGATATTCAGCTCAGCCATGCAGGGTAGATTAATTCACTTTGAACGTCTTAAATTAGATTTTCTGTTCTATATAGTGTTTTCTTTGTCTTTTTTTTTTTTAAAACATCCAATCTAGCTGAGCAAGAATGTCCAGGTTTAAAACATTGTGCCTTACCTGAAGCTTCTGAATTCCTCTATGACAGCATAACAGATGCATATGCTTTTTTTTGTGAAAAATACTCTATCAAAGTAGGAGTTATTACTTCACCATTTCTTTTGTTAGACTCAATCTCCAGCTTTCTGAAAATCCTTAATTTTTCATAAACTGGCATGACCTAGGGAGTATCCCGAAGCAGTCTTTTCTGGTCACTTCTGTTGGGACCAGTGATGGCAGGAGAAACATGACTGGATCTAAGGTGGACCTCAGCACACATTGGAAGGGATGGTCATGTACTGCTCTTTTCCACCTGAATATGGACCTGATGACCCTGCAGGTTTCTTTCAACCCGTGATCCTGCATCAGGCAGGAGAGAAGTAGATTTTCCAGTTGCAGAAGTACAAAAGCAGTGTCATAAATGCAGGACCTGGTCAGGCTGGACAAGTTGATTATAGCAGGAATCACAGGAGCCTAAAGCTCACTCAGCTGTTGTGGCAAGTGCCATCTCCCTCTTCCAGGAGGAAGGGCAGGAGCCAAGTGCCACCAGGGGATTTATTTTAACTTTAATCCTGCACCTGGGGCTCTTGTGTCTGCTGCTAATGGCAGTCTTAGGCAATAAAGTGCAAAGGTGACACCGGCAGAGAAGGGGCCCAAACATCTGGACCTCCTTTGCCAGATTCCCTCCGGGGAGTGCCTGTGACAGGTGCCCCTTGCCAAAGATCCTTCGGGCGGGGTCACATGTCATGAGCAAACCAGCGTGGGAAATGCAGGGGGTCAGCCAACAGCTCAGCTCCCCAAAAGAGACAGGCACATCCATGCCCTGCACGCAGGGACAGAGCGTGGCAGTGAAGAGATAAGTGCTTTGGTTACAGGATCCAAAATGCGAGCTTTTAAGTGGGACTTGTCTTTTGACTGTTGACATTTTCGGCTGCCGCAGCACACTCTAAGTGACTCTGAAGCTCCTTTGGATGCCTGGATGTGTCTGAAAATCCAACTGGAAATATGCAAAACAAATCTGTCTGCCTAATGTTCTGTCTTCACTACTGTAGAATGCTCAGAAGAAATGAGAAGTTGCTACTGAGGAAACTTTAAGACATACTACTATGCAGAGGCAAACCTTCTGATGATGTAGTTGAAAAGTGCATGGAATTTGCCCCAGATATCTTCCACTCTTTTCGTACCTTGTTTGGGATCCATCATGTGGTTCTGAAGATGCCACTTAGAATTAATGAGTCTGAGGAAATATTCACGTGAAGTCAAGTTTCAAGCTTCTTCAACCAACAAACAGGCTCTCGTAACAGGTTGCTAAAATAAGAGGCAGCTTCTGCTCACTCTACAAGTAAGAGAAATGTCTCATTCATGGGGAGGAAAAGATCTTTATTGTTTATTATTTTTGCAGAATACTTCCCTTCTACGCTGTGATCATCTCCACATATTTTTTTGCAATGGATTTTGGAATTTCAGTTGCCTATTGAAGAACACCAAGGAAACAAGTGGACTTTCACATAGCATCTGGCATTCTTGGTAAAGTTCTCCTTCGACAGAACGGACTTACATTGAACACGTCCTACAACTCTTTGTCACTTTGAGACTCCAGATAAGGAATGGACTGATAAGAGAAGCACTCTCAGACCAGCATAGCAAGCAGGAGCTGTAGAGTTAAAGCAGTCCCTCATGCCAGGTTTGAAGTCATGACTGTGCTCATAAATCAGCTACAAAATGGTCATGAGACAGCAACATGTGTCTAAAGTTACGGAGTTACACGATCTCTTGCACTTCTGTAAACTGCGATGCTTGAACTCTACTTTCACAGTGGATGCAAAACGTGCAAAGAAGAAGAAGGAGGAAACAGAAAAAGAAAGAAAAAAGATAAAGAAAAACAACAACAAAAAAATGAAAAATAAAAAAGAAAGGAAAAGAAAAAAGAATGAAAAAGAAAAGGAAAAAGGAAAAGGAAAAAGGAAAAGAGAAAGAAAAAAAGAAAAAAGAAAACAAAAGGAAAAAACAACTCCCAGAAGTTTACAGATCTAAAGGCTTGCTTTATTTTAAGGCACCATTTGGTTTGAGGGCAGCTAGTGCCATCCCACCTACCCTCCTCCCTGCTAATTTACTGCATTGCAGCTCTAACCACCAGTCAAATAACAAAATGTAATCCCATCCCAAGATGAGTTTATCAGCAGATAATCTCATCACATGACAGTTTCAGTAGAAAATGGTGTTTCTCTGGATAGCTTCCAGGCAGGATAATATCACCAACACTCCCATGAAGATTTTGTCACTTCCTTATCCAGAGTGTAAGTGGTTACTAATTCCAGATAAATAATTTCTTTTCTCAGTGTTATATTTCTTTCATTCTCAGTATCTTTTACCCTCTGCAGATGAAGTGTCTAGGGAAGCTTTCCAGAAGCCCTGTGGATTTTTAATTCTCTTACTTCTGGACAACTGGGGAAAACAGAAAATCACAGCACTTCATTCTCTTAATATTTATTTTTGTCTGATCACTTCATCATCTGTTATCCCTACAAACCACTGTGCCTTGCAGTAGAGTCTCTCGTGTCTGTGGTACACATAGAGGGGTAAAATAGCTACTCGAGAGAAAAGATTTCCTCCCAAGTGGGAGAAAAGTACAGGCTAAGATCATATAATTTTGTGCCATAGGGAAAGTATTTCTTGTTTCATCCTGTCCATCCCTCCTGAATAGCACTTGGAGCTGAAAGCTGGAAACGACTGTAATGAGACCAGAAAATCTTTCATCAGATTAGAAAGAGAATGGCAAAAAAAAAAAAAAAGAAAAAGAAAAATATTAGAACACTTAAGGGCTATCAGCGTGACAGGCTCAAATAATTATTTGTTTTAATAAAACTGCTGATCATTGCTGTAAACACTTTTCGTCTGAAGTCGTTTTAACACACGGTACCATGGAAGGGGTTTGATTCGGGAGACTGCATTAATCTTTTCAACCAATAGATAAAAATATGTTCAGCCTTTCATATATTATTATTTTATATATACGTTCATGAGAAATATGATTGACCTCTTCTACAACATTTTTCTTTGGCTCAGTAGCATTCAGAAGGAATTGGGAAGGCACCTTAATATAATATATATTAATATAATAAGAGAGAGTGTATAGTGGATGTACCTACCTCAGCACAACTGCCTGGGTTTCTCCTGGGAACCTCTGGCTAAATCCCTATTATCCTTATCTGGACTTGTGTGCCTTCACAACAGGAGAAAATTCAACCTAAGTGTCAGTAGGATGTAAAAAAATATTGTGTGTGGGTCTTCCATGCATGCTAGTGTAAATCTGATTAAATTAATAAATCTAAAAATGCCTCATTATCTGCTAACACTGATTTAGATTAAAGGTGGGTCTAAATGGGGCCAAAGTCAGAGCAGAAACAACCCTAGAGAGCTCATATAAAGGCAATGGGGCTTAGGCCAGAGTGAGACCCAAGGCCAGGTGTGTTTGGCATAAGGCTGTGTCTAATAGGGAGCATATATTGAGATCAAAGACTCATGGCTTTGCTACAGACTAGTAAAAATCACTTCCACGTGTTTCTCCTGAGGTTTCTGTCACTGCCCTTTTTCCACTGAAGGTTCTAGTGAGAGACACTGACTTCTGTGAAATCCTTCCTTGTTTAAACAATTTTGAAGAAAAATTAACCCCCCGGATTTAATAAAAATAAAGTCTGAACAGTGAATCAGATTGAGTTTCCAGGGCCCAGCTCACAGCAGGTGCTGATTGCCTTTGCTCCTTTCAAGTCAGCTGTGATTTATGCAACTCCCTGGGCTTTAACACTGCCTTGATTTTCCCTGGTTTAAAAGAGGGCAGAATCCAAGCTCCAGTGGGATCCTACAACGTGGTCATCAGTATGAACAAGCATCATGGATGGGATCCATCTCACCGGGACCAAGACTTGTGCAGGACAACACTCTTTGTTGTTATGTGTAGCTGTGTCTCTTCATTACTTGAAATTCTTAAGGTCAAAACCTCCAAAGATTTGATTGCTATGTTTTATCAAACCTCTGTTATATCCCAACAAGCAGAGAAAATCAGGAAATGCAAATGAGACAATCCAGGACAAACCCATTCTGGAGTGATTTTAAACACCTATATGAACACAAACTCATGAATGTGTATTGGTTTAAAATGCAGGCAGTGCATTAATTGTGAAGAACATGCTCAATAATGCATTTTTTAAGTTCGTCACAGAGATGACATCATTTCAAGATGTACTTATTTAATATGCTTATGCATTATGTGGGATTTTTTTTTTCAGGCCACATTTAAAGGCTGGATGGATATCATGTATGCAGCAGTGGATTCACGAGATGTAAGTCACTGCAAGGAAATTAATAATTTCCTTTTCCATTGACTTTTGCAGCACTCAGGATGCTTAACAATAAACACAACAAAAAACATACACACAGGTTGCCCGTCCCTGTCTTACAGTGGTTGGGACACTTGCAGACCTTCACTTTTTGCAGCTGCTACTTGAAGCATCACAGCCCTGAGATCAAAACAAATGTAGCCCTACAATGAAGGAGCGTGGAGGAACTTCTGGCAGGGCAAGAGGTTCATATGAACTTCCAACTCTGGCTTGAGATGTGCTGGAGCTCTGGGTGCTGGTGACTGCCCAATTCTTACCTACATCCTCCACAGCTGCCAGGTTTCTTTAAAAAAGATGTATTTTCCTGCTACATCACATATGACTTGTTTATTTTCACTGAAGGACTTGTCATCTTTTCCTCTAATAATAATATTATAAAGGAACAAGTTTACACTTTTTGAATTTTTACACTTGTGAATTTTTGAGACGGCTATCTGGTCCTGGGAATTTGACAGGCTGAATTGAGTAATAGAGAGTCAAGCACTAAATGAAGGAATAAGGGGTGGGAAAACCTTATGGCATCAGAGAGGCAGAAAAGTACCTTTGCAGAACAGAGCTCATGATGGTGATTTGTTCATGTACTGCATGTGTATCCTCCCTGCTGCTCAATGAAACTCATGGGTTACCCTTGAGAAAATAAGTCATTTAGGGGATGCAAGTTCCTGGCACCTGGTTTGCATATCTGGAGCTGATGGGACAAATCTGAGCACGAGTGCCACATGTGGTAGAGGTGACTTGAGGTTATCGGGCTGCATTGCTCAGTTCTTCAGCAAAAGACCTTATTCACTTCCACCCTTCATTTTTTTTAAAAAAAATTGTCCTTATAAATACAGGGGTTTTTTTAGTAACATTTCTTTACACTGCAGTCATACTTCTGGGTTTTTTTATAAGTTCCATTAGTTCATGTAAGTTTTAGGATGATCAGAAAGTTGATTCTTCCCTCCCTATGGGTTCAGGCTGAGAGCATTTTAGGGGATTCAGCCTGGCATTGCCCTTTCTGGAGCAGTGCGATCACTGTGACACTGTTGTGAAGCGCTGCTGAAATGACCGTGGCGTTGCAGATGCCAGCAGTAAACTACAGAGACTGAGCAGAGCTGCCTCTGCTCATGGAAGTTACACTGGTTTTTTGTGTTTCATAATTTCTATTGCCAATGGACAGTTTTCGTTTAACTGCGTCGATATTTTGATGTGTGCAGAGACGGTGTCATATTCACATTTCCCCTTTTGCCTTTGCAGTGCGAGGAGCAGCCTGAATGGGAATGTAATTTATACATGTACCTGTACTTTGTGATTTTCATCATCTTCGGGTCTTTCTTCACGTTGAACCTCTTCATTGGTGTCATCATTGACAATTTTAACCAACAAAAGAAAAAGATAAGTAGTGCATATGCTATGTGTCGACTTGTGATTGCTGCAGAGACCAGGTCAAGGAACAGATTTATCAGCATTGGCTTTGCCATGGTAGCCTCGAGATTAGCAGAGACAGAGCAGTTGCAAAAACCACCTTGCAGGGCTCTTACAAAGGCACCGCTGTAGCAGACCCTGATGTTCCCACAGCATGAGCATCCCAAAAATACAGGCTGGGGGATTATATTCCCCACAGAAAGCACTAAAGCAGCTCCAGGCAGAGGGGATCTCTGGCACAAAATTTGACACAGGGGCACAGGCCACCCAGGTGTCCCCCCTGCACAAATACCACTGGCCCTCTGAAAAGTCCAACCTGCTCTCCTCAAGCAATTACCTGCCCTAGGGTGCAGTCAAGGCTAGGGAGAAGCAGCCTGAGAGCTGTGTTTCTCACTGCTTGGTAGGTTCTAAACACAGGGCTGAGGTTCTTATGTTTCCCCCTCTCACCCTGGACCTACCTTGAGTGCTGACAGAATCTGAGTCCTGCTCTTCCATCACTCCCTGCACTGCTCCGTGTCTCCTGTCCCGCACATCCATGTGATGAGATCCCAGCGCTGCATCCCAACACACCCATCGTGTTGTGGTTTTAAGCCAGCCAGCAACTAAACCCCTCACCTGCCTCCCGTGGCAGCAGCGGGGAGACAATCAGAAGAGTAGAAGTGAGAAAACCCGGGAGTTGAGATAAAGGTTGTTTAATAGGGAAAGCAAAAACCACGCACAAGCAAAACAAACCAGTGCACCAGTTCCCATGGGCAAGCAAGTGTTCAGCTATTCCCAGGGAAACCAGGGCACCATCACACATAGTGGTGACTTGGGAAGATGAATGCTACCATTCTGAATGTCCCCTTTTTCCTTCTTCTTCGCCCAGCTTTATACACTGAGCATGGTGCTGTACAGTGTGGAATATCCCTTTGGTCAGCTGGGGTCAGCTGTCCCGACTCTGTCAGCTCCCAGTTCCTTGGACACCCCCAGCCTGCTCGTGGGTGGGGTGGTGAGAGAGGCAGAAAAGGCCTTGAGGAGCTCTGTGAGCCCTGCTCAGCAATAAAAGTGTCCCCGTGTTACCAGCATTGCTTTAAGCACAAATCAAGCATAGCCCGGTACCAGCTGCTGTGCAGAAAATTAACTCTATCCCAGACAAAAGCAGCACACCTTCTTACAGATCTTGAAGAAAGCTCCATTAAAAGGGAAATGAAAGGGGAGAGGATGCAGCCCTGAACTCTGGAGCAGGGCAATGGAGCTCTAGTCATCAAAAATAATAGCGTTGTTCTCACCCTATACTTAGGTGGCCAGGACATCTTTATGACAGAAGAACAGAAAAAGTATTATAATGCAATGAAAAAGCTGGGATCTAAGAAACCTCAAAAGCCAATCCCAAGGCCACTGGTAAGAATGGCTTAATTCAGCGGAACTTTATGTAATAATTGGTTGGTTTTTTAGTAGAATAAATGCAAGTCAACTCTCCAGCGTAGGAAGGTTTATTGGGCCCAGATGAAAAGCACTTTGTAATCATATGTTTTGATTTTGGATGACATTTGCAAGGTGAGTGACCTGTGGTACAAAATTCCCACTGTTCTGCAGCACTGAACAAAGTTCCAATTTATATGTGCCATTTACTTATTCCAGTGGCCACCTGCCTGCATTGAATGAATTCATGGCCACACTCCAGTGTCTTGTTTTCAGTTGTTTCAAGAAGCATTAGGAGTAAATGGGTTTGAAAACTCTATCATAAAACCATTCATCACCATCTTTAAGATTATGAAGTTCTAATCAGAAGCAGTATATTGCTTGTTTTCTTCTACTTTCTAGTCAATAAGGAGACAATTATGTCATCATTTTGACATGGCTCAAATGTTTTAACTGAACTTTTCCTTTCCTTCAGAACAAATACCAAGGTTTTATTTTTGATGTCGTCTCAAAACAAGCTTTTGATGTCTCCATCATGATTCTCATCTGCCTTAACATGGTTACCATGATGGTGGAAACGGATGACCAAAGTCAAGAAAAAGTCAACATCCTCCATAAAATCAACATGCTTTTTGTTGCCATCTTCACTGGGGAGTGCATCTTCAAAATGCTGGCTCTACGACACTACTACTTCACCAATGGCTGGAACATCTTTGACTTTGTGGTCGTGATTCTGTCTATCGTAGGTAGGTGACCCTGGATTTTCACCCAAACTCCAAAGTTAAAAAGGCAGACATAAATTTTATTGACAAAGTTAAAGGCTTTGTGCAAAAATGCACAATTTCAACTCAGAGAACTGAATCCTAAGCACACTTTTTTTAGTATGTAATTTTGATCTAACAGGGTACTGCCGAACAACAATGGTGTGATCAGCAAAATTATGAGGTTTATCATGCCATACACTTAATGGTTCGTGGTGATAAAACACGATCCATAATTGGCCACCACATTCACTTAACACCAGCGCTGTGTAACAGCCAAAGACAGAGAAGTAAAAAAGCCACGTGTGAATTGCTATTGCTTTACTGGTTACTTTTTATTACAGAAGTATGAAACTGTCCTTCAGAGCAGGTTTGAGCAGCGCAGTGAGTCTGACTGTTGTCAGCCCTGTTGCCACTAGAACTCCACACCCTCATGTGTCCAAGGAATGAAGCAGGATGGCACAGCTTTATTGTTAATTTGTGCCTTCTTCTGTTCTGCAGCCCCAGCCACTGATCATATATTAGGTGCTACAGAACTGCAGGTCAAATGCAGATTTGAAATCCTACCAAAAGTGTTTTCATTAAAGTTGGAAATAAAGTAGCAACTGATAGATGATTAGCTAATCCAGTGAACAAAAGGAGCTCAGAAATTCAGCTTTTTCAAAGAACAGTTTCCATTTTGAAGGGGGGAAATAGGTAAATGAAAAAGTGTTGTGTTAGGAAAACATCATTGACTGATGCTCCTGTTGCTCTAAACACTCTCTAATGGACTGGGGAACCTGCAAGATCCCTATGCCGATCTCCAACGCCCAGAGAGCAACCCCTGCTTTGGTGGCCTTGAATGGCCAGGATTTCACCGATTTGGATCACTCAGGGAACATCACTGCTATGCAGCTATCCCCTTGATGCTGGATGCTCTGGATATGCCCATAGCAGTCAGTTAAGCAGAGGTGTCAGGTTGGTCATGGTGCTGCCTGTGATCAACAGGTCATTTCAGCGTTGGAAGCTTCGGCCATGTCTGTGAACATCCCCTGATGGGACACATGAGCTCAGCACAGCTCAGTGCAGCCAAAGACTGTTGGCATCAGACACTGTGAGGCAAGTGCTCTGTTTCTGCGGGAAGAGTTTAGCTACAGGCTCATTTCCTTGCTAGGACAATCTTGGCCCTTAGTTCCCTCCCCGTCCATCAGGGAAACCGGAAAAATGTATAAGCAAGCAGTCAATCAAATGGCTGCACATTAGAAACCTGCACCCTTCTGGTTGTGGCTTAGAAAAACAGGCCCAGCACACCAGTGTTTCACTGCTGACTTACTAATATTTTACAGACAAAAATGTTGTCGTATCAGAAAAATTCTGACCATCTGTACTCAGGATAAATTTCTCAGGTGGGTCATGGCCGAAAGCTGCAGGTATTTGTGTTCTGAGTTGATCTTGGTTTATCATTCCCAATAGGAAAGTTTTTCCTTCATAAAACTGCCATTACTGTTCTTTGATCATAGTCTCAACAAAGTTTGTATGGTTTAAACGGGCATGAAAGCACCAACAATGCCATTCCCTTTATTGTGGACCTTCCAATCTGGGGAACTTTGAATTTATTCTCTCAATAATCCTGACTGATGGCTTTGAAGGGAAGCCTGAGATTATTTTCCAGGTATTAACTTGCTGTTTGTCTCTTTTCTTTTCAAGGCACTGTACTTTCTGACATCATCCAGAAATATTTCTTCTCTCCCACACTCTTCAGAGTCATTCGTTTGGCTCGGATTGGCCGGATCCTAAGACTCATCCGGGGAGCCAAAGGAATTCGAACTCTCCTGTTTGCCTTAATGATGTCCCTGCCTGCTCTGTTCAACATTGGCCTCTTGCTTTTTCTGGTCATGTTCATTTATGCCATTTTTGGCATGGCTAACTTTGCCTACGTTAAGAAGGAGCATGGGATCGATGACATGTTCAACTTCCAAACCTTTGCTAACAGCATGCTCTGTCTCTTCCAAATCACAACGTCAGCTGGATGGGATGGGCTTCTCAACCCCATTTTAAACACTGGACCACCGTATTGTGACCCAAACCTTCCTAATGCAAATGGCTCAAAGGGAGACTGCGGAAGCCCTGCCGTAGGGATTTTATTCTTTGTTACATACATCATTATATCATTTCTCATTGTTGTAAACATGTATATAGCCATTATTTTAGAGAACTTCAGTGTAGCCACTGAGGAAAGTACAGAGCCTCTAAGCGAGGATGATTTTGATATGTTCTATGAAATCTGGGAGAAGTTCGACCCTGAAGCCACTCAGTTTATTGAGTATTCTGCACTTTCAGACTTTGCAGACGCGCTGTCAGAACCTTTGCGCATAGCAAAACCAAACAAAATCAAACTCATAGCGATGGACCTGCCCATGGTCAGTGGAGACAGAATCCATTGCTTGGATATTTTGTTTGCTTTTACAAAAAGGGTGCTAGGAGAATCCGGAGAGATGGATGCCCTTAAAATACAGATGGAAGAGAAGTTCATGGCGGCGAATCCATCTAAGATCTCTTACGAACCGATTACAACAACTCTCAGGCGGAAACAAGAAGAGGTCTCTGCCATCGTCATCCAGAGGGCCTACAGGAGGCACTTGTTCCGGCGCTCCATGAAACAGGCATCTTACTTGTACCGGCACAGAACTTTGGAAAGCAGCGTCCTCGAGGACGATGCGCCCGAGAAGGAGGGTCTTATTGCGTTCATGATGAACGAAAACTACGGCAGGCCAATAGACAAGTCAGAAACTCTGTCCTCCACCTCTTTCCCTCCGTCCTACGACAGCGTCACCAGAGGCACGAGCGATAACCTCCAGCTGAAGATAACGGACGTGAGCAAAAGCGACGAGGCTATCGATTGTCTCCTCTCGCCAGACAAGGATAAGGAATCAATTGTTTAAGTGTTTGTTTAGAATGCTTTAAAATAATGTTTACAGAATGTAATGCTGTAACTACACAACGATTGAAGCAGCCTTCTTATTAAAAATTAGTTGCAAAAGAAACAATGGAGTTTTTACCCTTAACTACGGGAGTCTAATATGTCATATAACCTTTGACCCTGCTCTTTTTGACTTGGCTCAATATTTATATTTATATATGCACAGGAAGAATCTTTGCAGGGTCACAGCTGTTATATCAGTTGTGTGAATAAGAATAGGCTAGACTGTAAAACAGTAAACACAGTGTATATCTATCCACAGATAAAGCCTGGCTGTATACATTCATTTAAGGTCTTACTCATATTAGTGTGTTTACTTATGGCAATGTATGACCTTGCATTCTAAAAAGAAAAAAAAAAATCACAGCTGCTGTAGCAAAATGTAACACTAACTGTATATGTTGTGAATGGTCTTTCATAAATTTATTATATTTGATATTTTTTTACTTAAAAAAAAAAAAGGTCTCTTTTTCCATGGATATTAATGATCCTTACACTCTTCATGATGAGCTCTGAGTCAAGGTAATAGGAACTTGTGGGATCCCCATTGCTCGAAGAGGAAAGTTGTTGCAAATTAAAGTATCAAATTAGCAACATTTAAACTGTTTATTACACTAAGCCCTCCCTCTTGGGACTTGCAACTGCTCATCAGCAGAAACACACACACACACAAAAAAACAACAACAACAACAACAACAACAACAAAAACAAAACAACACCAACAAAAAACAGAGAAGGAAATGGCGTCAAAATAATGAGAGAAATGGCTTGTTCTATCCTTCAGGAAACTAGACAGTAATGGATTCTGTTTGTAAAACTGTTAATAAAAGCACTAATTTTTTAGTATGTTTCAAGAATCTGCTTTGAAATCCTCACTCAAACTCTCCATAGAAGTAGCGCATCACGTTTGTGTGTCGTGCTCCAAAGCGCCATCTCTGCTGGCAAAGTTTCTGTTAAGGTAGTGGGATAGGTTACGTTTTCCCCAGGAACACTGTCCTAAGCAGGCTTATTGGGAACGCTGTGCATTAATATTACTCAAATTATTACTACTACTACTACTACTAAGAATAATCAGTCAATGCCAACTGGGCAGAACACGCAGAACGACTGCAACAGTGTGATCAGGAGGGTGGGAGGGGAATTGCCTCTGGGTCTGTACATAAATTTTGAGGGTTTGAATCCTGTTTACTCAGCATCCATCTTTCATTTTCTCAGATGGTACAGTTAGATTTCTGGGGAAGGACAGGAAAGACAGGAACCAGTAAAAAAAATCTACTAGATAATAGATATATCCTCATTCCTGTAGGCAAAGTAATATTTACAGCTGATATGTCCATCAGCTTCAGGCCAAAGAAATGACAATGGGGTGAAAGGTGGATGTGTGACTGTAGAAAAGTATTAGAGATTTTACGTGCTAACATAGATTATTATTTATTATTAATCTTTCAGCCTCGATAGAATGTGAGAAATTCTTTATGGATTATAGAGACAAGTCCATCATTACAGACAAGTTCTTTCTTTTTCACTTTCAGACTGATTGTACTTGGGTTTGGTTGGACTTCATGGGAAATCTTGAGATTTCTGTAATGAGCCATTGCACTTTAAGGAAGAGTAATTGTGCTTTTCACCTTGGAGAAGCAAGGATATCAAGAATGTATTCAAGGTGTAGTGTCATTAACATTTAGTTACATCCCAGGTTGTAAAGGTGTCAAAAAACACATGGGGTTGGCAACAAGAATTAAAGCAACAGTCAAGTTTATCTATGGCCATTGTTATCTGTCCTCTAAACAAGTCAGTATATGAAAGACAACATGTCAAAAGGCTGACAATGTGTCTGTGTAAATATGGGCTAATATATTCTCTCCATTCATTGAGAGGTGTCTCAGGCATTCACTTGAGAGTGGTCTATTGGTTAATTCAGAGGATTTGCCATCAGGATTCCTGGGGTCTATTCCTGATTCTTACTACATGATTTTTAGGCAAATAATTTAACCTATCTGTGCCTCAGTTTACCCATCTGTAAAATGGGAATAATAATACTTACCTACCTCACAGGGGTGTTGTAAGACTTTCTGGTTGCAAAGTGCTATAAGGGAATGANTAAGTATATCTATACATATATATGTATCTTGTGAGTTTATAGAGTGACTGACACTCAGAGGACACGACTTAGTGATTAAAATGTTTTCTCCTCAATGGGATTTATTGATCATTAGCAACAAGCTGCTGCCTATAATGAAACTGTTTAATTANACAACATGTCAAAAGGCTGACAATGTGTCTGTGTAAATATGGGCTAATATATTCTCTCCATTCATTGAGAGGTGTCTCAGGCATTCACTTGAGAGTGGTCTATTGGTTAATTCAGAGGATTTGCCATCAGGATTCCTGGGGTCTATTCCTGATTCTTACTACATGATTTTTAGGCAAATAATTTAACCTATCTGTGCCTCAGTTTACCCATCTGTAAAATGGGAATAATAATACTTACCTACCTCACAGGGGTGTTGTAAGACTTTCTGGTTGCAAAGTGCTATAAGGGAATGAACCGTACTATATAAGTATTATTATAATCATGCTCTCTTGCCCTTTTAACCCCATGTCTATGGCGTATAACATAGGGCTGTTCCTCTGGGCATTTTGTTGCCTTTAAATCTTGTATGTAATTAGATTCTAACTTAAGGGGACTACTCTTCATTCCTTAAAGTGAAAACACTCTTTATTNTAATGAAACTGTTTAATTAGAAAATAGTGCATTCGTTACTTTCTGAACAGGCATTTGTTGGCTGACAATTAGTAAAATTATTTTCCTTTCAAAGATTTTGAATAAAAAAAAAAAAAAAAAAAGAGAAAAAACTAAAAAAAAGGAGAAT
>VWZG01013560.1:163099-221022 GCA_013396735.1 Grallaria varia | reverse complement strand
TTCTCATGTGATTTTTTTTTTCATGTATGATGTAAACTGTTTGAAACCCAAGAAAAGTGCCAGCCTGCACTCACAAGTGGGTTGTTGGTCTTGCTGTTTTAAAATTATTTTAGTTATTTTCACCTTCTGTTAGAAAATGTTCAACTGTTGTTCTTATTAAGAGTCAGGCCCAGTAATGAAAGGGATGTAGAGATGATTAGCTGATCACTGATTATATTATAGAAGAGCTCTTCCCCTGGTCATTTCACCCTTGAGTTGAACATCTTAGCGTCATTGCTGTGAGACTCTATAGTACTGATGCAATTACAAATGGTTCTGTCTTTTACCCAAAACCTGTAAAAAAAAAAAGAAAAGAAATGTAATGCAAAAAAATCTGAAATAGGGTCTTAACTCTGGATGTTTACAGTGCAACTTTCTAAAACAGAATTGTAAATTACTTTCAAAACCTTTGTAACTGGAAGGTTGGTTTTTCTATTGGGTTTTTCTATTGTTTTGTGGCACATTTCTTTAGAGATGAAGAGGGAATGGTATCTTTGTATGGTTGCAGAACTCCCCTCCAAAACGTCAGATAACCTCACTTGTAGGTCCTTATTAATGGAGATGCTGATCCGAGTCCAGCCATAGTACAACCACCCGGTGCAGTGATTTAGTTTCAGACACTAACTCAATAGTTGGCCCACACTGTCTATAAGCATGGTGAGTGCTACCATATTTTTTTTTCTGTTGATTTGTTCAATAAAGGCAACCACCTGAATCACTCAAGCTGCGAAAAGAGCAAGGAAAATATCAGCCAATATCATAGGACATATTAAGCTGTTTGTACCTGGAAAAATTCAAGTTTATTATGTTTCTTTATTAAATAAATAAGGATAACAAATATCTCCTGTGTCTTTTTTTTTTTTAATGTTATCAACATTTATGTTATTATTTCTCTGATCCTTTTTTGACACATTTGTTTGGAAAATTTATGGTGACTTTTGTTAGAAGGCTTATGGATGGAAACCCCTCCAGTTCATCTTGCATTGTAAGGCAACCTATAAGGCATTAAAGGCTTGATCCAAAGCTTGCTGGAATCCATGGAAAATTTCTGGGTAGGTCAAATGATTTAGAAGCAGATCCAAAAGTTTCTCTTCAAAGAGAGTCGTTTATAGGATGAAGCCAGCATAGATATTTCAACCCATCCTGCCTGGTACAATTAGTTGAAGGAGGAAGGGCTTTACTGGAAATCCCACTCAGAGATTAATAAAAAACATATAAACGATATTTTCTTAGTGGTAATATGGATATCTTTCCATTTTACTTATATTGATTTGCATTTTGGTTATTATTATATTAGTTAGATCTTAAAATTTGTTCCAAATGAAGAGCAATGTCCTTCCTAATGCCTGTGTGCCTTAATTCTGGAAGGAGCTTCAGAAGGGCCATGGATGACCCTGAGCCTTCACTGGATCAGCCTTATCTTCTTCCAGGTCAGCACCAATTTCGTTCCCCTGTTTCAGGGCTCTGATTTCTATTTAAACATGGCAGGATTCTAATCATATTACACCAGAGCAAAACTGAGCTAGTTTGAACTGCAATGAAAAAGTCCAGTCAGACCTTTGAATTAGCTTAATAAAATCATTCTATAATCATCTTTTACATTAAGCTGGGGCAGTCTGACTTGTGAAAAAGACCCTTTTTTTTTTTTTTAATAAAAACTTGCTAGAATGTGTCATGTCATAATTTGACTTCTGAGTAATCGTGTCTATAGAATGGATATAGGATCATGTATATAGTAATCGTGCATAGAATGATTCCGTCTGAAAAAATTTCAGCAAAATACTTTTGGTTAGAAGGGACAGTTTGCTTAAATGCAAACTCTTTGGAAATATATCAGGTTAGTTAAGGAAATTCCTGCTTATAATCTGAGGCCAAAATTCCCATGAGAAGGAAATTCAGAGTCATAATCTTCAGGATGAAAATTTTCACCAGAATTTCCTAACTTACATAGTTGTGTTCCCATCACTGTGCTAGGGGATGCTTTGGGTTACAGACTCCATTTATTTTCATGCAGATCTTGGGGAAGTTTCTAATGGCTTTCAGATTTTCTATTTTTCAGGATGAAATTTAAATTATAAATAAATAAATTGCCAAATGGATTTCTTGTTTTCCAGCCCTAGCAAGGAACCTGGAGTATTGGCTCCTCAGAAAATGCTGGGTTTTGTTTTTTTTAATCATGGAATCATAGAATTACTTGGGTTGGAAAGGGCCCTAAAGATCATGTTGTTCCAACACCCTGTCACGGGTAGGGACACCTTCCACTAGACCAAGTTGCTCCTAGCCCACTCCAACCTGGCCTTGAACACTTCCAGAACAGGGCAAAGTAACTTCTTTGGGAAACCTTTTCCAGTGCCTCACCATCCTCACAGGAAAGAATTTCTTCCTAATATCCCATCTAAATCTACCCTCATTTAGTTTAAAGCCATTAATCAAATAATGTTGATTTTGCAAAGCAGCAGACCTATTAAATCCAGCCTGTGTGAAATCCATGAGAACAGGGTCAGAGCCTGCAATTTCCAGATGCACCAAGATGTTTTTTTAGTGGTTTCAGTTCCTTCTTATTTTTGATGCAAATTGTCTTACTTAATACCAGGGTCGCTTTGAAAGCCAGTCCAGGTTAAGAGAGAGGGGTAACAGCAGCGCAGGCAACTCATGCAGTTTTCTTATGAAAAGTCACACGTTACCAATTCGCTTTAGATCTAAAGAGAATTTTTATAATCACCAAAAGTTTCTGTAGGAAGCGGAGAAATGAAGAATAAATGGTTCGGAGCCCAGAGCCTTGGCTGGGCTCTACAGGACGCCCATGCAGGATGACAGCGTCGCCTTTCTGACACCAGCAATGCATTTTTGCTGCTGAGCGCTGGGGTGCTGAAGGAAGAGCGGAACTGGGTTTAAAACAAGGGAAAATAGACAAGGGGAAAGCGGAGCACACGGAGAAGCAGCGCCGGCCGCCTGCGACACGGCTGCTGCCCCATGTCAATCCCCGCTCCAGCCGCCAAAGAGCGGCCACGCCGCGCCAAGAACAAACATGGAAATCCTCCGGAGTGTTTACAGGTTGCAAAGAAATAGCAGCCGTGTCAAAGGGAAAGCATGCGAAAGCAAATAGTCCACAGGGAATAGCTGTTGGCAGAAGGCGAAAAAATGCTCGGGAGTCGAACGTCACCGATAACCCCACGAGGGCTGGAGGTGTTGGGCTGCAGCGCGGCCATGGGTTTGTCAGCACCTCTGCCTGAGCTATTTTAGCCAGCTGACAAACAGGACTCTGAGCGGCTCCTGCCCCACGTGCTTCTGCCGTGGCGGAGTTTCTGGGACCGTCGCTGCAGTTGTTATTTCCCTGGAATCTCCTTGCTTTGCGTCGAGTTGTGAGTTGCCAGCTCAGGGTGCCGGAGATCTTTTTCCCCTAGGAGATAACTACGCAGTGCCACAAACCAGCATCCAGTGTTCAAACACCAACAGAGTGCCTTAAATACCGAGATTTTAATTCAAAAGGAATCTATCCTTTTCTTCTTCTTCCCATTATTATTATTACTACTACTATTACTTTATTTTTAATACCCCAAAACTTCGTCCTGGTCATATTTTCAAGCTTTCTGTTTTTCTAACAGCCATGTTAGTAAAAAAACTGGGGCTTCAGGAGAAAAAAAGGCAAAAGGCTGAGACAATTGTGGTTAAACCATGCTAAATGGCTCTAAAAGGAATTCAAATATTGTTCTCTGCTAAAAGCTGACTTGAACTATTGAGCTGTACTTTAAAACACCTGTGTTTTCTTTGAAATCTGTTTCTCTAAAGCTAATGGGAATTTGGGAATTCCCTTCGGGAAACCAGGTTTCTGTCACCTTACCTTTTTCATATAGACTGCCTCAGTTGCTCACATTTGTCTTAATTTTTAATCTTCCCAAACCTGCAGACCACAACAGAAATAAAATCATTTTCATTTCTAGCTCAGGGACAAGCTGTGCTTGTGACAGGTATTTGTGCAGAGGATACAAACCTGGAGTTACGGGGCCAAGTGCAATACAGGGACAGTTCAGACCTTTGTGGTCTTGTTGACATAGACCCATTAAACCGTAGAATAGTTTGGGTTGGAAAAGGAACTTTAAATTTCATCCAGTCCAACTGCCCTGCATTGAGCAGGAACACCTTCCACTAGCCCAGGTTGCTCAGAGTCTCACCCAACCTGGCCCTGAACACTTCCAGGTCTGGGGTATCCACAGGTTCTCTGGACAACCTGTGCCAGGGCATGGTAAAATAATGTATTCCTTCCCTGCTCCCTGCAGATCTGCTCACATCCTTTCCGTGCAGGATCTGCAGACCTGTTGCATCCCTGCAGGTGCTGCTCTGAACCTGCTCCCAGCAGATGTGGAAATGTTGGAGGCTGAGCTAGAGAGGTGACATTGCTCTGCTCCTTGATACCATGGAGGACAGTCTCCATCCTGCCGCTGTTTCCCATGTTTCACCTGAGTGGGACAAGGTCTGTGGGGAAGAATAAATCCCCAGGGAAGGTCTGTGACTGCTTTTCCCTTCTAGGCTGGAGCAAAGAGCTGTGTTTTTGCATGACAGAGAATGGCAATTCTTGGGAAACACACCTGCTGGTTTTGAAATGTATTTTGTTGATCCTGAAGGAATTTGATTTTTTTTTTTTTCTTTTTAATGTCTATGCCTGTAGACCACTGCAGCCACATCCACGTTAAACCTGAAATAGGAGTGGGCATCACTTCCCCCTGTCCTTTGCCGGGGTTTTGTTTCACGAGCGGGTATGAATCAACACATCAGTATGATGCATATTCAAGTCCAAATTTATTCTAAGTTTCTACTAATATATATACTTATTTTACTACCGTACACACCTTCTCACGCCCCTATAACTAATTCTAACTGGCTGGCTATCACAAGATTTGCATGCAGTTTCTCGTTATCTTGCTTGCACGTCCTGTCCTTCTACTTGCCTAAGCAACAGCTTTCCCACAGACTGGCCTTCAGCTGAGGCTTATCAAGGCTACAAATGCCTCCTTTCCCATGCCAAGTCGTGCTAATATCCCTTTAATATGGCCAAGTCTCCCACAGTCCTTGCCTTACTGCACAGGCCAAGCAAGGCAGAAAAAGAGCCAGCAGCGTTAAACACGCTCCGTTCCCTTATTAAGGAAGGGAGGACTGAAGGGATGCTCTGGGATATTGCTGGGTTGGTTGTGGTGTCTGACTTTGCTGTGAGTTTTGCTGGAAAGACCTTGAGGGAAGCAGAAGAGCAGAATATCCTCGTGAGCCCATGAGGAAGTGGGAAGCTGTGGTTTGAAGGTGGATTGCTCTGGAGGTTGCAGGGGGAGGTTTGTAGCTGGGCCAAGTGCTTCAGGAGAGCTGTGCTGAGGTGCTGAAGATGTGCAGGGTCTTCTCTAAAGCCTGTGGTTGGAACGGGGTAAATAGAGCTGTTTCCTTTGTGCAGGGAGCCCCTTAGCCAGGAGGGGAAGATAACAGCCCTCAAAGGAGGGCAGGTGCTTCTCAGGAATTGTCTGGATTTCTGTGGAGACAAGATCCATGTTCACAGCATCCATGTGTCTCTCCTGTGTCTCTCCCCCTCATCTGTTTCAGTCTGGTTTGGTGGAGGGATGGGAGTCTCAAAAATAAATGAATTCTTTCAAGTTTTACAAAAATAAAAACTGAGGAGTCTGTGAGTCTTTAGTAAACAAGAAAAGTTATAAAAAGAGCTCAGGTCTTAAGGAGATACGGAACATTTTCACAGAGAGGGCAGGTCTTATAAATGCCTCACTTTGTAGGGGGAACAATTAATTTGCATTTGCTTAATCACCAGGGACCACCAATTCCACGGAACAAAACACAGGAAATCAGATGTTAATTCTGGTTCCTCGAGATTTGTTTGGACTGCCTTCACTGTCAAAGGGGAAGATACTTGAGAGAGAAGGTCTTGCACTTCTGGTTTTCCACGAGGAGCTGGGGGGATGGCTGTGTGTGTTAGAGGTAACATCAGCTCTGTACCTCTCCCTGTTGCCATACTCCTGTGGAGTGCTTCTCATCAAAAGTTGGAGGGGCTGAGAAAACATGGTGAGGAGCAAGGTGAGGGTTAGAAGTTTACAAGTATCTGATTTGCTTTGGTACGAGCCGCTATTAAATAGCATTGTGGGTGTGTGAAGGGGGTAAGCTCAGTGGTGATGACATGGGCATAAATCTCTTGCAGAAGGTGTGGCTCACCTCGACAGCATCAGCAGTGATGCAGCTTGTAGCACCTCAGGTTTGTGCACAGTGCCCGACAGATGCCTCTGGGTGTGCACAGCTCAGAAAACTGCTTATCTGCACGGCTGGTGCTCCAGGAATCTTGTATCTCCATAGAAGTGTTGCAGGAATTAGCTGGGCAAGCTCTCCAGCCCCTGGGTTTCACTACACTGTCCTCTCCAGACAGCGAGAAGGTGCAGAGGGCAGCAGTCTGGATGTGCTCCTGCATGGATGGGTTCACCTCCCAGAAAGTTGTTCCCAAAGCACCAGGATACAGTAAGGCAAAAGAGCGCATGAGGTGGGCTAGAAAATATGTCCAGTGGAAATAAGATCCGCTTCTCACTGTTTGCTTTTTAAAACTCAAGGCCGTGTTGGGGAATTTGGATTCAAGTCCTCTTTCTCCTCAGTGTTAGAGGAAAGACTCTCCAAAAGCCAGTAACCGTCAACCTCAGTGAAGCTACTCCTGTGAGTCAAGCCCTCCTTTCCCCAAAACAGGGCCCACTGCACAGCTGGAGGTTGGTATAGGATACAAAAACACATCCACTGCCATTAAAATGCCCTGGTTTAAACTCCAAGTTTTTTGCCATTCAAGACATAGTGAAATGTCATTTTTCAGGAGTGGTGCCAGGCAATAAAGCAACTCCTTCCACTGGCATTTGCAATATAGCTGGACTAACTGAGTGATCCCACTGTCCACTGAGAAGACAGCAGAGGCCTGAAGAAGAACCACCTAACTTCTTGTATATGGAGGCTTTCTAAGCTTCAGGGAAGACATCTTCATTTTGTTGCAAACTTGTGGTGGTTAACCAGAAAGGGAAATACTCCTCTGGGTAAAGTTGGCTTTCTAACCCCACTCTGAGCCTGACACTGAACTGCCTTATTGCAGCCAAAGACACATTGTCCCCCATGAAAATGAGAGTTCCTGGTGCAAGAGAAAGCTGATCAGGTGTCCACAGGCCAGTGTGACCACCAAGGATAAAGCCCCAGTTTGTCACTCTGCTGTTGACCCATCCTCCTGCAGCTTGAGGAGGTCTTGTCCTTCACACGTGGCATGCATATGCCACGAACCATAATGCATAAAAGCTGCAGAAATTATTTTTGTGTAGGGTCTTAAGGATTTAACAGCTTCAGGGGCCAGAGTGTGAACCTGCTACGCAGCAGCTGGGATCTCCTCTCACCTCAGACTCCCCAGGAAGGATGGGAAGATGAGCCTGAAGATTAGTCAGCCTTCACATTCTTGGAGTGTTTGGCATAGAAACACTCCTGAACACTGACAGGGGGAAGGTGAAGAGCTCCCTGGGATGCAGAAGGTGGTAAACATGGCCCCTGTCCAAATCTAACAGGGGTAGTAAGGGTGTTGCTTTATAAGGCTGC
This sequence comes from Grallaria varia, assembly GCA_013396735.1. Taxonomy (NCBI): domain Eukaryota; kingdom Metazoa; phylum Chordata; class Aves; order Passeriformes; family Formicariidae; genus Grallaria; species Grallaria varia. Next base: position 213,387 of record VWZG01013560.1, on the reverse strand, counting down.
ACGAGACATAAGAAGCAAAGTGAGAGGGGTAACTTGCTGGCTGACACCTCCCAAGTCAGTTCAGTATTGTGGTGTGTTTTGGGAAGCACGGGCAAAGCACACTCCTCTGTGCTCAGAGTGGACCATCCTCCCTAGTTTCCTCTGAAAGGACTTTAGTTCTGATGCTCGGAACTGCTGGGGGGGAATTGACAGGAAAACCAAATTGTCCCCTCCATGCAGACAACAGGCCACGCCTTCCTTGGCAGTCTGTCCCGGAGCAAACTCCTAATGCAGGTAAAGGGAGCTTCCCAGAGCGAAGAATGAGATGGAACATGATTCCTATCGGAATCTTTTTATCTGATGATTCTTGCAATTATCAATCTGAGCTTTTTTAATCCTCTCCATTGTTGGTGTAGGCAGTTGATGTTCACAAGTATCACAGTTCTGGTCTCAGAGCTGTGTCCAAATCCCTGAAGCCTGAAGCTTAAGGTCCTTACCCAGCTCTAATTTGAGAGCTTTGACTCTCACACCAGCTGACTGTGTGGATTAAATGCATGTAAATACCTTCATAGTGACTGGCAAAACATACTCGTGACGCTCTCCTAAACTGGGATGCTCTCCCTCCAGAGGTGTCAGTTTGATGTTATCACCTACTCATCAAAGAAATCCCTTTACTGAAGGATGGAGAATTCACGTTCTTCAGTCAGGCCCACAAACAGCTTCTTCACCCCATAAGTCTGTTTTCTACTTCTCTTTGCCGTCACTAAAGCTGGTTTTCTAAACACTTCAAAGACACTGTTATTAATGCTTCGATATCATCTTTATTTCAGCTCAGCTTGCTGTGAGTCACCCCGAGGTTTGCACCTTGGCGCTCTGTCTTATTGGTCTGTGAAAGAGCCAGGATTAGAGTTTCCATCCCAAACACTCATCTCTCTCCCAGCCTAATGGGGTCAGACAGGTCTGCCTGCAAGACGCAGGTTTTTCTTGAGGGCGTCATGTTGCTGACAGAAGCTTTGAGAAGGTGGTCCCTTCAATATGAATAAAGTATTCCTTGGCTTACAGCTCTGTCTATACAGCCGGACCAAGGCAATGACTCACAACCAGCATGAGATATGCTTCATTCTCTCTCACCTCCAAAATGGTTCAGATGCCCTACACTGGTTCTAAGTGCTATTTTTCTGCTATTTTTCCTGTTTGTAAGGATATACATTAACTTCTGGGCATTGGTTGTTTCGTTGTTGCTGTGGCTATTTTGTTTTTTTTTTTTTTAAATTTGTCTTCTTTACAGTTTAGGTGAGCCAAAAAAAACCCCATGACCTCTGTTAACCTCAGCCATCAGCAGTGTTGGAGCAATGAGACAGATGAGCCTTCATGGACCAAATCTCGGGCTGTGTTTCCATCTTGTACAGGTTACATTCCTGCTGCTTACCAAAATGAGTCACCGGTTGTTTTTCTTGCCCAGTGAATAAATAGGATGCCAGGACTAAACTCTAACTGGGTTGGGGGGTCTCACCTTCCAACCTGAAAACATTTTCTGCATTTTCAGAGGATGGAAAAGCCAGTCTGAACCCTAAAAAACATATTTGGGATATTGACCTAAATCGGAACTGTCTCAGGGATCTTTCCCTGTTTCCCTATGAGGGTGTGCTGCTAGACCTGACCCCCACAAAAGCCTTCCAAGAAGGGAAAATGGCTGTTGGGAGAAGAAATGTTGGCAGAACAGGCAGCTGGTGATGGGAGACAATCAGAAATTGGGAAGCCATATGAGAGTAGAGGGAATTAAGTATGAATGGCTTGGGTTGGTGTAGGATGGCTTGGGGACACCACCAAGCTGTTAGAACCACGAGAAAGTGCACAAGGAGCAAGCGGTGCAGTGCTCAGAGCAGTTTTGTAGTCTGGATGACAGTGTGGCAGCACTGAAGTCTGTGCCTGGCCATGTCTTGTTCAGTGACACAGGAATAATCACTTTGACAAAGGGCTCTCGCAGGTTGGGAACAACCCGGGAAGTTCCCCAGACAGGCTGTTCTCCATCTGTTCAGTCCCAGGGAGAAACCTGGCGGATTCATCAAGGCACCAAAACGTGTGGTATACGCTGGTTTGAGAGCTCTCCTTGGTAGGCTCCTGGGAACTGGGGAATTTCGGGGAAGGATTATTTTGGTGATTATTTTTTTTCTCCCTATGTCTAAACAATCTCATAATATTTTAAAAAATAAAACCAGAAAAGCAGAGCCTACATGTGTGTACATGGAAATACATGGTTTCAGGAGGAATTTCGGAAGTGATTTACCTGGAGAGGACTCCACGTCTCCATCCTGGGCCTCAGAGGATACTTTCCTGAGCCGAAACATTTTCTGCATTTTCAGAGGATGGAAAAGGTAGGCTATCTCATACTATAAAAATGAGTGCAACATTAATGAAGCCAAAGCCACAGAAGGGCTCAATTACACATACATTATAACATAACCACAAAATCTAATACCGGAGGAGTTCAAATGTCTGCTGGCTTGCTAGAAGATGACCACAAAGAATGCAAAGCACTACCTGGTTCCTGCTGTCACCACTCCTGGGGAGAAACCCTGCTGGACTAAAACCTACCCCGGGCAGCCAACGACCCAAGATTTAAGTGCAGTTTGCTGTTATTGATGATTCCTGCTTGCTCAGCCTCTTGACTTGATGTTTGTAGGAGATAATGCAGAGAGGAACGATGCTCTTTGTGCTAGAGAGCAACTCACCTTGCGAGTGACAGCAACATCATCCCAGGACCCAAGGTCGGAGCGAGGCCAGTGCACCTGACTCAGCAATAAATCCACTTTCCTCCTCTCCCCGTGTGCAGCTTGATTGCTGCTGAGCCACAAAGGGTGCTCGGGGCAGCTCTGCCAACAGCAGCTGTCCCTCTGTGCCGAGCAAAGAGGCAGCCAAGAAATCTTGGTATGTCTCCTGCCACGCTCAGCAGGAAAGCTCAAACTGCACTGCAGGCTAAAAGTGATCTTGCAGCGGGGCCGAAAGCTTCAACACCCAGTCGTCCTTGTCATAGCGCATTAAAAACGGGTGATCATTCAGCTGTGCACAAGCAGAGGCTCTTATGTAGAGCAAATGTAATTTCTGCCACAGATCAGCATGAGAAGCAGCAGGCAAGCTCCAGGAGTGAGCTTTCTGCTGCCGCTTGGAATCTCTATAAAGATCACATGTTTGGCAAGACCCAGGTCTCTGAGAGGGGGAAACAAATAAAAGATTCCCCTTTTCTTCACAAGATGTTTTCCGAGGAGCAGTGACAGCACATGTCCTCTGGCCACGGGGCAGGTGCGGTCTGTCCAGTGTTGCTTGTGGCTGGTGTTTGAGGCTTGGAGGGCCAAGGGATGCTTCATGGGAGGCCACGTGGCAGTCCAAGGGTATCAGCCATGCCAAGGTACTCTCCACAAACACCATAGCTCCTCTCTGCTTTCCCTTCCCCAGTCTCTCAGCATGGAGGTCTCCAGTTCATTGCTGGTTAATAGTGGTTCTCTGCCAGGACTTTTCCTAACTTTCAGTGAGAGTAGTGGAGCCAACAGATGTTTTACTTTCAGCAGTTGAACAAAGTCCCAAATTCAAATCTTTTGCTCCAATTCATATTAAACATTTTGACTGAACCAAAACTACATGTACGTTTATTAAGGGCAGCTTTGACTGAAGACATCACACTGAAATATTGTGCTTAAGCTTTGAGACTCCTTAGTTTTCTCTCTGAATACACTGTTCCCTTATCTGTCTTTTGGTTCATTAAGATTCAGGCTAAAAGAATTTCAAGCTTTGGTCAAGCTTGAGCATCCAGCTCACACCCATTGTCTCTGGTGCTACTGACAGAATTTAATTCCTCTCTAGGAGCACGTCAGACTGAAGCTGTGTCATATCCTGGAGGTGAAAGTCTCCATTGCCCACTGGGATTTTTGTAGCACCTGAAAGTGTCCCTACATTGTTAATGCAGCTGTGAGCAGAGCTAGGGGCTACTGCAGCACAACACTGTGCAGCCCTTATTGGAGAGACAGGTAAGTTGCCCCAGCTCTGCCCAGAACCAGCCTGCTGCTCTGCAAACCCATTGCTGGATGCTGGATGTTGAGCCCGGCCCTGAACATGAGTAAAAACAGCCTTTTCACCAGGTGGCTTATACTGTAAAGAACCAGGGTCTCTTCAGTGTGGATATTCTTAATATGCTATTGACAACTGAACTATGTTCAGCTTTGTGCATACTTGAAAAGAGGGTTAAGAAACTTCCTGCTGTGGAGCAGCAACTGCGAGCTGTTGCCTGAAGCCTGCTTGATCTACTGTAACATTTTTTGGCTCCTCTGTCATTCTTGCTTTCCCCAGAACAGCCCAAGGAAATGACCACAGTCCTGGAGGATTTTGGTGGCAATGGTCACGTCAATAATCACTTCCATAGCCTCCTTCCAGCTACACAGTGAAATATTGCCTCTCTGGATATTGATGGGTCTCTGGGTCTCAGCCTATGAAGTCATGATGACTTAAAATCCAATCTCTTGTCACTTTCCTAATGAAGCACAGGAACTGGGATGCAGACACGTGCCATGGACTCCCCAGTGTCAGCAATGCCATGGCACCATGGAGCTGCCACTCTTCTGCTACAATTAAGTTCATGAAAGGATCATTGCTTTCCTCCTGTGGTTCAACTCTTCTAATATCCTTGATTAAGTGACTACTGAACCATTTGTGGTGGGATTCAGCTGACAGCGCTGCTCTTAAACAGCAAATACACTATTTTTTTGCTCTTGCACTCCCTACAAACAAACAAACCCGGTATGACACTCCAGCTCCACACTTGCACCTCTCACTTTAAGGACACAAACCCTTCAGTACAGCCTGCTCGTATGTTTCTGATGGGTTAGAAACTATTTACATTGCAACAGCCATTGCTGAAATGTGGTCACTTCTGGGAAGTGAAGCAGCTGCTGTTTACTAAGAGACCGGTGGCTTTGTGGTTTGGACAGTGGCCGGAGCCCAAGATTTTATTCTGGTAACACCACTGCTGGGAGCTGCAGCGTCATGTAGACATGCCTTTGCAAGATGAGCATTACATGGCTCAGGTGCTGATGGCAATGTAACCACAGACAAGAGCACAGAGCCCTCTGTGAGCTGGTTCATCTGCTGTCTTGGGTACATGCTGCAGCTCCTGCTGACCCCCATGCAGTTCTAACTAGATTGCTGAAAGCCAGCAGGTTTAAAAAGGACTCAGGTAATGTTGGTACCCAGCCCCAGAAGGTCCTGAAGTGCAGCCACAGGGTTATAGCCCTTTGAGGAACCTGTCAGCCTTCTCTGCCCTCTGTGAAATGGCTGGATGGAGTGTGTGTGCACAGATGTGATGGAAGGAAAAAAAAAGGAATACTTAAAGTGTTAATTAGAAGGTAATACCTGTGTCTGCAGCCCAGCAAGGTCTAATCCTCCCTTGGATGAGGCTCCAACACATCTGTCTTGTCACTGTTCAGGACTGTCAGTGAAGAGGTTGTTACTCAGATTAAACTGGAAGGTAGAAAGAATTTCCTGGGTAGACCTTCACAAGGGACATTATTAGGCAAATTTTGTCCAGAGTAGTGGTGGATGCCCCATCCCTGGAATTGTTCAAGGCCTGGTTAGATGGGGCTTTGAGCAACATGATCTAGTGGAAGCTTCCCTGCAGGGGATTTGGAAATAGGTGACTTTTAAGGGCCTTTCCAACCCAAAGCACTCTATGCTTCTATGATTCTATGAAATTTAAGGCACTGGCACACCTTTCAGACCTCTTTTTGCTTTCCTTCTCAGAAATGCCCCTTCTCAGTAGGGATTTAGGAAATGGATGAGGTGAGGTGGGAGCTCTCCCACAGTTCCATATGGACAGATAGGAAGTCCCATGCTGTCTGCATTGGAATGTACCACTCCCTCCGATCTCCCTGCCTGTCTCAGGTGCAGGAAGCAATAGCAATAGGCCTGTTTTGACAGACTCCAGAAAACTGCAGAAGTGATGAAGTTGGAAATTGCCACATGGGGATAAGTAGGAGGTGGCCTGTTGGCTATTTTAATTGATGAAGAAAGGGGTCCGGTCGGACATGATCCCTAGGACAGCTTCGCTTTTCCTGCAGGGGTACCATAAGGTCATCACCGGTGGCACATATCCCAAACCAGACCATAGTGGCGTTAGTAGAAAAGTTTGTTCATTTAGTCTTCTGCCTGGGTGAATTTATTTAGTAACCAAACTGGACAGGTTATTTTAGTGGAATCCAGATGTGAAGCAACCTTTAAGCACTATCAATGAGAGGTTTGAATCCACTGGGTACAGTCCTTCCTCATCCATCACTTTAACATGAAGTAGCAGCCCAGGATTTTGGAGGGATGTGCTGGCAGTCAGCAGACAGCAACAACTGTGTCTGTCAAACTGCAGGACACTTGGGAGGCTGAATTTACAGCCCCTTGGAGATGGCAAGATTGGCCCTGATCAGTCAGACATAGAAAGTTCCTCAAGGGTGGGGACGGGAGCAGTAGTGCTGCAAACAGCAGCTGGAGGTTCTGCTGCTGCTTCCCTCCTGTCTACCTGCCTGGAAGAAGTCCCGTGCCACCAAAAGATGACACGTGAGATTTTCTGGAGCAGAGTCAGAGCAGATTTGGGGTTGTTAAGATAGCCTTTTGATACCGAGGTGTTAAAGCCTATCTCCAGGCTGTACCCAGCATGCTGTGAAAAGGGCCTGCTGTTCCATTCCTGTGGTGGCCACAACGCCAAGTCATGGCACTGGAAAAGGTAATGTGACACATGATACACCAAACGTGTGGTGAATCACAGAGGAACACGACAAACACATGCTCAACCACAGGAACACACTAACTAACCATCCTGGACTCAGCGTATCATCTTCCCGCAGAGGAGACCCCAGTGCTTGGCAACTGTGACAGCCCACCAGCTACACCCCAGCCGCACACAGGTAGAGCAGGAGAGCATTTGCTGAATATTCGGGGTGGTTTTTGTTGTTGTTGCTTTTAAGGCTGCCTGCTCCCAGCAGGGCGCTGGGTTCCACTCTGTCCCCATCTCCATCCCAGCTGCACGGGATTGCAGGGAAGAGCCCACCGGAGTGGCTCCCTCGCTGCAATCCCCTGCTTGCCAGGGGTGGCTGCATTTGTCAGGAAGCTCCCATTAGCCGTGCATGCCAGCTGTAATCTCCCAGCTCGAGCACAGCAGCATCTGCTCCAGAGCCAGTATTATATAACCACAATTGGCCTGTACAGGGCATGTTAAAGCCACGGGCAGGAGAGAGCCACTGGCTCCACCGCAGGGCTTGTCTTTAGTAAGAGCCTTTCCGCGACTCTGCAAACCTACATTGGTGATTTTTTCCCTAATGAAATTTAGGGGCTGTGTTTCTTGCAAGCATTATCTGTATATCCATAGGCACTACCTGCTTGGACTACTGGTGTTAAATTCACAGTCCCGGGCTGCAAGAAGTTAAGAAGAGGGGTTTTTTTTAAAATTACTTAGAAAAGGTGACAGTGAGAATACACACAAGGGAAACTAGTGTGTCAGATTTGCTAGGAGGCTGAAAATATGCCTCTTTTTTAGAGAAAGGGGAAAGTGACTGGCAAAAGGAATTAATCTGAGACAGTCAGAAGCAGATAGAAGGATTATACAGCAGCTCATTTAGAACTGCAGAATTCATTTTCAGGCACACTTGTGCAAAATGCTCAGTGATTCCTGCGTATCCGACAGAAGGTCTCTGAAAGCCACGTGAAGAAGACAGGGTAGGACTTCAGTCCCATTATGTACAGCTGCAAATCTCTGAGCAGAACATCTTTAACTGTACTTAAGTGACAGTCAGGATTAACTTGGCTGAAACCAAACAGTACAGAAACATGTAGGACTAAATTCAAGGATGCCTCAGGAGCTGTGAGGATAATCTGTGGCAGCAGCAGCTTTAGACTCGAGAAGCCAAAAGGTCCAGACAGACTTTCCTGCTGCTCCATGGAAGTGACGCATTGACTTTCACTGGTTTTAAGTGGTTCTCTGTGTGTCTGTGCAAAGCACGAGTGCACAGGTAGCGCACACGTCTTCTCCTTTCCTCTCTGGGGTGGTGGAAGACCCTCTTAATGCACAACCATGGCCAACCACTGAGACTCACAGACCCTCCTGCTCCTGTACCCACGGGTTGGCAGGTGACTTTTTGAATGAGTGTGAGCAAAATCTCAGGATTGCACACACCATCACCGTCCAGGATGCTTCAAGCCTGAGACTGCAAAGAAAGGCTGCTTTACACAGCCTACCATCACAGCAATGGGGAGTGCGCAGGAGAAAAGGCCAACCTGCCTGAAAATACACGGGTCACTGCTCAGGAAAAAGGCTGGCTCTTGGAGGACACCAGCAGCACCCTCTGGTGACCTGAGCTGGCCCAGACAGCAGCAAGTACTGAGGAGAAAGGGTTGGGTTCTGCAGGGCTTTTGCCATTACTGGAATAAATCATTCAAAACTCTGACAGTCCCCAGAGGGAGTTTGAGGTGGTGGAAAAGTGGCAGGGGAGGAGAAGAAAGAAATGCATGGCAAGGCTCCCAGGAGGTGAGGGAAGGTTCCCTTTGTGCAGTCACCCTGTACCAGGGCTGGCCATGAACGCAGACGCAGTTGCTTAAGCAGATCATGGTGATGTGGGCAGGAGAGATGCCAGGAGCTGCTGTCTGCCCCAGTTTCTTTCTGCAAGGAGATGGTGAGGAGTTGTCAAAGCTACAGCCTCTTGCATGGGCAGTTCATTTTGCTGCCTTAGAAGCTCCTCAAGCATAAGGAAGTGTCTTACCATGAACAACACCTGTTAAACACACAACAGGCATCACCCAGAAATTTAGTCTTCCTGTTTTCTCCTGCCCAAACATCCTTTTATGCGGACCAGTGAAACAGCTAAGCTGCTAATGGTTCCTGTTACCTCTCAGCTAGCACAGTGCTGCATGCCTGGCACAGGAAAGCCCAGGCTGCGGGGAGCTGCAGGTCTCCCTGGTGATATCAGCTCCTGAACACACATCAGGTCTCCTTTGCTTCCTGCACTGCCCAGGGAATACCAGATCAGATTCACAGTCCTTAGTCCCTACCTGGCAAGTATTTAAAGCATGGGCTGAAATTATCTGAAAGGTTGCCTGGAGCAAAAATAAAATCTGTGATCTGTAGCTTTGATTTCTGCAGGGAAAGTCAGTAATGTGCCATAAAACCATGAAATCATTTAGGCTGCAAAGGACCTCTCGAGGTCCAGTGCCCTCCTCATGCAGGGTTCACTTCAAATGTTTGATGTTAAATCAGGTTGGTCAGAGGCCTCTTTATGCAGGGTTTGAATATCAGCAAGAACAGGGATGGCACAGGCTCCCTGAGTCCTTGTTCCAAACTGAATCACTCTTTTGGGGATTTTTTTCCCTCTTATGTGCAATTAAAAATTCCTTTGTTGCAAATTGTGCCATCACTTCTTACTAGTTTTGATGTAAACCCTGGGAAAAAGCCATGACTATTTTTCTCACTGATCCCACATCAGGTAGATGAAAATGGCAGTATAGTGTCCTCCCAGTCGTTTCCGCCCTCTAGCCTGATAAAAATATGCTTTTTCCGTTTCTTCTCACACACTATGCTCTCCTGCACCCTAAGCATCCACTGGACAAACTCCGGTTTGTCACGTCTCCCTTGTATTGGGAATCCTGAATCTGGAGAAAGTAATCCAGATATGACCTTATGAAGCTCAAGAGAAGGAAAAAATACATCCCTGGGCATGCTGGCTGCACTTGTGCTCACACACAGACCTTTACTGTTGTCAGGGTTCCTTGTAGACTCCTCTTCAACTCACGAGCAGGTTTTTAAATGTCACTTAATGCACGTGCAGCTTCTGAGATCAGAAAGGAGGAAATTCAAGAAAGTAATGGATAGGTAGGATTGTGCCACTTCTTTTTGAGGTGACAACACCAGACTCCCAGAGTCAGCACAGTGACTGAAGGGTGAGGACAAAATATGCCTTTGTGCACTGTTAAGGAAAACACTCTTCCCCGTGTTGAGTGGTAAAGTAAAACTCAGTCTGAGTGTCCTGTGTATCAGAGTAGGTCCCATAATCACATCAGTAGTTCTTGACACACTAGTGGGCAAGACTGATGGACTCTGAGTACACTCTTCCTAAGGAACCTGTGCAGGAGGGATCGTTCGGGGTTACAGCCAGGGTGGTTATAATTGCAGGATACTCAGAGAGTGGGACTGACACACTTTGGGTGCTTGGCTCTCCAAGTTTGGTTATCCACAGAGGAGAGGCTTTCACTGAGCTGAAGAAAGGTCTTTTGTTCCAATTATTATAGAGCTGACTACTGTGTGAGGAGCTTCTATCATCTTTTCAAGTAGGAATTACCTTACAAGTGCAGAGAGATGTAATCTGCTACCACAGTGCCAGGTCACCCACCTCTGGTACATGGGCTGTGGGGGAGGTTTGTATGAGTCAGGGCTGGACCAGCATCCCAGTGATTGGAGTTCTTCAGCAGAAATGCTTCCTAGAAAAAATGGATGGGTATCTCCCTTTATTCTGATGGAGAATCTTATAGAAAGTGTTTTGAAAGGAGGAACTTTCAAAAATAAAATAGGAAAATTTCACTAGGCAAATTAGAAGAGAAAAACTGTGATGTGGACATTGCTCTCCTCATCACACAGGGTAAGTTCAAAACTTGCCTCTAAGTTGTAGCATTGGAAACATGACTCATTGAAACAGTAAATTTTATTCAGAGGCCGAAAAAATCCTGTTGGAAGACCCTAAAATAACAAATATTTTCTTCCAAATTCTCCATTTTGGATCTCCTGGGAGTTGCCAAGGCTTTTGTTTTTCTGCAGTTGGAATACACCGAGTAAAGATGCGGGTCACAAAACTACACAATTTCTGCCCCAGAATAAATGTGGAAACCTGAACACACAGTGCTTAGGTCAGCAGCTTACTTCTGCAGCTGGTGATGGAGAATATTATTATTTTGAGTGTGCCATTATTATTTTTAGTTCACATTGCCCTACAACCTTCCTCACGTGCCTAACTTAATTCCCAGAATCTCACACAGATGAGGTGTCACATACAGTCCCAGAACTAAACCAAGAGCAAGCTTTACACCATTTTATTTACAATAATTTATTTACAATTTTACCATTTTGTTCCCTTCGGATTCCTGAGCTGGCTAATTTTTTGTCTGCTTTACTTGGCCTATAAGACAGATTTACCTGCAACGACGTTGCGACAAACCTGCCCTTTCCACCATGGAGTATCTCCGTGTGGATTTGACCTGCCTGGGAGGTGGGTTGCCCAGTTCCCAGCATGAGGGTTTCAGAGGATGTCAGACCTCCTGGTCAGATGCCTCAGGATGCTACAGAGGGTGGCAGATGTTCTCTGCCAGGTAGTGCAAGGTAACCTGCAAACATAGGGAGGTATTAACACTTGTGTCTCAGCTAAAGCAGTTCTTTTCTGAGATGTGTGTATGAATCAAGAAGAGAACAAAGGAAAATATCTCCCAATGAGTTTGGGGGAGTAGGACAAAATAAAGCCCTGCTTGAAGCAAAGTGCAGGGCCTGAGGTTGGCTTCCTGTCCAGAGCAGAGTGATTTCCTACTTAAAAGCTGATTAATCCAAATGCTTTTCAATTTAGAAGGTAGAGATCAATCAATAATTATCCCATTTAATCCCAACATAAATCCTTTAATTTTTTTTTAATTAAAAGCAGCCAAGCACCACTGGCTGGGATACACTAAATTGCATTAAACCCTGGAGTCCCTGGGGAGAGGCACAGGCAGCAAATTGTGCATGTGATTTTCCTCTTTCAGTGCTGAGTTTAATGGCTGTTCCCTCTGCCTCCTGGTAGAAAATGATGAGCTTGGGATGTGTCTGGCAATGAGCAGGCAAATTAGACATTTCTTCCAAGTGTGCAATGACTCACGAATCAGAGAAGTGTCCCCTTTCTGGAAGGAAAACCAGAAAGGGAGTAATTCATCAATGCCTCCTTTTCTGTAATAGTTCCCTCCGACAGAGATAATGGACTTTGGTCATTCAGGATCCATGAGATTCAAATTTCCCAGCTCTATATGAGCAAGACTCCTAAACCTGACTCTTGGCTTGAGAATTTCAAGGCAACTTAATATTACAGTAGGTCCTATTGCCTGCCTGCCTACAGCAGAAGCCTCCCTTCCTGGCTAACAATTATCGCAGTGTAATTGCAGGTCTAATCAATTGTTTCATGTAAACAGTAAAAATGTCCCAAGAGCTGCATCTCAGCTGTCACCAAATTGTGTGGCCCCCGTGCCAGTAAAGGCTGCAGGACAGCCACGGGGTGTACAGCAAAATCCTTTTTCTTGCAGCCTTAATTTAGTGGTTGAATCATGAGCGCTGCTGCCAACCAATTCTCAGATACACCCAAGTCCTACCTCCGTTGGTCCAAGTAATTAAGCTGGAGTCACACCTTTCTTCTTTAAAGCCGAAGAAATCTTCATTAAATATTTTTATATAAGCATGCTCATGCCACAGCTTTAATGCCAAAATTTAATTAAAAATGTCACTAATTAAATCAAGCTGGGCTGCGCGGCTGTACCTCTATTCCATGCTCTTTACCTGCAGTAATGACTCAGATGTGGGACACAACTACTGAAAGGGTCAGAGGCTCATGAGGTTGGAGGATTTTTTTTCTACAAGCAAAAGCCTGTGTCTAATCTACCTCCTGCTCCTCCAGCTTGATGTGAACACCATGAGGGTTTAAAAAAATGGAGGAATTGGCTGAAAATGGTTATGCTGCCTTTTGCATTGCAGGATGGCAAGGTATCCTCAAGGCACTGTGCTGGAGGGGAAGCCCTTCCTGTTTGTTTCTTCTCAGAAAATCCATCTGGTAGGAACAGCACACCCTCCGTGACTAACTGCAAGCCAGAAATGAAGAGTAAGGATCATAAAAGCAAATACAGCCAAATCCATGAGACATTCCCCTTGGCTTGTAGAGTAGCTTTCAGTGTAACATGGCTACAATTTATCTCTTATCCTAATCTGATGGCTTTTGAAAGAATTCTTTGGATTTTAAAAGGCTGTTTATATTGAGCTAAAAAAGGGCTTTACAGCACTGACCAGTAACAGCAATGTAGTTTTTTTGGCAATCACAGAACAAAGAACCTTTATTTAAATGCCTCCTTTGTGCTCTGCTTTTGAAGTGTGGGTAATTTAGATTACTCTGTAAAAGCAACCCTTCCTTCATTTCTTGGAGTTTGAGGGTTTATTTTCTGCCAGCTGTTCTTTGAAAGCTTTTGAATAGAGCAAAGTTTAATTATCCATAGAAAAGAAAAAAAAAAGGGGGAAAAAAAAGCCTAGTTATTTTGAAATGATTGAGGCTTTTCAGAAAATAAATTGTCAAATAGATGTCACACCTGGGGAAAGTGAAAACTATGGTAGAGCCACACCATGCAGGCATCCCCTAAAGTGTTAAGCTTTACCTAAGAAGTACCCTGGGAATATTTGGGATTGTGGCAAAGGTTGGAGCATCTTTGAAGCACGAATCACATGCTCCATGGGCTATTAGTGATGTCCTGAAGGCTGGCTGAAGATCAAATCCATTAATTTGAATATTATGTGCTGTCATGGCCCTCTTCTGCCTCTGCTCTGGAACACGATTCTACTCAACATGGCAAGTCACCTGCTGGAGTGGCTCAGGGCTGAGGGTGTTTCAGCTTGGCAGCATGACCTGTGGGAAAAGAATGCCTGTTCTGACATTTCCACATGTATCAGCTCCCCGAAAGGAAAGTGTGTTTAAGAAGAATTCAAAACTTGTGGTGGTGTCTAATGTAGTCATTGACGTGCAGAAACTGAGCCGTGGATGTTAAAGGAGAGGCGGGGAATTTTGATGTTGGCATTTTAGTTGCTTTTGGAACTTCAGGCAGTGTCTGGGAACAGCAGAAGGCGTCTTGTGGCCAAGATGCCAGCCATGATCACCATCTATATCCACCTTCCTTAGACTTTGGGTATGGGCATATCTGGGCACTCCCTGGGCATCCCATCTCCCTGGGTCAGTCCTTTGGCCCATGAAACCCTCTCTTACATCTGCCAGAAGCTTGAGAACATAAGACAAAGCAGCAAGTAGAGTATTTGTAATCACTCCTCTCAAGTTTGCCACATGCAGAACCTCTACGGCTCCTGCGTTTGACTTTTGTGTTGACGATGGAAATGGGAGAAATCCCTGCAGTTCTGCCCAAAGAGTAGTCTGTGTGTCCTCCATAGTTTCCTCCTCGGGTCAGTAATGCCCCAGGATTCACAATCCTACCAACTCACTGAGTGGCTGGGAATGTGCCTGGGATCGGCCGCAGCTGCTGCTATCCCGCTGGAGGTGCTCTGTGAACTAATTAGTCCTTATCAGCACAGCAGCTCTCATCCGCACAGGCACCACCACAACACCGGCGCTGGGTTTTCTCAACTGTGTTTTGAGGACTCCAGATGTGAGTTTGGGTACCTGCTGCTATGGAAAAGGAAAGGAAAAGCACGTGTGTCCTGCTCTGAGCAGAAGGCATCGAGGTTTGAGGTGGCCATCACCTCCTGGGTTATACTCCTGCTGAACTTGGGCTTGACCTCCACCACAGCTCTTCCCCGTGCTCTTGTGAACATCAGCTTTATCACAGACAGCTCCTCAGTGCCTCCAGAGCACAGCAGTCAGCGTCCAACCCTTGGACTTCTGAGGGGAGGAGGGACCTGCTGGCACCTCAGAGATAAGGACTCAGAGCTTGGTGAGATTTGGTGCTCCCTAGAGATCCTGTGGCAGAGGGATTTTCCCTGGGCAGAAGCAATCCTGCAGACCAGATGTGCTATAACCTCCTGTCAGCTAAAGTTTCCTGTCGAAATTCACCAAGGCCAAATTTACACCAACACCTGTTAATTGCAGCAGGAAGAGCTTTTGGCACACAAAGAGTTCAAGCAATAAATCCACAGTTTTGGGGAAACTCATCCACACTCTGGCTGGAGCCCACTCCTTTGAACAAGGGTTGCTAGAGTGGATGCTGAAGGAGGGAACGCCGTTGTACAGTGTGAGAGACCTGGAAGTTTGTCCTCCAGACTGAGGTGGCAGCAGGGTGTTGCAAGAGGGGTTGGCAACACCTGTGTACAGTGGAGGAGGTACAAACTCCAGTGCCACAAACGCCCTGGGAAGTTTCTCTGAGGTCTGTCAGAGGAACACCTAACAAGTCAATGTCTGTTATCCGCACTGGCTCGCAGCCAGGGGCCTGGGTTATGCTGCTGCACACCACCAGCGACAGCTTCTCCCTGCCCCTCCAGCCCAGCAGATTAGGGATGACTGGGAAGAGCTACCACACAACACATGCCATAATTAGAATGCTGACCCTGTCAGAGAACACATGTAACAGGGTATGCCCAAACACGTTATTTACCCCTTAGCATGAAGCCCATGCCTATGGTATAGATTGGATATTAAGAAGCATTTTTTTTAGACTTTGAGGATGGCGAGACACTGGAGCAGGTTGTCTGGAGAAGTTGTGGATGCTCCATCACTGGAAATGCCCAAGTCCAGACTGGATGGGGCTTTGAACAACCTGGTCTAGTAGAAAGTGTCCCTGCCCACAGCAAGGCAGTTGGAAGATATTTAAAGTCCCTTTCAACACAAGCCATTTGATGATTCTATTATTCTGTGTCTTCCAGGTGAGTTGCTTCTCCATGTATGTTATCTGTAAATGCTTTTTTCCTAACACTTGTCTGGTAACATATACACAGATAGAAAGTAGCCCTCTTGCTTTACAAACATGAGTATCCACAACTTGAGACAGGGCAAACTTTGAGTTACGTTTGCCCTGGCACTTTCAGCATATTTTCATTTTTTAGCATGTTTCATTAATCAAGGAGATTTCTACTCTTTGTGTGACTGGCTCTGCAAGAATGCCAGTGGGATAAACTGTTGGTGAATAATGATGTTAATGAGTTACAGTTTCACTGCTTTTGGCTTTGGACCCCTTTATTGCACTCCCTTGATATTTAACTTGTGTTGAGATGGAGGAACATCCCTGCATCTGTGTAGTGAACTCATGTTTTAATTTGCCTCTTGCCTTAGCATAGATTGTAAACTTCAGAAATGGACTTTTTAAAATAAAAGATGTATTTTTTCTTGCTGTTAGGAACATACCTACCTGCAGATAATGCTCAGTGGCTGACATCATGACTGCACAGAAAATGAGGACAGGAGTTGCAGTATATCCAGGAAAATGCCTTATTCCGTTGTAAACCTTATATTTTTATATTATTTGGGGGAAATGCAAGGAAGTGGAGTTCAGGGCAACGCAATATTTCTAAATCTATATTGCAGTGCAGGAATAGGTTCTTCTGGCATATACCTGGTACCTAGTTAGTGAAATCCCTGCCTTTTCTCAACCATTAATTAAATTTGTCAGAGTCCTTGAGGTTACTTCTTTCAAGGCTCTGGCAGTTTTTTTATGTAAAGGTCTCAGATTCATGGGTGGTAACCAAGGAAAATGTCCTACATTTGAATTTCCACATGTGCAGCTGAGGGCAGAGCTTATTCTGCCTCTGAGTCCAGGGGTTATCTTCGTTCCAGTCAAAAGTTGGTTGCAGTGGAAGGCCTTCAGGACACAGACTTGACCCCACATGCACCACTACTGTTGTTAAAGCAGATGTCTCTGTGAGATGTGAATTGGAGCTGCAACTTGGTGTGATCTATGGCCAGGCCCCCCAAGTAAGGGCTCATTTCAGGCAGGACTTTTGGATTAGGTGCTGCATGCAAGAGCCATTAGCAATAGGTTGTGGAAAGACTTTGACAAAATACTTACTTTTTGAAAATCCTTCCTAAAACGTTGCTTAAAAGACCTCATTGCTGCAATCCCAAAGATAGGGCTATAAGGGAAACACAGGCTACAGCAAAATAGGTAATTTGAAGTGCAAGCACTGAGTGTGCTACTTTGTCCATGGCTCTCACACAGACATAAAAGCTCTTATTACTTCCCCCCAGATTAGGAGAGACTTCATTTCGCTCGCTGAAATAACTTTATCCCTTTACTTGGTGTCTGAAATGATTACTTTGTTTAGTAAGCAGCGCCGGTACCGAATTACCACACCCGCAGGCACTCTCTGCCCTTGGGCTGCCAGCATTTTCACAGGATGCAGAGGAAATTTTTCCCATTTTAACACTTGATACCCTGCTCCCGGTTTTACAAACATGTGCCAGTGCCGACGCAGATATGATTTGCATTCAGTAACCTTTGTGCATGTGCCTCCTGAGGATACATTTCTCGACCCTGTATCGCCTTGTAAAATACTTACAGTGAATGGGCAGTAATACACAGCTATTACTCCATGGAGCAACCATTCGATATGTAAAGTCAGGAGTTCAAAGAGGATTAAGGATTGCTGGCATCGAGCAAGCTGCATTGCTTGTGCATGTGGAAGCAGCCACAGCTGCTCTCACTTTTCATGCATTGGAATTATTTCAGCGTCAGTAGGGGGTTGGTCTGCAGTTTTACTTCTCCAAAAGCCATTGACCCATATTTGTTGTATTTAGCAGAATGAAAGGTCACGGGGTTAGGAAAGTGGTCCTGCCTAACAGACATGAAGGACCTGTTAGCCACTCAGTGTGAGAAACTTCACTGTGTGCATGCGAGGTGGAAGGCAGGCTCTCTTTGTCTAGAAACCTACCATCTACCCCAATCAAAAAAGATGAAGGGCCTCCCATCTCATCCATGTCATCCCTCTCAGGGCCACTGACTACTTATTCTGGTATTTGGACTGTCACACTGGCTCGTTTCAACTGCTTGACTATTTTCCTGCTAAGAATAATTGTTGGGAGAACAGAGTTGATAACACAGGAAAGAGGTACTAGAGAATAAAATTACTTGGACAGTAATGTGTGCTCAAAGGAGCTGTTGTTTGGGAATATTATAACAGCCTTTTGCATGTTGGTGATAGAAGAGTAGATAGAGGCCATAACCTCTTGGGTCCCCTCTCCATATCCTCTCTGCAGAGCACCATTTATATGCTTGTGTATAAAATAGGGTGCCCAGAGTTTGGACCACCGCACAAAACATAAAAATTGCCTCTTGCAGGATCCGTAATTGTGGGAACAGTGATCCAGATCCTAATTAGTATGAGCAAGTATTGCAAGCTCCTGATGGCTACCGAGGAGATGGGAGCACGGCACTTCTCGGTGCCATTTGGTCTGGAGGAGCCACACTAGGTGACAGCTGCTTAGGGAGAGTTCATTCCAGTGTGGGCTGGCAGCTCTGCCCATCCTCCCTGCTCCAGCCTCAGGGATGTGCCCCTGGATCCCAGCTACATTGCACTGCCCACCCATGAGTGGGGGAAACTGACCCCTTCTGCCCCCAAAAGCACCCCTGGGGCCTGGACAGTCTGCTCTCTGTAGGGCGTGGGTGTCACGGGCAGCTCCTTTTCAGCTGCCCCTGTGACATCTTGCTCACGGACACGGCCAGCCAAGGGCTGGGGCTCCTTGCAGCAGCTGCACACAGCTGTCTATTCACCAGCTGCAATTTACTGAGGGAAGGGTCAACTGGGCAAGTAAAGCCATGGTGAGTGAGGCCACATCTTGCTTTGGCTCTGTTTGTGATACGCAGAACTACTAAACAGTGAAATAAGTTCTGCCATTGTAATGTTCATTCCTGGGTGCAGAACAGGGAGTGGAACTGTGATGGAGTATGGCATGCTTTTTTTTTTTATTATTATTATTTAATCCTACGATTAAAGTTTGAGCCAGTATTTGTAAGCTGGGAATTTTTACCCCTTCGTTACAACTCCTGCTGGAAAGTGCTTAACTGTCTCCATGAAATTAAATTATGGAGAACCTTAGTCTTAAGGAATTAGAAAACTCAGACATGGGTCTTGTTTCTCTTTGCTGCTCTTTTTAAGGCTGAATTGCTCAGTGCTCACCTTCAGGGACTCTCACTGTTATTCTGCCCATGGATTGTGTCACTGTAATGCAGTCTCTTCTACTCTGGTTGTTTATTAATGGCTGAGATTCTTCTAAATGTAAACCCAGAATACTTTAAATGGGACAATTTTCTCTCTAACTCTGCAGCTTGCTTGGCAACAAGATCTAATGGTAGGAGCAAACCCGCGGGCAGGCAGGTAAACCCTTTGCAGATCTGCTTTCTGCTTCCCCTGTGGAATATAATTTGGTTTAGCCCTAGAGGTGCTTTTTTGGGTACTCAAAGTTTACCAGTTGTTTTGAGACATGGGATGGTGTGCCCTGGCTAATGCAAAGCCATAGGAAAGGTTGCTCCAGGAGTTGCCACTGGTTGAATCTGGGTCAATTCCCTGCTCTGAGTTTCTCATCTAAAACTGATTTCTCACCCTGAGATGGGAACTCTCAGCTCCAGTGGAAGTCAATAGAAATAGGCAATTTGGGAGAGCAATTCTCCATAGACAGCCATATTAGGAGAAGATGGATCACTCTCTGGAGACACCTATTTCTCTCCATTAACTTAAAGACAGCCTGGAGCAATAGTTCAGATGAGGTCCCTTGGCAGAAGAACCTCATCTTGGATCTGTCCACCCCACTGTGCACAGACGCAGTCACAGACTCACATCTGTACCATGTCCTTGATGTGATCATTCACCATAGTCACCACATGGACAGCTTGTCCCTGTGTTCATGTTCAAAGACATGAGGGTCTACACCTATGCACTTCACACCCAGAGTGTTTTATATGCCCAGCTGAACTGCTCCTTAGGGGCTTCAAAAACCAATATTTATTCTGCTAGGTCTCAGTTCCCAACAGATGAAGTAGGAGTGATTTCTTCTCTGCTCCCCTCAGGGATTTTGTAAGGATAAATAGAGTCAGGCCTTGAGAAAACCAGTTCCTGTAGGAGTTGTGGGGACAGAAGGCAGAAAAACACCTACCTGTCATTTTTGAGAGTGCCTCTGACAGAAGCCACTGGCGTTCTGTTATTTGGGAAAAGGTCAGCTCATACCCCAGGAAGAAATATTTTAAACAACTTCATTGGATGTTGAATTAAGTTTGTCATTCTGCTTTCTCAGATTACGTAAAGTTTAAACTAATTTTTAACAGAGGGAAAAGTTTAGAATCCCGGTATTCTTCTCTTGCTCTCTGTGAACATAATCTGACCCCAGATAAGCCTCAGACAGATGTTTATCTTAAGTGCATTCTCATACAAGATAATACCGGAAACTTGGGATGAAGATATCCAGTGACCTTAAAAAAAACCAAAACAGTGTGGGTGGTCAGCTCTCTGATCCTGGTGCAAGATCCTTGGTGAGACAAAAACTAAAAACAAGCCGTAGAAAATTTTGTGAAGAGCCTGCTGTAAGAGCATACCCATCTCTCTAGTGATGAAAGGAAACTGGGATTCCTCAGAAACACAAAATCATGGAATTGTTAAAGACTTTTAAGATCATCAAGTGGCCCTGGGCATAGCAAGAGTGAGCTTCATTTGATGTTGTGACTTTGGAGACTTCCTGGCATTGTATAGATTTGTGCAAACAGTCAATAGGAAGGGGAGAGGGTAGATAATGGAGAGAGAATTATGAAAAAGTAGGAGAGAGAAGGGTTAAAAATCAACCAGGATGAGACTGATTTATGTAAGATGACAATATAGGTTGTATAAGCATGCTATGAAGAGAATAGGCAAGTGCAGGGCAAAGTGAGTTATGTTATGTCCTTTTCTACCCGTATCTGACTTCATGTTAGGTACTGAGGAGCAGGTTTGGGGAGAATCTGATTCTTACCTTGTAATGGCTGCTAGGAAAACAGATTGCTTTAGTTAGGATAAAACAGCCTGGAAAATAAGAAAATCAGGGCTAAACCAAGAGCTGACAATAAAATCAGGGGTGTTTCATGGTGGTTTCCTGGTTACAGAGATGCAGCCCCAGCAGCACCCAGAGACAGCACAGCACTGCTGAACATCATGGTTACATCCAAACCAAGCAGAATAACACAAATATCACCCTAAAATGCAAGGTTTTAGCTCTGATGACTCTTCAGACCATTAATTTTTCAGCTTTCATTCACCCACTGGCCCCTTTCCCACATCACACAGGTGCCCCAAGAAGAGCTTGACAAACACTGGTTACAGACAGCAGCAAAGCAGGATCAGGAAAAGTATTTGGAGCACCAAAGTTCCAAATGTGCATCAAAAGTTACATTTTTCTTCAGGGGGAACAACGCTGGGAAGAAAGTTTGAGAAGCAATGGGAAGATGAGCTCTCTGCCCTTGTGGTCTTGTCCCTTCTGCTTGCAAAGCAAGTAGTCTTAGACTCTTCTTTTTGCCCCTTTTAATGTCTAAGGTAGGTTGCTGGCAAACTGTCTAAAGCCCCTCCTGGTCCTTGCTCAGCCTGGTCTCGGTCAAAACTCCATCTGGAATCAGCAAAAAGAGGTGAGGACATCGTTAGACAGACCTGGCTGTGGCACCATCCTGTCCAGAAGACAGCGCAGAGAACAGGAATCTGGGATCAGGCAGCATCTCCCTCACCATATGTGGGAGTTCACCTGAAGTTCACATCTGACTTTAACGTGAGGCTGATGTGTGGGCTCACATTCATCACATCCCTTGGCTGTAATGAATTCAGCGGGGGAGCTTGTTTTGGTGGAGGAAGATCACAGAGATCTGCTGGCAGGAACTGAGCAGCAGCAAAGACTCCAGGCAGAGACAGGAAGGAGGAGGAGGTGTTTTAGGTAACACCATACACGTAGGTGTGAAACACATTGATTTTTTTCAACCCCAATTTCTAATGCATGTATTTCAATTATAACTCCCTGACTGTACACAAACAAAAACCATGAAAATGAGACTTGTTGAAATATTTCTTTTTTTTGCTTAATAAAAGCTTATTTCTGCTTCTTGTGTTTTTGAGTTCTCCGAGTCGGGGCAGTGGGATGACTTTTTTGCAAACCATACAACCACTGATGAATGTGCAGAAAGGACTGAGTCTAAGTTTATAACATGCAGTGCAGACAGGTTTGAGCTTGTTTTGACAAAGCTGAGCCAGTCCATAAGAGAAACCCCATGGCCACACTCACACTGCCAGCCTGACTTACCCTCAATGCAAGGTGAATGGGGGATGCACACCAGCAGTGCAGAAAGCTCCCTCTCCAAATGCCCTGCAGTGCTCCCTTTAAGCTGTGTGCAGAGATCACAGGACCCAAAACTGTCTCACATTCCCTCCTCACAACTGGATGGATGACCTGAGTTGCTTTTTTCTGCCACTATCCCCGTGAGACAACATAGTGACCCTGTTTGCTGTAAAAGCACTTGGGGCTATGAGGTTTGGCATCAGTCTCTGCAAAGATGGCTTTATTCAGCGCTCTCCTGACAGCCCCGCAGAGCATTCCCTGTTGTAACAGGATGGCAAAAAAAGAAAGAAGCAGCAAGAAAAACCTGCAGCCATCAACATGGTCTTCATAGCTGTTTGTGTGCTCTGGCTGTCTGGCCTGAAATGTGTATATAGTCTGCGTCCTAAGTGCCCTGATAAGATTGGGGCTCCAGAATGTGTTGTCCTGAGAACACTCGTTGCTGTTTATCTGTGCACAGAAGAACTTTCCGAAGTTTCCCGGCCATCAGCCCTGACACCCTGATTCAGACCAGATGACAGGCAGACGCGATACCGAACAGCTTTCGTGCCATGGGGTGATACCAAAGTGGCTGAGAACCCAAAAGCTCCGAGGGAGCTGTTGAGTCAGGTCTGCTGACATGGTGGTGGCTGTCAATACCTGCTACCACTGCTCTCGTGGCTCCTGTGAAAAAACATGGGATCTGTCCCCTCCCAAGACCCCCGGGATGCTCCATATCCTCCTGCACTTGGCAGGCAGGAGGTGACGGCCCCATCCTTCTTTTCTTCTCTTTCCCAGGCTGTCAGATCCAACTTACAGGTGAATCTATGCATCACCAGCTTATGAGCATACATATTGCTCCAGCAGAGATGTGTTGATTGTGATGGACATGGGGAAGATGCCAGAGGTCTTTGGTGTGGGCACCTGTGCTCCTCAAAGCGTAGGCACTTTGAAGCCCCAGGAGCAGGGGCTATTTTAAAGCTGAGGGAATTGACATCAAGCTGTGCCCACTTTCCTTCAATGTACAAGATGGGAAAAACTGCAAAAAACCTCCCAGCATTTTGCTCACTGCTGTGGTCCCAAGAACACCCACCCACAACCTGATTTGCTGACATTATCCTGATATATTAGGTGTTTAAGTCATTTCTACAGAAAAATAGTTTCCGGATTTATTTTTTCATTTTTCAGCCAAAAAAAAATAAATTCTGTTAAGAGTAAAACTTAATCTTCTTACTGTATACATCCCTGGAAATCCTTACATACTCAGTGGGGTGTTGTGAGGTTTAATGGCTTAATTAGTGAATGTTTATAAAGCACTTCTGATATCTTTGTGTGAAAGATGCTGTGGAAGCATAAACTTACAATATTTTCGCCACCTAATTAACTTCAAGCAATGTATAGGAAAGAGATTTATTTACATAACTCAAGAATTTCATAATCCTTACAGAGCTTGCAAAAACTCAGAGAAAAGTTCAGACTGGCTGCTGCTCCAGCTACCAAATGCTGGCAGTCCTGGAGTTTTCCACTAACCTGCGTCCTACGGGAAGGGAAAGCATTTTCTACAAGAAGTCGGTGTTTTCCAGTCCTGCACGGTCTGTGGGGTGATGAAACATGTTTGGCACCGGGGCTGCCCCCAAAGCCCCGCAGTTTGAGTTCCAGACACAAGTTGCGCTGGAGAAACTGTGTGGAGACTCTGGAGTTCGGCACTATTTCTGGAACTCCTCCTCATCAAACAAGCCCAAAATAGCAATAAATGCCCCAGGTGCTTTACTAGAGGGGCAGCAACCACGGCCCATCCAGTCTAGTTCCCATCTACACGAATCCAACTCCAGAGTAAAGGTCTACATTTGCTTTCTTTTCATCCACTCCTCTGATGGCCGCTAGCAGCAGTGGTTTTAATCAGCAATTTACATTGGTTTTGTACCCAGATCAGATGCAGAGACATTGATTTCACCCCACGCATATTGCTTTGTTCATGTGTTTTGCAGTTTTGGAGTCTCTAATCCTCTTCCAAGCTGAGCTGGAAACCTGGCTTGTGCCACCACCACACAGCCAATTTCAGGCAGAGGTGAGCAAAAAGCCTCTATTTTGGAGAAACAGGTGCCACTCAGGACAGAATTCCTGGAGGTGAAAGGGGCATTCTAAGGAAATGTCAGCTCCACGGGTGGTCATGAGCAGAAAAACAAACCTTTAGGTATCGCTGAGAGGGATATTGACGTGCTGCTCCATAAACGTAGGGTGAGTCTCCACCAGAACCGGATCCCATCTTGCTCTTGCCCAAGATACGCTGCTGAGCTGGTGCAGAGAAAGATGACAGGCAGGATCAAAGGTATAAAACAGCTCTCATGTGAGGATGCATTTAATAGACAGGGGCTCTTCTGCCTGCAGGGCAGATAAACTCAAGGAGGATGTGATAGAGGGGTATAAAATCATGACTGGCCTGGAAAAAATGAGTAGAGAAGGAGACTCTGACTCCTCTGATCTGAGGACTAGGAAGGTGTCAAATAAACCAGCAAAGGGCGTGTGGGAAAGAAATAAGATGAGATATTTTGCACTCTCCGTGCTCTGCAGCTTTGGAGCTTGGACCACAGGATGCTCTAGATAGTGTTTTTATTTTAACGTGGGTTCAAAATGAGACAGTGCAAAGCAATGGATGAAGTGTCCTCCTCTGTGCAGGAATTACCAAGCACAGCAAGGCTGCTGGGGTGCCCCAGGGCACTGCTTCTGTCTGCTCATCCTGCTTCTTGCTTCTGGGTCACAGTGGGACACGGGCAGGACAGAGCCCTGGTTTAGCACAGTGCAGATGTTTTTATGTTTCTTTATGTGACAATTATTTGCCAAAAATGAGCAGCTTCCTGTCAGTATCTCCAGGCAGAAGCTCAGTTTTAACACCTCAGGAGAGAGCCAAAGACTCAACACTGGGAGCGCCGTCTGCCCGCGCTGACAAACCTTCTCCGTGATGGAGCTCACAGAGGGCTCCCTGGGCATCCTTCACACAGTCAAGCAGCGGAACTTCCATATTTTCTCTGCAAGGCTTTGGGGTCTGCAAAGGAGGTTAGTCCCAAAATGCAATTTAAGCCTTTTTTAGGCACCATTGCTTTAGCTCTGCAGCCCTGAGAAGTGCTGTTCCCTTCTTGTTTTGGGTATGGGTGCAGAAACAAGACCATTTGTAGTTAGACCCCAAGTTCAGAGCCAGCACATGTTAAGGTTTCTCCTATTCAAATTCTGTAGATGATTAGACAATTTTACCACAAGGACGGTCTTAAAATACCTTTGCAATACAAAACCTCAAGAGCACCCATTAAGAGCTGAGCAAACACAGGAGCTTTACACTGATTTTTTTGCATCCTATTTCCTTGCCTCAATACAAGAGTCTCTTCCTGCTTTTGATTTTGTGATTAAATCAAGGATTACCCTTCATCTTTGTCATGAGAACATTAAAAAAATCCCTAGCAACGTACTGCCTGATTCTGTATCTTCTAAAACAGCTTCCAAGACTTAGGGTTAATGTTCCACTTCATGATGACTAGATAAGAATTCCTTCTCTCTTCCTTCAGCTTCAGGTCCTTCTGCTGGACATCCAAAATGCAGAATCATAGAATACCTCAGGTTGGAAGGTGCTCATATCACAAAATCCAACTCCAGGCTCCTTGCAGGACTACCTAAAATTAACCGTATGACTAAGAGCATTGTTCAGGTGCTGTGTGAGCTTTGGCAGGCTTGGTGCTGTGACCACTTTCCTGAGGAACTTGTTCCAGTGACTGACCACCCACTCTGTGAAGAACCTTTAACTCGTGTCCAGTCTGAACTTCCCCTGGCGCAGCTTCATTCCATTTATTTGTGTCCCATCAGTGGTCACCTCACAGGTTTACTCTGATCTCCCTTCCACCTAAGTCTGTATAAATTGGAAACATTCCCTCTGCCTTTGATCCAGGTTGCCAGCGTGAAGGAACTGGCTCTGAAGTATGGACAGAGGGTATAGCCAAAAGACCTCATGGAGTTCCAAACCCAAAGCTATCCACAGGACTGTCTTAGACTTCTGGCTCACTAGACCTACCTGATCATGAGCAGGTCCACTTGTAGTGTCAGTGGTAGTGAAATTTAATACAATAAATTATATAATGCTTTACTTTTAGCATAGGCAAAATGCAAGAACTCAATGAATTAATTCAATCTCATATATAACATTATATATTATACTGTGTATAATCTGTCCTCTGTCCTTCACTGGCTGTGTTTTCCCTCTTCCACAGCCTTTCTAAATATTGCAGCGCCATCATTGATTCTCATTCAGTTCTCTTTCAGGACTATATCTCCCTGCATACACCGAGAGAGCACGGGGCTCAGATAGCAAAATAAAGAAGACATTTTGTAGTTTACCATTTACCATTTTATTTGGAGATCCTTTAGGGTTCCCCCTCAGCTTTGGAATTGCAGCCTATATATTAGTAGCTATTTTGCCCCTTCAAAACACCTTGTCACTGAATTATTTCATGCAGGAATTTTCTTATAACTTATCTCCTCCTCTGACTTTTTCACACTTAAAGGTCACAGTCCTCTGCCTCTGATGTCACCAGCCCTCACTGCTGAAAGGGTCAGAGTCCCAAACTGCAGCAGGAATCTGAGGAGGAGCAGACAAAAGACTGGAGGAAAAAGGGATCTTTCTTTTTTTTCCTTTTTTTTTTTTTTTAAAGGAAAATTTATGGGCTGTTGGAGAGCCCAGAAAAGGGGGTAGAATGAAGGGCAAAAGAGCTTCTGGTCGCAGCCAGGCAGGACAGACGCTGCCAACCAGAACTCACGGCTGCACACAGACATGGACCTCGCCTCTCCCTTGCACCCTGCGTGGTCTTTGCTGCCATGTCCCCACTTCTGAACAACGTGTTACTCAGGGAAACATTTCATCTGAGTGGCAGCCCCTCTCCTGCCTACCCAAAAGGAAAATGCACTGTAATAGGCCTTATAAATACAGCCTTCAAGATGTTTTTGGTAGAGTACCCGTACTTGGAATGGGAGCCTGAGACAGGGGTGAAGTCACACCTGCATCTTCTCATTCCACTGAATACACCCCAAAACAATCCTGAGAGGGCTTTGAATCTCTGATCTGGAGTTCATTAGGATACAAACCAGAAGAGGATGATCTCTCAGACAAAAGAAACAGGCACTTGCTGGATGAGATAAAAAGAAGTAAAAGAGATTAAGGGTGGACATGGGTAACACTTTTCTTCCTGGAGGTCTTTCAGCTGCTCAGACCCCACAGCCAGGTGTGCTCAGATACACCCACACGTCCTATTTCAAGGTCAGCATCAACCAGAAAAGCACCCAGTGTCCAGATTTAGACTGGAATCCAAAACACATGAGAGACAAGTTAATTTTGCCTCTGATAAAAGGGGAGGGCTGGCCAGCGGATTTTGTTGTCATTTCAGTAGCAAGTGGAAAGGAAAGGCAGGGACTATTGCCACAGGAAGCCTACACAGTCTGGGTTTCCATTTCATTGGAAACGTGTTAAAACCAATTGAATTTCCTTTGGAAAAGCAGAAGCTTAAGTGAGACAACACAGTGGTTTGGCACACTTTGAAAGAACTAAAAACTGTTGTACTCTGCAAAAATCCAAAGCTGCAGGTTCTCCCAAACAAAATCGTATTCCACCACGACATACTGTGCAAGGAATAGACAAGCAGGCCATGATAGAACAATGGAGAAGGAGATGGAAGGGCATTTATAAATAAACAGGGATTTTTTAATATTAAATTGAGTCTTAATGGACTTGCATTCTCTGCCAATACATTTACAAGGAAAAAGCATTAACAAAGAGTTTGGCACAAAGAACTCCATCTACAGAGCAGGTTTTCAGGAGGAGCTTTCGTTGGGAAAAACATTTATGTGGGTAATTGAAAAACTGTTGTGGAAAATCCACCTCTCACACACATGCTGACTTGTAAAATACTTGCTTTTTTGCTTTCCATGACGAGCAGAGGCTGAGATCTGCATCACTGCACTGAGGTAGATTCTGTAAGGACTGTTTAAATGCTGTTAATATGAAATGATACAGATGTGCAGGGCTTTGCTGTTGATTTCCAGTGGATCAGTGTGAATAATAGATTTTGTTCCATATTGCCAAAGAAGAAGACTTAGAAGGGCAAGGAGAATACTAAATAAAAACTAACTTTCAGGTTTCTTCTAAGTCAAAGCCACACTGTGCTTTGTTTAGCTTTGGTTTTCCCATTTGTGTAAGTTCACTGCAAATCCATCGGAAAAGTGAAAAACTCTGCTAATAATTGTGCATTTCTTGAGGGAGAGTCACTTTGATGCACTACATCCAGTTTTCATCCAGGCAGTGTTACCGGTGTCTGGATGTAGGTTTTGGCTGGGATAGAGTCACTTTTCTTTGTAGCAGATCATAAAGTGCTTTGGATTTGTGACCCAAACAGTGTTGATAAGACTGGGATGTTTTTCCATTGTGGTTCAGCAGTGATCACACAACATCATGGCCTTTCCTACTTCTCCTGCTGCCCCACCAGTGAGTAGACTGGAGGTGCAGGACAAGCTGGGAGGGGACACATCTGGGACAACTGATCCCAACTGGTCATGAAGGGCCATATCCCACACCGTGTGATGCCTTGCTCAGCAATAAAAGCGGAGGAAGAAGAAGGAAGGAAGTTCAGGGCTATGGGGTAATGTCTTCCCAAGTCACAACTACATGTGATAAAGCCCTGCTTCCCTGGGGATCCTGAATACCTGTCTTCAAGTAGAAAGTAATGGAATAATTCCCTTTTTTCCTTTTGCTTTACTTATTGAACTGCCTTTATGTCAACCCATGAGTTGTCTCACTTTTCCCTATCTGAGCCTCTCCCCCATCCCACTGCAGGGAGTGAGGGGGCAGCTGTGTGGGGCTGAGCTGCCCACTGGGGTTAAACCACGGCACTGGGAACTGGCATTTCCCCAGCAGCACTCCTGGTTCTCCACATCTCTGAAGCACCTTGTCCATTACAGGCCATCTGCACACAGTCACCGCCTCGGGTTGCTGTAGCAACTTCATTAAGTTCAGGCTGAACTGAGCTGATTATGTCCCAGGATAGCAGCCACCTCAGTCTGCGTTCTCACTGCCTGGCACAACTGTGACCTTCAAGCAAATTATTGCTCTTCTCAGTGGGAGCAGGAGCAGCCACCCACGAGTCTCACAGGCTGTGAGTTTCCTGTCTTTGTTGTGTATTACAGAGAAGTTCAGTCTCAACTCCTTCCTTGCATCGTCTGAACTGTCATTTTAATCAGCATTACTGAACTATCCAGGTGCATGAAATTCTCACGCACCACCATGGGTTTAGTCTTTCTATATAATTTTTGTTCATTCTTGTCCCTCACCTCTACCTTGACATATTCTGTCCATCCCAGGTAGGACTCTGCAACACAAACACCTCCTTGTGCAGGAACAATACTGGATATTTTTAACTTTTTTTTTTCCCCCAAAGTCAATTTTTATTCTGCTTGAAATCAAATTTTAACAGAGGAAGCCAAATACTGGGAAGCAAGAATGGCTGTTTTGATGAGTGTAGAAGCTTGGGTAACAAGGAGTAAATTCTCTGCTATGTCTCGAACACCAAGAGCTCTTGGGTAAGTTGGAACAGGTTGTGGGTGGAGAAGGGGTCTGTGGAAATGGGGCAGCACTTCTCTTGGTGAAAACTTCCCTGTGCTGGGCAATGGAGACCAGACAACACAGACCAGCACAAGCACAGAAAGCAGGGCAAGGAGTGGGCAAGACCAATAGAAGGGCATCAAGGCCATTAAAGCTCTCTGACCCGCTTTTAGAAGGATCCAGGGGAATGGACTTTGCAGGCTCACTCATCTGCATGAGAACCAAGAAACCTAATCCCAGGGCAGGGAAAACTTACCTGTAAAAAGGTACCAAGACACCCCCACAAAGCCCAGGCAGTGCCCCCAGGACCTTGGACACCCTTTTGGGTGGATCAACACTGGAGCCAGGATTTGTGATCTCCTTTCCCCTCCTCTCCTGTCTGATCTCCCTTTTACTTTCTCTTCCTTCCCTCTCTTTCATTCTTTTATGTTCCTTACTGTTATAGGGTAGTGGACAAAACATGTACCAAGTTCCATGCTGAGTGTGCAGTTTGCTAATAAGACTATGAGCTTTTTTTTTGGGACCATTTTGACTTTTGCCATTCTTTTTGGAACACAGGCACCTAAGAATCTTGACTCCTCCCTACTGTATAGGAGTGGGACACAACAGTAGGGAGCAACTTCAAATTTAAACATTTTCAGATATTTAGGTAGATCATGAAGCCCTAGATGGGCACATCTGGATTGTGTGCAGTGATCTTGATCACTACTTTACCCACCCATCCTTAACAAGGCAAAGTTCATAAAGTAATTCACTCATTATGTGCTTTTTAAGAAACCCCTCAAACTGCAGTTTCAAAAACACCAAATATCGGTTTGTTCCATTAAGTTGGGACACCACCACCACTATGCCAGTGCTGTGTTTGATTGCTGCTGTTATTCAGCTCTCTGATGTTTGTGTAAGAAAAAAAAATCACTGCACTTCAAGTTATTTAACACCTAAATGAAATGGAGTTTGCTCATCCCACGGAGTTGCTAGGCAGCCATTGCAGAGCATCAGGCAAGGACCAATAAACAGCTCAAGGGACAGAAGCTGCAGCAGAGTAGACCCTACTCTTACAAGAGTGAGCAAACCACACATTTTTGGGGTGCTAAATTTCACTTAGTGAGCAATTAGATACACCATTGCAAAGATGTTATGAAATTTTTCGGCCTTTTTTCCCCTTTCAGAAATTTCAAATGTGAACAAGTTGGTACTCAGTTCCCTCCCACTCTCCCCTATGGAGCAGAGGTGCAAGGGATTGGCTCCTTTTCTATTACCTTACGATCTCCAGAAGGAAAAATCAGCCTGGGAATTTGAGAAGCTTCAGAAGAGTTCAGGTTTTTCTTTTTACAAGGAGCTCCATACTGATAATTGTCGATTAAATGGGGGAAAAAAATGAAAAATGCTCAATATTGTCCTAAGTTTTACAAAGGCTCAAGAGGGGACTGTCTCTACCAACAGCAGAAAACTATTTTTTTCAGTATGTCATCCTAATATTTTGATATCTAATTTTTGCCATACAAGTCCTAATTCCACCCCAAAAATTCCCAGTTTTTAAGATATCCTTCCACAGCATACTCTGCCATGCTCCATGTCGATGCATGAGAACCAAGGCAGAGGTTATATTGATGAGGGCATGGCAATCGTGGGGAAAGGTGGATTACACTCCTGGGAAGAGGAGGATTTCCGTGCTGGGAGGTGACTTGGCACTGAGCCCTCTGGGTCTGTCTTGTGAACATCATCCTTTACTGGAGCACCATGGGCTTTATGAAGTTGGATTTATTCAGAGTTTTTCTTCAGCTGCACAGTGATTATAATAAAGTTTAAAAAAATACGTCTGTCAAGAAAATGTAGCAACCAGTCACCTCGTACTTTGTGCTTTCAAATGCAAAATAGCAGTGTTGGACTGAGTCTGACAAGACTGGAATTTTTTCATAAATGTACAAGTTCTGGACTTGGAAAGAACAGTTCATATTAATTTTTAAAAAAATCTTTCAAGAAATTGAGTTCTATAGATATAAACAACACTCATTGAAATGCCTTAAGAACATGTAATTTTGCTCAGTAGTACCTACACTAACTGCTTTTCATCTATTTGAAGATGAAAAAGCACACTTCTTTAAAAAAATAAAAAATAATTTAAAAAAAAAAAAAAAAAGTTGAGCAATTATTCTGGAATTGGAAGGAAAAAGGTACCTAAAGATGTGCTGGGTTTCACATGCAAATAAATGATGGATTTGTTTGACTAAGTGGAAATGTCTGGGTCTGGCTGGGGCACCAACTGGTAGAGCCAGCAAGGATCAAAACACTTTTAGGTCTCCATGGCCTGACTCCATCCCAATGCCTAAACCAGAGCAGAAAAACAGTGCGAGAAGTGTCTCTGTTTCTACAGTGACTTCAACAGGAGTTTAGGGAGAGGTAACATTTCTGCAGGCGCCTGCAAGGTAGGTAGACTACTAAAGTGAAATTAAATTAATGTCCTCCAAAACATGGTTGCAGGGAGCAGAGAGGCCGCGCTGCTGTGGGGTCAGCTTTTAAAGGGAGGGGCTGGAAGATGTGCTCTGTCACTGCACAGCTTTTTGCCTGCTCTGTGACCCCACACAGAGCCGCCCTATGCGGCAGAGATTTGGGAGATCTGAGTCTATTCAGCTCTGCCGTATAAGGGATTTCAGCAGAGCGTGCCTCCATCGTGCCTCGTGGGTATTATCTGCATAACCCCTTCGGGCTGGATTATCTCCTTTCCTGAAATCTGTTCCATATAAGGGGCTGGGAAAGGGCTGTGCTTCTCAATCCGCTCGTGCCTTGGAGTGGCGAAAGGACTGTGTGCCTGCGAGGAGTTGGCTCCGGCCCCAAAACCTCCCCATGCCGAGGTGGCTGCAGCAGTTGGCATGGGAGCTCCTTCTCTGGGATTTCTCCAGACCTCCCCACTGTGAAATATCTTCAGAAATTGGGTAGTTTGGTTGGATAATGGCCTTTAGTGCCAGGGAGGTGATGCCCAAAGGCTCGTGCAGTGTGTGAAATCAGCTCTGGAATATGGCACCTCTGGGAAAAGGGAACACTCGAACCTCGTGTCAGCATTCAGGGAAAATGTAGTCAGTTGTGTTGTCATCAAAATGCTACAATTGATTTCATATATGCCAAATGCACTGTCTAATCTCCTTTATAAACACTACAGTTTGGTAGCTATAGGTAAGATTGATGTACCACAGCAAAGGAGACACTTTGCAAAGCCAAAGGGTTTTCCACTCATTTAAGGGATGCATAATAATAAGTTAATGGCACAAAACAGCCCATGGTCAAAGCAACTTTTGCATCCCCCATTAGTATGAGGTCTGTTTTGTGTATCAGTGATTCTTTTTAGAATTTTACTCCCATAAAAGTTCTTCTCTCCTCCTTTTGTACATATGCCAAATGGCAAGGAAAGCCAGAGGTAATTAAAATAAATGTGGCTTGAATTACAGGCCTGTTCCCACAAGTCCATGTGTTAAGTAAGCGGGTTAAGATGTGCAATAAGGAAAAGTAGATGCTGTAGAGAGACCACTGTCTCAGAATTGGCATTGGCCCTGGCTTTCTTATACTCAGCCCCTGCCAGGGTCTCTCCAGCCTTGCTGTGCCACTCCATGCAAAGTGGATAAAAAGGGCTGTTCCTCCATTCAGCACCTGGTCCCCGTTATCCTGCAGTGTGGAGCTGCCCCTACTCAAAGGCCAAGTTTAACCCCACCCCACCCCAGCCCAAATTCCAGCACCTAATTCCAACATGCCTTGGGTTTTTTTCTGGGGGTGAAAGCAAGGAAAGAGCATCAAAATACCGAAGGATGACGGAAAATGAAAAAGCTTTTCTGTCTTAGACCTCTGCTGTCACATCAGATCAGGGAAGGTAGAAAAGGTCAGAATATTTATTATTTCAATAGTGTGTTTCCTCAGGTGAACTTTAGGCAGTGTCACCTTCTTCACTGCTATAAGAGAAATGGATTTGGATTAGGGAGAGTGCTGAATCCTACACTAGCCCTGAGGAAGGAATGGTCCAAATGCAAGTTCAGTTGTGTGCAAAGGTACCCGTTCAAGGTGCACCAAGTCTTTCGAAATCCACTTGACACAGAACTGAGAAGGAAATTGAAGGAACGTTGTATGCAGATTGACCCCAAAACAGGTGTTGATCCAGAAAGCATTGGTGTCTGTGGTCTGCTCTGTAGTGTAGGGCATGAGGCTCCCTCAGAAGGTCAAGGAGAGAGAAATTATCTGGACATCACTGTGGTACCTCTCTGTCTGACGATAAATTTCTGTTCCACACAATCTCACTTCTTCACACTGTTGTGACTAAACCATTAAACATTGTATTCACCCATTGTCCATGAAATTCTAGGCTAAACTCCTCACTTGTATTACTCTTTCTAATAACTGGGATGGACATGGGCAGAGCTTGGCATCACCATGGGTTTGAGTCACAGGAACACCAACGATCACTGGTGAAACTGATGGATCAGCAGCCTGTTTTGAACGAGGTCACAGTTCTGTTTCTTTGAGGTTGTTTTTATGTCCTCAAAGACAGGACTTGGTCCACAACCCCTGTACTGGTTGCTCTGGCATAGAACCATTTGAATGGATGAACTGGTAATTCACCTCTGTCTGTGGGACAAAACTCTCCAGAGGAAACTTTTATTTAGNAAAAAAAAAAAAAAAAGTCTGGTAACATGACTTTGAAAACTAGGATAAATGGTGTGTTTGGAATGGTGTCTGTGCTTCTGTGAGCTGGGGAAGCTAAAGCTGAGGAGAAGGGGAAATCTTTTTTGTCTGGCTGTCAAGGAAAGCTAACCAGACAGTTTCACTTGCAAAGTCCATGTAAAGTGATGCTACTTTAGCCACTTTTGCCGTTTTTGCCTTTAAAAGCTGCTTACCCAAATTCTCCTTTCACTGTCCTCTTGCTTACAGCCCTGAATTCCATAGAGGAATGAGTCCCTGAGTAGGATATATTGAGGAACCAGTTGCAGGGTAGAGGGTTTAGGCAGCACGAGGAACAAGGTGACTTTTTTTTCTGTATATTTTACACTGCAGAAAAGAACATCCCAGACTTTGACTATTACCTCCACATTGGGTCAGAAGCAAAAAGTGATCTTATAAATAGTGCAACTTGAGGTTGTAAGGCTTTGGTTTGGGGCTTTTTACCTTTTATGCTTCCATTGCACTCCCATTTAACTCTCTTCCTTCTTCGGGTGAACTTTCCATGCACTTTCTCCACCCAGTATTTGCTGGTCTTAAGCATCTATAGAGCAAGGTCTGCCAAAGCTGGTCTAGGTCACACATTGATAAGATCCAGCAAATAGAGAAGGAAGGAGGGAGCACATGAACATATAAGTTAGAGCTGTCTCAAGTCTTACCACAGACCACAAGTTTGGACAGACAGGAAGGGGTGAGTGGGGACAAAAAAACCCAGTGAGAATTATAGTTTAAACAGACAAATAAATAAAACAGCACTGCTGACCTGTTTTTTCTTGCCAGATCTCATTCCCCACTGAAAACAGTCAGTAATGTTAAGTATTTACTATATGTACATCAAGTTATGAGCTTTCCTCAACCCAGGGTGCTGTGCCAGAGGTTTGCAAAACTTTTGCTTACAGGGGAAATTACAGAGGTAATTTGTGAGCTGCTCGAGAGATGCTCTAGGTCTGACCCCCCCATAACTTGGTTGCAGTATTATCTCAGGTGTATGCAGCAATAATACGACTTCTCATATCCCAGTGTAAAAAATAGTGCAGTATTTTTCTGGCACAAGAGGTCAGATTGTCCTCCCCATGCTCCTTGCTTTGGCAAAAAAAGGTTCATTTAATTCTGTACAAAATATGGATGATGGTTCAATTTATTCCAGTCTGCTCTTGAGGGACCCACCACATCTTGACACTGTCTCTATACTCTCTTCTCCCAGTTCAGCAAGAGGAAAAGAATAATCCGTCAGGAGCAGAGGTCTGTCCAGGGCATTAAACAGCGTTCACTTGTTGTCAATACAGCCCTGTATAATCTGGGGGCAAAAAATACTATTACATTTGGCAAACCAAAGGATGGGCACCAGCCCTGTCCATGTGAATAATATTCTTAATTTAACATACTTGCTCATTTTAATGATTACATTACGCTGAGCCCGTCAATGCTGCTTTAATCAGTCTCTAGTTCAGTTGTGGGTCATGTGTGGGTCAACATGGATTTCCCCAAGCCTCAGCCATTCCTCCTCCAGCAGAGGTAAAACTAGGGGAAGATGGGCACCAATGAGAAATATCATTATTGTGGCTGACTGAGCAGGACAGCCCTTTGAAGAGGTTGAAAAACATTGATTTTTTACCTGATTTATTGCTATTTATGCACATGCTTATCCTGTCTCCCGGAAATGGATACACAGGCTTCAGCTGATCTACTCGTGTGAGTTAAGTACTTCAGAGTTTGCAGGCTTTGGGTCTAAATCCATAAAAGAAAAGCATCTTGCTGCATGACTTGAATTTACCTAGACCAGAAACACTTCTTTCAGCTTGAAACTTCCCAGACCCTCTGCCTGTGCTTTCATAAGAGGGTGACCTTAAGCCCTCAACATATTCTGATTTAAACTTCTGGCAGAAAAGCAAAACTTTTATTTTTTTCTTTTTCCCAAAGACAAACACAACAAACAAAGATAAGCTGCTGCCTTTCCCCGGCTCGCTATTTCTTCTAGTAGATGGATTCCTCGGCCAGACAGGTAAGACACAATTGAATCTGTGAGCCTAATGCATATCAGTTCATGCACCCTAGCCTGGCTCCCCGAACTGCACATCGCACCATCTGTCCTGCATAGCGGAGGCTAAATGGGAAAAGAAAATCTGCCTCGCTACACTGAAGAAAATCATTAGCAGGGGAAAGGGCGCCGTTACCTGAAAGAAAGGCAACACATGCCTCAGGGAACAAGAGCTCATTAGAGTGCTTGTCTCTGTTTCCTTTATTGTTAACCTCCATGGGTAAACATAAGCCCAAATGTTCATTTAAAGGATTTTAATGCTCAGTCACACGTCATTTTCAAGCACTTCCTCGATGTCTGCTCTTGCCAAGAGCTGTTCTTTCTCTCCTTCCCAGCACTAGGGCTTTCCCTCCATATTTTTTGATGTCTCAGCCTGTGTAATTCTGTAACACCTCCCTGGGAAAATATTTCAGTTTCTCAGTCTGCCTCCTCACAAATCATCACCAGAAACCCTCAGCTTCCTCAGAGTTGGTCTTCATGGTGGTGGAGCCTTTCAAATGCAGTGCGAGAACCAGCCCAGCCTTTACCAAGCAGCTTTGGGGACAGTCTGTATAACCAAGGGTCCAAACAATATTAGAATATTAGACAACACCACATTCCACAGTCTGTGGGGTGACTCCAGCTGGCCTGGGGTCTCTGTGGAATAATTGGACTATGCTGGGAACCTTCTGCACGTGTCAGGGTGATATGCACGGAAGGAAAGGCTGTGACACCTAGATCGGAAATCCGGTCTCTGAAG
The DNA here is from genome assembly GCA_013396735.1 of Grallaria varia. Taxonomy (NCBI): domain Eukaryota; kingdom Metazoa; phylum Chordata; class Aves; order Passeriformes; family Formicariidae; genus Grallaria; species Grallaria varia. The sequence goes on along the minus strand of VWZG01013560.1, from coordinate 176,266 downwards.
TGATGAGTCGTGTTTGCTGCCATGTGTGGTTTGTGTGTCCAATTAGGAATTATTTATGCATAGAGAAACCAATGGTCCTTGGACATGTGTCCATGCTCAGGTCTATAAGAACCGCAGCCTCTGATACAATAAAGGGGTCCTGTTCCTGTTCCTGTTCCTGTTCCTGTTCCTGTTCCTGTTCCTGTCCTGTTTTCGGAACAAGACACGTCGTTTCTTTGACCCACCTCCGAATTTATGACGACACCACAGTAATTCCACTAATTTCAGGTTGACTTAAACAGGGTTGTGCATCCAGTGGTCCTTCTGTATGGCACAGGGGTGCTGCCATAGCAAAATCCCCATTCTATTTTCACTCATCAGCCTAGATGACAGCATCCCCTCCTCATTTAAACGATTTAATTATGAATTTGTCCAGTGCTCACACTGTAATGATTGCACTGATCAGAAATACTGGAGACGTTGCTAGTCCTGGCTGTAATTGAATCTGTTCTCCGACTTGAACCAGCTATCAATACTTATTGAAGAACTGAACCCACACTTGTCCACTGAGTGCTTAAAAGTGACTCAGGTTATTATGTTGTGGCTGATTTACAACAAAACCATCTGAATTATGAACTGCATGAAGAAGAGTTAATTAAATTTGAAACGTTAATGCTGACAGTGCTTCAGACTGTGATTAATACAAAGTCAAAAGTCCTCTCCAGGGACATTGGCATCAAGAGACATTCAGCTGCTCCATAGGTATATGTTTTATAGTGGAACAACTCTTCCATTGGCAAAACGGGATTTTTAGAGATAGTTCATCCACAAGTTAAACCAGTAGGAGCTGCTATGGGTTGCAAGGGGAAGGTTGTTGAATGGTTAGAGAATTGAAAAAAAACCAGCAAAATCCTGCATCAGACTGATTTTCTTTCCTTACGTTTTAGCTCTCAGCTTTATGGAGGCAGTTTTAACAAAGTACCTACCAGCAGCTTAACTTAATGCTTTAGATGCCAAGATCAAGTTCACTGCCATTGTTACCATTCAGCAAATGCTACATTCTCAAAGTACATTATTAATTGAACCTAATAAATAGTCGGTGGAAAGAGATAAATTCCTCTAGAATCTGATTCATCCCCTTTATCTGAGATATCTCATTTAAGAGGGGATGAATTGTCCTTTGTGAGGCACCCATCTCCCATCAGAGACTGTAAATGGACCTTTTCACACCTAACCTTGTGAGAAACAATATTAAAGGAAATACTACCTGGACTGACTGACTGAGACTGAAGATCACCCCTTGTTCAGCCTGTGTGACCAGTCATTGCTCCTGTCATCCATGCTGCACACGTGTGTCTTCCTGCTGGTGACAAGACCTGGGTGTACATTTTCTGGTCGGCCAATCCAGAGAGCAAAAAAAATCATGATGTTCAAGATTATTATCCTTCCAACTTCAGGCACTTGCCGTTCAGGCTCCTGCATCTCTGCAGGTTTAGCACTTCTTACAGTCAGTCCAGACAAACACACACTCTGGGGATAGGATTCCTCTGACTGGCTTTAGAGGACAAGGTGAGTTGTACTTTCAAAACCATGGACTCTTCCAACTCCCAAACTCCATGGCTTATAAGAAAAGCAGATAAACAAGTCATAAATGGGTGTTTTCAGTGGTGGAAGATGTTTAACCCTGTGTGACCAACTTTCAGAGCCATTGTAACTGGTAAGGTAGATCCAAATCACAGACCAGAGCAGGAAAGCTTTGGGTGGCTTCTCCTTGGGCCAGAGATCTATTGAAACACCCAAAATGAGGAACCATAACTGTTTGCATTAGATTAATGCCCTCGGGGTCACGTATTTATTTATTTTGAAGGTCCAGTACACACCTTCTGAAAATATCCCCATGAGGTTGCCTCACTCAGTGCACTTTAGTCCCTTCTCAAACAGGTGATGGATGAAATACATTCTTCCACTCATTTGTTCTGTCTCTTACTCTAAAAACAAGATGGCTTTTAGGAGAAGGGAGGCTTTTTTTCTGATTCTGGCTCCCAGAAGTCCTACACTTGGGAAAGATAAATTTTCAAGGTTTCTTTCATCTCTGGGGTTTTTTTAATGAATAGCTGATTTCTATTTTCTATGAAAAAGCATATTTGTCATAGATTTATTGCGCACGATTGACAAGATTGCAAGATCTGTTCCTACTGCTTTTGGTATTAGAAAAATAATTTGGAACTCCAGAAGAGTCATTGTTATTTGTGGGCAGCTTTAAAGGATACGTTTGCATTTCTTCCTGAATGAAAAGCTGCACACAAGGAAGCCCAGCAAAACATGAGTCCTTAAAAAAAAACTTACTTCTGCAAATACATAAACCAGATGTTCTTGTGATTTCTAAGCTGACATATATTCGCTTCAGTGGAGTTAAAGGGATTTCCTGGCTGGATAAGGATCTAAGCCATTAACCCTGGTCATTCCCTCTTTCCATCTTCCCAAAGTTTCTGTTGTCCTCAGTGCCTTGCTCCTCGAACCCCTCTGTGTTGCACCCTCTTCACCTCTGATCTGGTGATCGGTTTATCCAGAGAGATACTCTGACGACTCTCTCTGTAATAATTGTGCTGATGACAAGACATATAGTAAGTATTTTATTCTCCAAGAATCCCATCATAAGAGTATTATCATGTGCCCGGGAAGGGGTTTGTCATGCAGTGTTTCTGCTTTTCCTGGCTAAAAAAACAAAACAAAACAAACAAACAAACCCAGACACAGAACAGCTGAGTGTGCCATACAGGAGATGACAGATGCCTTTTCTTTTGAAATACCAATGTTACACTCCTCACTCAGGCTCTCCATCAACTGTGAACTGACGTGTCCACGTCTGCAGCCTGCACCACCATCAGAAAGGGGATTTCCCTCACTCCTGTTAATCAGACTGGGATACTGGCATTAAAATCTGGTGATGGGACACCAACCATTTCAAGTGTCGTCCCACCAGTGAACACAAACAGGTTCAGACTGAGAAATAAGTCCAGGGGACAGAAATTTGGGGTCTACTGCAGGAAAGAAAATGCAGAAGAAAGAGCAGAATCAGATAAGGGAGGAAAGCATGAATAAAGGGAAGGGAGAAGGAAAAAGAGAAGAAAATGCATTGTACTCAAATGAATCAACACTAAAGCGTTGAACTCACGCCTCATCACACACTTTCTGGTGTGGAACACGTTCTCCCATTGCTACAAACCACCCTCCAGCTCTGGTGATCATTCTGTCCATGGTGTGGGACAAAGAGACCTGCCTGAACTTCCACCTACAGGATGTTAAAATACAAAATCTGATCTTTCTCCATAGGCAGCTGTGATACTGCTTGACCAGACGATAGAAACAGTTTACATTAATTTCCTAAACTAAACCACCTCTATCCTCTTTGCATATTCCTGCAAATTCAGCCTCCCCACCCCCTGACTGCCTCCAGGTTTCAGGTTCCTGTCTAAATCAACTGCACAAACGAAGTTTTCTCTCTCCCACATGCCCGTGTGCAGCCCAGAGCCAGGCTTTGCAATAAGGCTGGCAGGAGAGCAGACCTCTATTAAGAGAGGTGGCAGCAAAGAACAACACAGTGATTAAATGCAAAATTGAAATCATAATGGAAATTGGGGCACTGAAAAGAAATTTTAATTAAGTAAGCAACTGCAAATCAAACAAATGTATTCATTATTTAATCAACTCGTGAGTGCAGAAATCTCAACTAATCAGGAAAGTCTCAGGGACCAGATAAAGAAACAAATCAAGGAACCAATTTAAAAGCCATAAGAAAATAGCACACATCCTCACTACAAAAGAGTGTTTGTCTGAGAAACAGAAGGAAGCCTTTTTTTTCTTTCACAAACATCATATTTCTTATCTTTGTAAGGTTTTAATTTTTTTTTTTTTTATGTTGGGATTTGGGACACTGTCTTCTTGCATATTTGCTTTCAATCTGTTCGGTCATAGAAAGACTGACTGTAAAGTGATGTATTTCTCTGCCTGCTTCCACCCTTTATACACTTGGTGCACAAACCCCTTGAGGTATCAGGATAAACATTTTTTTAAATATAATTAGATAAAAGGAGATAGATTAGATAATTAGATTAGTAGCTGGGTGCCCTGAGCTAATGCTCAGCTGCAGGTATGATGGGGGACATGAGCAGTTCAGAATATGAGGGAGAGGTGCCTGGATCCACCTGGGCTGTTTCACAGACATGGGCAAGGCCAGCCAAGGAATATGATTTATTTTTAACTAGAGCTTTGCCAAAAATCTGCCAACTTGCTCCTGCTTAAGGGAAAGAAGGGATGCTCAGAACCTCATCTGTGTGGTCCAGAGGAGGGACCTGAAGATGACCAGAGGGCTGGAGCACCTCTCCTATGAGGAAAGGCTTGAGAGAGCTGGGCTTGTTCAGCCTGGAGAAGAGAAGGCTCCAGGGAGACCTCAGAGTCCCTTCCAGTGCCTAAAGGAGTTCCAAGAGCACTGGAGTGGGATTTCTTATGAGGACATGGAGTGATGGGTCAAGGAGAAATGGCTTCAAACTGAAAGGGCGGAGATTTAGATTAGATTTTAGGAAGAAACTCTTTACTCAGAAGATGGTGAGGCTCAGACACAGGTTGCCCAGAGAAGTTATGGCTGCCCCATTCTTGGAAGTGTTCAAGGCCGGGTTGGATGGGGCTCTGAGCAACCTGGGATAGTGGAAGGTGTCCCTGCCCATGGCAGGAGGGGTGAAAGGAGACAATCTTTAAGGTCCCTTCCAACCCAAACCATTCTGTGATTCTGTGATTAAGACCTTCATAAGACTGTGCTCTCAGGCGTGTTTTCACCCTAGATTTTTTCTGCCTGACATGTGTGAGCACAAGGGCAGGTGTCCACTGTTCACTTCAATGAACTCCTTGCACAGTCAGCAAACTGCTCAGAATGAGCACAAAGAGCCCTTTCAAGCCTCAGAGCTATTTCAGGGTAACCAAATGAGTCACAAGTAGCCAAGTAATTACTTTTCAAGGCTTCCTTACTTATAAGTTTGGATCCGTGTACAAAAACATGAATCCAGAGAAAATCTGCCATCATACCTTGTGAGAGTAGACATGTTTGCCCTCAAAGCAGTTGGATAGGGGCAGGAGAAAAGTTAAAAAATAGTACAAACGAGTCATTTACTGCATAGTCTTGTAAGTATAGCCTGTCCACAGTCTGCTAAAAATCACATATTTAATTAGTGGCTTCATTCAGCATTGTGTGAACAGTGACTCACTATGCCAAGCCAGCAGAGATAGTTAATAAATAGACCTTGCTTGAGGTATCTGAAAAAAAATAAAACAAACAAACAAAAAAAAAAAAAAAAAACAAAAAAAAAAGAAAAGAAAAGAAAAAGAAAACAAACAAAAACCCCCCACTTTATTCAAAGAGTAAAAATCAGCTGCATAAAAAAGATGCATTAGAAAACATGGTGGGGCCTTTAAACCCGAGTGTAGCAAACTCATCCACGGAATAAGTGGATTGAGTACATCTTTGCACCAAAGGGAAAGGAACCTGATTTTACATCCAGTCCCTGGGACACCAGTTATCTAGTTTCTTATTCTTTCTCTGTGACTGGCACACAGCAGAAACCCTTTTCTGCTTGTCTACATTATTTGGTTACTTCTACTGTCATTTTTTAGCTCATCACACCAGTTTTGCAGCTAAAAGTGCACATCCCTTACCTCCTCACAGCAGTCCCAATTGCCTAAACACCGCTTGGGGCTCCAAGGTGGAAACCCTTGTTCTGCAGAGGCAGGGCTCTGGTGGACCTCGAAGTTCAGAGCTGTTTGTGCCTTTTTACATTAACATTTCCAAGCAGTTAAAGGTCTGACAACAACATACCCATCTTTGGAGGACCAAGTGTCCCAGCACCTTGCTCATTCCTCAGGCTGATCATATTGCACAATTAGGAGCTACCAGGTGCAGTTGGGGCTGCAGACACGGTCCAAAGATGCTTGCAAGACCAAACTTTGCCCTCTCCAAAATGCACCAGTTCCCTGCTCTTCTCTTGAAGATCCGTAGCTGGGGAAGCTGATTTATTTGTGGGAGACTAAACTCTGCCTCCAACCATAAGAGCTGAACCTCCTGTGGTGGAGGCGACAGAACAAGATGATCTCTAAGGTCTCTTCTAACCTAAAGCATTAGATGATTCTATGGTAACCAATTTTCTGGACTCTGTGGGCACAGAATCATAGGGGATGTTGAAGGTGTGATGTGTGTTTCATTCCCTGATGCTGAGCTATGCTGGCCTCTTGAAATAATTAAATCATGATTGGGCTGGGCTGGGAGGAAGGGAGAAGTGTGATTCCATAGCTTTGTGATTCCATAGCTTTGTGACTCTATAGCTATGTGATAAGGGTGCTCCCCTAGGAGGAGCTGACTTCCAGGCCACTTAATATTTTACTGCTTAATAATAAAGAAAAAGCTTTGCTTTTGTCCAGCTTTGCTGTCAGTCTGGTGTCCCAGCATGGGAGAGCAGAAGCGTTGGAAACCCACCTGGGTGTCAACTACTCATGTCTCTGGAGGGTCCATGGAAGCATCTGCCCATCACGAGCCCATGGCCAGCCCCAGGGAAACTGCAGAAATCACAACAGAGAAGTGATTTTAAATGGACGTCACGTTGCTGACTAACGCTGCTCAAAGCAGTCTCAGCACACGACGTGCTCCAGTGATCCAATCTGAACGTTGTCCCAATTTTATGACCAGGATGTAGCATCCCTCTGCCTCGCCAGATGCAAGGGCCCCCACAGCCCACCGTTTGCACACGTGCTCTGGTGCTGGCTTCACTACGCCCAGCCAACATCCCAGAGCATCTCCTGCTCCCTCCTAACCACATTAGAGGGAGGTAATGACGTTGTTGAGATCGAAAGGAAATGCTAAATTGGATTGTGACCTGCTCGGAGGATGGCTGTGCTGTCAGCAAGCACACGCACACGTATGCATGCACATGCCCACGGAGTGACCTGTCCTTACACACACACAGACCAGGGTTTGTCTCTGGAAACACACTTCCTATTAATTAGCAGAGATCAGAAACAAGCCTCTTAGTCCACTCTGGGGGGTAATGTCATTCTGGGCTAAAAAATAAATCTATCAGCTGGAGACTGGATGAATAAGACAGATTTTAAGGACGATGAGGTAATTTTTAGATTACATCATGCAGCCACATTGCATCCCCTTTTATATACTGTGAGAGCATATAGAGATTTCAGCTCTGCTGTAAGACCATATTTGAGTAAGCAATCTCAGGAAAGAGGCTAGAAATCATTGTATGCACAGAAAGCTGCTTTGTGAATGTCTCCATCCTACAGCAAAGGAAGCATTATTATCCCCAGAAAATCCATCTCCGCAAAATCCCTGCTTATGTCTGGAGCTGGAGGTCAGAACTGTGCTTGCTAAAGGGAAACCCCACTCAGCACACATCTAATTACGCTTCTGTCTTCCAGATCCCACATAGCAGTTCCTGATAAGAGAATATAGAGGAAAGAATCAGTAGCAGTCCGGTTTGTGATTTTACATTATAAAGCCATTGGGGACTGCCAGACAAGCTGAGAGCTTAGTGAACTGAACTCTCTAAGACCTGCTAAGTACTCAGGAGGCACTATGCAAACCCACAAAATAGGAGCGTTAATCGTCAGGGTACTCAATACGTGAGTGACAGAGGAGAACGGAGTGGAAAAGAGAAGAGGGAAGGGCGATAAATAAGAATGAGGAGCTTTCCACAAACCCCTCCTCAAAGTCTTACAGTCATTCTTCAGAATTTTTTTTTTTTTCTGAGCAAGCCTTTGCTTTTCATTTCATAGGGGTAAATCCATATTTTAGCACTGATTTCACTGGAATTACTCCAGATTTACCGCAGTGTAGCTGGATGGCATTGGTTCTTCATTATAATGCGCCTCATTAGTAGCTACTTACAGTGTAACTGAATTATAGGATGTCTAGTTCTGGGCAGTTGCTGCAAAATGGAGCACTGACGTGACACCTAATAAAGTACTTGTTAGTGCCTTCTGGGAGTTATATTGCTATATAATTTATGAAGTGCCATTGTGTTTTAAAGACAGAAGACCAGATGTTAAAATCTGTTTTATTTACACACCGTCACCAAGCATTAAATCTATTGTCTTTACTGAGAATAACCCAATATATGGAATGCATATGTTGGCATGGAGCATCCCTGGAGGCACAGGGGTCTGACACGCCAGGGAACGCCAACACCATCTATGGAGCCAGAATGGTTCAAAGGGGATGTGTCCTGGTTTGAGCACTGAGCCAGATGTTAAAAACTTGTGCAAAAGTAAGTTCTTCCCAGGTCTGACTTCCCTCGAAGCAAGAAGAGGCAGGCTCTTTTGTGATAACTTGGGCAGCACTCCTGCTAGGTGAAGAGTGCTCAGGGACAGCAGGACACCCAGTAAACAAACAATAGTTACCCACCAGGACTTTTGGGAACAAATGGATTTATTTTTTTTCCCTAAGAAGCAAACCTTCTTTGTACACAAGCTCTGAATGTGCACTGAAGAGAAGTTTGATGTAAGAAAAGAAATGCAGTGTAAACCTGAACCTCTACAGCAGTAACTTGCTATAACCCCACTTGCTGCTTTTGCTGTTTGGTGCCTGAGGGCAGCACGTTGCCCGAGTCCTGGAGCACGTAGGCAGAGGTGTCTCCTGCCACGTAGGAAGTTTAGTCTGGTCCTACCCTGAGGCAGTGCCACCAGGAGACCAGCTGTCACATCAGTGGTGCTCACCCTGTGCTGCTTTGCAGCGCCACAAAGACCTCTCTGTCCAGTGTCCCATAAAGGAGAGCGACAGAGAGCTTATATCGGAGCTCTGACCACAGAGCAAGAGCTTCTCCTGGGGAAAAAAAAAATAAAAATAAGTTCCAAAAAAGTAGATTGGGGAGCTTTGAGGGTATTGTCCTCCTTTAACCAAAGGGGGGCCAGTTTTTCTGAAACCCACACATTGGTGGAGCAACTCTCTTGCCAGGCTGGTGCCCAAAGTGGTGCTGAGGCATTGCTGGGCAGGAAGCTCTTGTGAGCTCCCACAAACTCATCAGCCATGGGGCCCATTGTCCCCTGGGTTTATCTCCAGCTCTGAATACCAGATTGGGTGAAGTCATTCCAGCATGGATATTTTCCTTTTTTTTTTTTTTCCACCAACATATAGAAGAAAGAAAGATTTTACCCTCTAAAACTCAACTTCTTCATGAGACAGAGAGGAGGGGCAGGCACTGCGGTGCACTGTGGTGACCAGTGAAGGGACCTGAGGGAACGGCCTGAAGTCGTGTCAGGGGAGGTTTAGGTTGGATATTAGAAAAAGGTTCTTCCCCCAGAGGGTAGTTGGGCACTGAACAGGCTCCTCAGGACAGTGGTCACAGGGAGACCTACAATACCACTGGAGAGGGACCAATCAGTCCATGTCTGTTCTCATATATCCCAAAGCCTCGATTCCCACCTGCCGTCTTCCCACTGTCCCAATGTTTCCCCAAATGCTGATTTTACCCCATGAAAGTACCGCTGATCCCTTGTTATAGTTTCAGATTTTGTTAGGATTTTTTCTTTCCTCTCCTGTTAACACGACCTTTGGGGGGTTGACACTGCCTCCGCCTAGCTAACTATCCAAATTCCACCTTGATGGCCCTAAGGACAGTTCTTTTGTTTTTTGTTTGGGGAGTGGTTTTTTCCCTTCACTTCACTTCTTCGGGGGAGGCGGAGGAGACGGAACCCGCGGACGGAGGTTGCTGCTCTTTCTGCTGCGAGTTCCAGCTTTCCTGCTTTCCTGCTCTTAGCCCGTTGGGCTCAGGGCTCCACTGGGATATACAATCTAATCTTCACTGCTTTGGACTTTGGACTTACTGCCATTTTTCACCTGAGACACCAAGGCAACAGCGAGGGAGATCCCGGACCCTTCTGCTCACCACCCTTTCCCGCCCCGGGGCCAGAGCCGGCCAGCTGAGGAACAAAGGACCACGCGGTCTGCTACCTGCTGCCTGCGGGAGACGAGCCGACTGCCCACCCCGTATCTCTACGGACTTATTGTTCAGGTCTTTGGTTATATAGTTGTTATCTGTTCTGTTCTGGTGGTTCACATATACATATATGCATATATAACCATATTTAGTAGTTAAGAACTGTTATCTCTCCTTCTACATTTTTTCCTTCAAATTAAAATTTTGTTCTAAATTTAAAAGAGGTGTGATCTTTTCTTGAAAAAGACATTCCAAATTGTTTTGGCTTGCTCTAAACTAAGACATCCCTTCACCACCCTGCAGCAAAGCCCTCCAAGTGTCTCCCAGATATTCTCACTCTCTGAATTCACACTGAGTTCTCCAGGGGTTGTAAAAACTATAAGTTTTGCTAAAACAATTCTATAGGTAGAAAGGTTTGGTTCATTTTCTAGAGGGAACTAGTTTAAATTGTGAGATGCTTAAAACCCAAGACTGTTTTTGCCTCCACAGCACTGAAAGAAGGGAAACCAGAAATTCTAAGATGAGTCAATTGTGAAGGAGACACTGAAAAAGTCCAAGACCAGCACTCTATAAAAATAGTTGCTTTCCTGTAGCTTTTTTAATCTTTAACAAAACAAAAGCCATGTGGAGAGAATTGAAGGGTGCATCACTCTCCCACTGTGGAGACCCCCAGAGGCTTAAGAGGTTTGGGACATGGTTCCAACTACATGCTGTGTAGATGGGAGGGTCATTCCTTATTCAGGATAGATGGAGGTGATAAATAAGCTTTTCATGATAAAAACAGCTGAGTTGCAAGACTGATCAGAATGTTATGAGGCTGATCAGAAGTAAACCGTGTCAGAAGAGCCTGGCTTTAGAACTGGATGGCAGAGCAGAAACCTGTGCACTGGCGCTGGCAGAGTGCTGTGCACGTGTTTGGCTTGATGTGGCTGGCAGGAAAGGAGTGAACACGATGTTAAGCAGATGAAAGAGAATTTACAGGATGTCCATTAGGAAAAATCATAGACAAAGGTTGAGGTACTGACTGGAGGAGAGAGGCTGGAAGGGGAGACCTGCTCTTATTTCGTTCCTGCAGCACTGAGGGACCAAATGTGTGCATCAGAGACTGCAGAAATCACAAATTTGATTATAAACAGTTTCCATCTCTACCAGACTACCTGGGGATTCATCAGCATTTGGTAACTGCTTGGCTTAAATTTGGGAATGACCAGACTCCAATGAGAGCAGTGTCATGACTCTGATGGTTATGAAATGCTATCTCAGACATACCTTTGCCTTTCTCAGGCCCATGGTTAAACAACGTGGCTGTGTCATACATCTCTTTACATGCCACCTGCTGCAGCAGTCTCCTTCTACAGCCTGCTCAGCTCAGGGCTGGGACATTCAAACAGCTGTTTGGGAGTGCTGCTGGCATGGAGTGCATTTCTCCTCTGCCATAAGCTCATGAGGACCTCATAAACTCTGGGGGATAAATTAAACCTTGACTCAGCTCCAGCGGCACAATGAAGCTAAAGTAAGGATGAATTTAATCACAGGATCGTTAGTATCGAGTGGCAGAAGAATCTCCCTTTGCCATCTTTACCATGATGTGAAGCTGCCTCTTAAGGTTGCAGGTAACACCGAAGAGACACCCGGGAAAAATGTATGTACTCCCTGTTCGAATGGATACAAACTACAGTGGGCTCTATAGGCACACACCAACTGTGTCTGTGGGAACCTTCAGACCTGTGATAGTTTTCCCCTGAGTGTACCAGCAGGAAAGTGTGAAATTCATTGGTTTTCTAAAGCAGCCCTGTTTGTAAACACAAACTGAGTTTAGCTTGGGAAAAGTTTTCATTCCATTTTATAACGTGTTTACCTCTGGAGTGGGTTTTGTCACGGGGCAGGGGTTGGGGTGGGGGGGCATCCGGATGAGGCAGATCTTTTCAGAGCTGGGCGGTGACCCTGGGAAAGCTCAGATGTGGAGGGGACAAGCGGGCGCAGGGGAGGCACAGGAAGCGGAGGGGGTATTGATTTCAGCCGTACAGGCTCCTGCCAAAGGGCCGTCTCTGCGGCTGTGGGTGCCCTGTGTCATGCCATTAGCCGGTGTCAGTTCCCAGAAGCGAGACTCTGCCGCAGCCTCCCCTCGCTAATCCGCGAGGCACATTGCCACGCTGTAGGTTTGTTTGGAGGTGGCAGGGGGAGGGAGATCAAACGAGCCTCCTGGGCACAGGCACAGTGTCCCCCTGTTCCTCCCTCTCGCGGAGGGGTGGAAGATCAGCCACCGTCATCCAGCTAACGAGCGAGCCACACTCAGTGCGGCCAGTGGGACAGCACGGCGGGCACTTTTCCCCTCTCCAGATCCATCAGCGCCCCGGGGACAGGACCAAAGAGCTGAACCTCTCAGCCTCTGCCTCCTGTAAAACGTACAATATCTGTGACTCGTCTTCTGACCTTGCTTGGTGCAGGGGACAAAACCCACTGGGGTTCCCTGGTGTCTCCAGGGGCTCACATGGGCACTCAGGGCAGTTTTTCAGAGGAGCTGAGCGCTGCAACGACCCCTGTGAGAGTCTCCCAACACATCCGAGCCGGGCACAAACCCGTCTCTCATCTCATTGAACCCCGGTGGGCTACCAGCATCACCCCAAAGAGAACCCCACTGTCACCCCAAAGAGAACCCCACCAGCATCACCCCAAAGAGAACCCCACTGTCACCCCAAAGAGAACCCCACCAGCATCACCCCAAAGAGAACCCCACTGTCACCCCAAAGAGAACCCCACCAGCATCACCCCAAAGAGAACCCCACTGTCACCCCAAAGAGAACCCCACCAGCATCACCCCAAAGAGAACCCCACTGTCACCCCAAAGAGAACCCCACCAGCATCACCCCAAAGAGAACCCCACTGTCACCCCAAAGAGAACCCCACCAGCATCACCCCAAAGAGAACCCCACTGTCACCCCAAAGAGAACCCCACCAGCATCACCCCAAAGAGAACCCCACTGTCACCCCAAAGAGAACCCCACCAGCATCACCCCAAAGAGAACCCCACTGTCACCCCAAAGAGAACCCCACCAGCATCACCCCAAAGAGAACCCCACTGTCACCCCAAAGAGAACCCCACCAGCATCACCCCAAAGAGAACCCCACTGTCACCCCAAAGAGAACCCCACCAGCATCACCCCAAAGAGAACCCCACCATCACCCCAAAGAGAGCCCCACC
>VWZG01013560.1:99449-162631 GCA_013396735.1 Grallaria varia | reverse complement strand
TCACCCCAAAGAGAACCCCACCGTCACCCCAAAGAGAACCCCACCACCATCACCCCAAAGAGAACCCCACCGTCACCCCAAAGAGAACCCCACCGTCATCGCCCCAAACGGTACCAACAGGGAGAAGAACATCAGGGTCGAACTTGACCCGCTTGTTCTCCCAACGGCTATGCGTGTGCAAACACTGCCCTCTGCCTCCTGCAGAAAGGCTTTGTTGTCGGGCTGGGGAGCTGATGGGGTTTTGATTTTCCTCTCGTGTGAAGCGGGGGGATCACGAGGCATTCCCCAGCCTGGTTGCATGCCAGCACACAAAAACGCTGAGAGAGAAACACCGGCGTGCCCAGCTCGGCACTGGCAGCGCCAGACCAAATATTCAGAGCCACGGGCTGAATGGGCTGTAAAAGCCTTCAGTCCTGCAATAAGGAGAATTTGGAGCTTCTCTTATGCGTCTTACAAAAGGGAGAAATTTAGGCATGTTTCACCCTTTAGGATCACATTTTCCAGCTTTTTTCTCCTAGGGTAAAGGTTAGGAACATTTTTGTTGTTTTTGACTATGTTGAATCTCTAAAGGGAAGGGAGAGATAAAAAGCTATCAGACTGTACATGCAACTAGAGACACACCTGGCCAGGCTGCTCCAGCAGGGCTGATTCCCAGCACATTCCTGCAGGACCAGCAGCATAGACAAGAAAAGCAAAGCCAAAGGTGAGAGAGGAGATGTAGGAGCAGAGCAACGATACAACATTTCCCAAAGCAACAGCCAGCCTATGACATGGCCAGAAGTAAAATTTGTGCCTCTGTCTGGCCAGGACTGCAAGATGAAGTCCCAAAGCCTGCTTGGCTTGCAGTGGGGTGTTCCCAGCCCAGCCCCAGGAGAGTGGGACACACCTGAGCTGTGTCCCACTGCCGATGCCCCTGCACCTCTTGCAGTGTTCCCATCACCCAAACATCAGTGCTTCCCTTTGCCCCAGGACTTCCAAAAGGCAGCAAGGACACCAATTCCCAGAGACTTCCAGCAGAAGGGAGGTGCCTAAATCCCGTTCACACCTTGGAAATCCCCTTGGCCTTTTCTCTACATCGGGCTATAATGGTCCCTGATAGCAGTCAGGCTGGAAGAGGCACCAAGGGCAGGGAGGCAGCAAGCCAAGCCCTGGGAAGAGAATAAGAAGTATGAAGGTTGCACCCAAACAGCAAATGAGCCCGTAGGAGCGAGCTGGGTCTGCCAGACATGGCCTGTCCTTCCCCAGACTTCGGTTTCCCTGTTGAGGTAACAGCCCTGCCCCCATTTCATGCTGTTTTGGCACAGAGGATATCACAGGGAACACTGTTCTAAAGAATACATCCTCTTTTTTTTTTTTTTTTTTTCTTCTTCTTTTCCTTTCTGGTCAATAAAACTGCATTTTGACTTTAGGGTGAAGATTTGGATCAATTCTCATTTTCTACAAAATGATTCTCTCTTATACACAAAGGAATAGAATTGAAAATGTAATCTATCTTGTTGAAAGGTAGAGTCAGGGTCATGAAAATTAACCCCCAAGTGCCATTTAGTGTGTCTTTTTCACATGCCAGCAAATAGCAGAGAACATCTTTGGATTGCTAAACAGTAATTTAGAAAAAAATACAGTCAGTTTCATCCAGGCCCCTGAAGGGATCCTGCCACCAAGTCACTTTTTCTCCACAGTGTAAAATAACTGGGAACAACTTTAAGCCATGATTTGCTAGCAAATACTACTGCCAGATGATAATGGGGATCGGACTGACTTTGTCTTACAACATTATATTTTAATATTTGGATATATAAATTGAAGCAGAACTGGATTCTCTCATATTAAACAAAATCACTTCAGAACCCACCGGATAAAAAAGTAAGGAATAAAATGTAATGAATGTTCTCAGGTAAGGCCAGGAAAATGTGACACTTTAAATTACTCAAACTGACAAAGAGAAAATGAGGTGTAGCCAGCCCAGTGCAGGCAGTTTTGAGAAGACGCTGCTCAGGTTTTGCCTTTAAACTTATAATTTTGACTTTATATGCAAGCAGTGGTGCTGGAGGCAGACCTTTTATCCATCGTGCCACTTGGACAGTTTTAACTGCTGATCACCAGAGATGACACTTGTAAAGGAGGTCTGGTGTGTATGGTGTGCATGGTGATCCACCTGGGTCTCAAAGAACTGCTGTGATTTTGGGGGATTTCTTCTAAAACTTATGGAAGCCAAAGGAGATGCTGGGAGGAGAGCACAGTGGGTGACATGGAAGGGAAACCAATAAAAGGAAGATGTTGGAGTCTTTTTTCACTGAATGGGTGGTCAGATATTGGAACAGGCAGCCCAGGGAAGTGATGGGATCACCATCCACGGGAGTGTTCAAAAAACTTGTAGATGTGGTGCTTAGGACATGGTTTAGCAGTAGACCTGGCAGTGCTGGGTTAATAGTCGAACTTGATGATAGTAGAGGTCTTTTCCAACCTTAATGATTCTATGAAATAGGCCAAAGACCTGGAAAGGGTTCCTCCTGGTGCACAGAGTTTGTGTCAGCAGCAAGACTCACCCTTGGATCAGTTCTGCAAAGAGCTGCTGGAATATTGCCTGGGAATATCGGCAGATGAGGTCTCTTCTGTGAAATCCATTCCAGCAATTGAGTCTTGGGGTTTTGACCAAGCACTTTATTCTCTTTAAACCAAGGAGTGTCTCCTTTCCATTGTTACGTCCTTTCCACTTTGACTGATTACTCAAAGGCAGGAAAAAACAATGTTACTCAGAAGGTTTCTGGTGGAGGATGACAGTAGCTGATACTTTATGAATCCGGCTCCATCGCGTCTCTATATACTGTTTCCAGGCCCTGCTTTTAATCTGCATGATAACGCAGGGACAGGGGAGACTGCGATGCACTGCAGTGGTGGTTTGGGGGGCAGGCAGGGAAAAGTTTTTGGTTAAAACCTCAAGGCTTCAATTCTTTGCCAAAACAAAAAGGAAAAAATAATAGTATTTCATTAGGGGAAGGAATTTCCGCAGTGGCACTGCAAACAAACTAGCCAAGCTGACATAGAAAAGAGCCTTTCATTCAACTGATCATAAAGGAGAAAACTCTGAAAGCAACGCAACTGATTTTTACCCTCAGCTCTGAACTAGATAGAAGTAGTCAGCTCTAAATTGCTATTCTTTTACTTGGTACCTAAGTTTCTATAGCAGTCGAGAGAGCCCAGGATATCTTTGTTCTGGGGACTAAATACGAGGAATAAAAAGCCCTCCTAAGAGATCCCAAGCTAAAGAAAAGACAACATTTAATAACAGGTGCAATGGATTACCGGGAAATGATGAAGTGGTATCTGTCATCATCATGGCCATGACACTCATCCATCAGAGACTTAATTACTTCCGAGGGCTCTCTTGCAGCAAAGACAGGTTCAAAGGAGGACAATGAGGGCACTTTGCAGATAGTTTTTAGGTGTCTACAGAAAAATACAGAGGTGCTTGTTCAAAAATTGTCGGAGTGAAAACAGAGGCTGGTGTGGGGCAGGTTAGAGCTGGGAATTGAAGGCAGCAAGAAATAGGCAAAAGAGGTCTCGAAAGCACAATCCAGCTGCTCTGCCTGATGCAAAAATGCAAGGAAAACCAGGGAAAAGATAAAAGCATAGAGGTGTGCCAGCCAGCAGGCAGGGATGGGGAAATGCAGGGGACAGGTATGTGCTCAGCAGGGCTCTGCTTGCCAAAGCCAAGGAATGGGCGCTGCATTTTCGGGTAATGTAAACTTGGAGCAAATGTCTACCTTTTGAGTCTGTGGGAACACAGAAAAAGGTTGTGTCTCCTGGATGGTAGGGAGAACAAACCAGAAAGAACAAGAAATAACCCGTGTGGGGAGAGGTTGGAGGGGAAGAAGATGACTCACATTAAGGGCACTGATAGGAACTCAGTTCACATTGTCCACAGAGACTTGCCAGGGATGGAGTCAGCAGCTCAGTTTGGATACCCAAATGCCAGTGAGATATCTAAGCCCCAAGAAAAAGAGGAAAGTGTTTGAACACCTCCCTGCCTTTTTCTCCCATCTTCTCACTAGGCAAGTGCATCCCAAAAGAGCAAAAGCTGGCAGAGCTGTAAACGTACCCGGGGCAGAGGCGTACAAGGATGGGAGATGTATGCACAAAGCCACCCACCGACAGCCACCACTGTGACACCCATGGGTGACAAGGAAAGATGCCACTCAGCACAAAGCCATCATCCCCATGTCCCCGGTGGCCGTTTCCCAAAGCAGCGCCAGTGTCAGCTTTTCCGCTCTCACAACAGCCGCTGAAGTGCTGCTCTAGTACTTCAAAAGGGTCTGCTAAAGTAGCACTACGGCAGTCACCGAACAAGCCAGTCCTGTCTATCTTCAGGGATAAGATAAGACATCAAAGTGATTGATTCCCAGCTCTCCACGGCAAAGCAGAACGTGGGGGCCGGTGGCAGCCCACGCATCTCTCCCCATCCCACAGGAGTGTGGTCGCATGTGGGAAGGACTGTCAGATTCCCAGTGGTGGTTTTTTTTTTTTTTCCACTTTACCTCCTTCCTGTTGGCAATGAAGCTTAATTTGTGCTTTTGAAATTATTTTCTTACCTTTAAATAACAATAAGAAACACCCACGGAAAAATGTCTTGGTGCCCTGACAAGCAGATTTACAACGGGAAATGGCGGCCATTCAGCAGCAAAAAATGATAATTATAGGCACATAATCCATTCTATCAGTCCTCCAATCACCACAGCATGAAATGACCCCATTAACACCCCCAAAATGTAATCACTCACCTCCTTCCAATACCCTGTCAAATAAACAGCTCGTGGAAATGCTTGTTATTTTGTTGTATACAAAAGCCTGTCTGCTACCCAGTGGAAAAATGAAGGAAAGTTGTAAAAGAGAACTCTTCCCTGATTTATTTTGAATTTGCTAGCAGATAGTTGTTGATGGTCTACTTGAGAAGCAGCTGTCAAGTTGTTTTGCCCTCCCTCTCCACTCTCCTCGTTGTCTAATATATGTGATACCATCCGTCCTCAGCAGGACTGGGAGGAATACACGTCACACTGTGAACCCGAAGAAAAGAACATCTCTTATCTGAGCTCAGCTACCCTGAGAAGGTGCTGGCTGACGGGAGATAAGATGTTTGCTTGAGGAACCTCTGAAAGCTCCTTCTGGCCTGTTGTGATGTATCCAGACATGGGCTGCAAAAGGATGACCCAAGGGTGTGTTTCGTATGTGACTTTCAGAGTTTTTAACAGCAAAAGGAAAATGTATTGTCCCTACTTCCCCCCAGAGTGTGCCGTGGGCTGTCACATGGGCCCAGGTTGATGGTTCTCCTGGCTGATGGATATTCTCACCAGGGAGAACTTGGCTTGCTGTGTCAATATGGCGTTTTTTAGGGACTCTTGCAGGTTGGTTTTGTTCAGCCTAGAGAAGGGGAAACTGAGGGGAGATCATCACGGTCTGCAGATTCCTCACGAGGGGTAGTGGAGGGGCAGGCACTGCTGTCTTCTCCGTGGTGACCAGCGACAGGACCTGAGGGAATGGCATGGAGCTGTGTCAGGGGAGGTTTAGGTTGGGTATTGGGAATGTTCTTCACCCAGAGGATGGCTGGGCGCTGGAACAGGATCCTCAGGGAAGTGTTCACAGCACCAAACCCGACAGAGTTCAAGTGTTTGGACAACACTCTCAGGCACATGGTGGGAATCTTTGGGGCTCTTCTGTGCGGGGAGATGAGTTGGGCTTGATGATCCTTGGGAGTCCCATCCAACTCAGGATATCCTATGATTGTTCTGCCTGAGTGAAGGACCCCAGCCATCATTTCTTTCACACCCTTCACATTGTGAAGGCCCCATTTCTGCAGCCCACCCACAGACACATATGCAGCCACTCAATTAGGAAAAAACTTCGGAAAATGCACATCGTTGTAGGCAGCGGAGGATAGAGGTAAATGGAGTTGGTCTGGAAAGCCAGACTACATAACCCCCACTTGTTTTTCATTGAAGAAAGGCATTGTACTGTGACAATATCGAGCTCCCTGGTCTGAAGGAACAAGGGTGTGCTGCCCACTGCCCTAAAATCATCTCCTGCTGCTGCACAGCAGCAACCAAATAAAAGCAAAAAATAAAACCTGAGGATGGTGGACTGGCAGGGAAAAGGAAAAAAAAAAGAAGAAAAAAGAATTTGTTACAATCAGTTAAGCAACAAGAGTTATTTTCAAGAAGGCAGTCAATAAGACAGAAACATGGAGATACAAATAGCCTGGAGGAACACGCTGGTGGCTTTAGTGCAGCCAGCTCTTTTCCATTAGCGGAGAGGGACTGCTTAGCCGGACACGTGGGGTCACTTTCCGCTTCAGTTCCTCCCAATCAACAGCTAAACCAACAGGTGCAACCTAGTGCTTAAATCTGAATATGGATAATGGAGAACTGCCAGAGCAGCGACGAGAAAAACGGCGCGTCGGCTGCCGATGGAGATGAAAGTGGGGATAATGGCACACGGGCTCCAGGGACCAACAGTGAGGAGCAGAAGTTCAGCCCGTCCCCAGCACCACGGCTGATGGATATCCTGTGTAACATGAGTGGAAAATCCGAACACAATTACAAGGGGTCAAGTATCCGCATCAGAAAGCTATGGAAATCACGGGAAGTGATTATTAATAGCTATAGCAGAGAGGCTGAGGACTTAGCAGGTGGTCCTTTCACAAGAGGGACATACCTGTTTTGTAGGGGAAGATAAGCTCTTGCCCCTTGGTGCTGTCAATCAGGCCCTTTCTCTCTCGCAGCAAAAGTTTTAGTTGCGGGAAAAATACAATAGGAGTGGATAAGAGCCGTAGGTTGGACGTGTTTCCTGCTCTGTCCCAGCCTTTGTGTGAAATCATGGACAAAACCACCCCGTCCCTGATAAGTGAACAATAATTGTCTCTCTTGCTTTTATGACCAGGCATTGGACTGATGAGGCAGGTGGGAAACCTGAGTGGAGATGGTCACTGAGGAGCCCAGGAGCATTGTGTTGTAGTTATGACTTCTCAGCTTTTATGGGCAAAATCTCATTTTTTTACTCCCCCCAAAAATCAGTATGGAACTTGCCTTGGGGTAGAGATGGTTTGCCCTGAAGAACTGAACTTCCAATGTCTCCAATAGGCATGAGATCCAGCAGCAACTCCTAGTCTGGGCTGGGTGTCACACATCACAGGAGCTGCCACATCATAAGCCAGCATTTTGGTCACCGTTATTGGCAGGTTTCAGAGATTTTACCAGACGAAGTAGGCAGAAGCATGGCAATTTTCTCGCTCCAGATGGGTGACTTCCCGGTGCAACAGCCTTGTTTCTGCACATCCTGTATTTATCTTCCTTCCCTAACTTGTGGTCCTGCATTTAACCCAGAATCCACTTCCCTAAAATGCCCAATTTTACAATAATTTACTATCCTGGAAGCCGCTAGAGCGTAATAGAGATTTGTGCACATTTTCTCAGTAAAATACAACAAATTTTCAAAATGGTTTAGCTTTTGGGTGAAAGAGGGCATGGGGCCAGACTCCATCCAGAAGCAACCCTAGAATGATGCCAGATTTGGAGAACCTCTGAGGATGATGCCAGATTTGGAGTAAGTTGGTTCTCTGGTTAGAAAAAATCCTTCTCTTTGGGTGGAAACAGGAGAAGATGTGGTACGTGCTCCTTTGAGGGGGTTGGATGGCAGATGAATCCCTGATGCTTTCTTTGGAACAGCTCCTACTCCTTTGTGGAAAAAGGGCTCACAATATTTGCATTTCCAGGGAACCTTTTTTCTCTTGCAATCTGCAGCCCATAAGTGTTATCCTGATGCACAATAAAATAAGTAGACATAAAATGGTTGGAAAATTCCTCATTTTCTAAGCAATTAATACAATCAGTTCTTCTTTGTTCACCCCGAGAGTCTGCAAAAGAAGGCGTAAAAATTTGAAAATGTAGATTGCTAGCAAACCTTAAAGGTCATCTTGACACATAAGGCATTTAATGAATTCCTGGATTGATCCTTGTCTAAGTTCTTCTGGAATTGCATTATAATGATTATATTTGCAGTCTCATTTTTTTGGAAACATAGTGTTTGGTTACATTAAGTGAACTAGAGGCACTGCTTCAAAAAGAGCAACTTTCTGTATGAAACTAATTTAATTGCAACTAAAATATAGACATATATGTTGCAATAACCATCCAGCTTCATAATTGTTGCAGTAATCCAAATAGTCTGACAGACAAGAAAGAAAAGTAAATTCAGCTTCGAATTGAAGGCAATGTAGAGTTGGCATAGTTGACTACAGGGGATATTGGGATATTTATAAGTAGCTTATTCTTGGGAAACCTTGGGAAAGGTATGACTAAGACTGCATTTTTCAATAGATGATGTACAGGCATCAAAATAAATGCTCAGTGCTTATGATAGTCCAGTCTGGAGATCCTCTAACAATGTGGGTCCAAACACTTAAAAAAAATCTGATTCCTTACGCAGAGGGAATGACGTTTTTACAAATGCTTAAATGCACACAGGAATTGCCGCTAACTCCAACTTCCAAGAGCTAAATTGAAAATGGGCTTATTTAAAATTGCTATTCAGTGGTTCCTCAATTGCGGTTTACAAAGCCTGAGTGTGCGGGAACAGCCACTGGAAGACCCGTAATTCTTGGCAAAGGGCAGAATTGATGACACGATGCTTTTTTCTGTGCTCCTGGAAGACAGCCTGGGGAGCTTCCATCTTTCTTGGTCCCACACTAAGGACCAAACCTCTCCAGTGCCTGCATGCAGCTCCCTAATCCCTTCTCAGGCTGCAGGGTCCCTGAGATGTCAGGGAAATAAAAAGTCAGGCTGAATATTTTAGCATTTAATCCGGGTAAGTTGGGTTTCCATGAGGTTTTATGTTCTAGCACACACTTCAGCAGTTAGTTCTGTAACACATGTGATGCTTCTGAAGCCTTATCTTCTCTTTATCAGTTGAATAATACAGGTTTCTGCTTAGCCAGACTAAGTGGGATTTTAATTGAATGTTTCCTTTAAAAAAATCAATGGCATGGAAAGGACAGGGTCAATGTTGCATGAGCCTGTCTTCAACACTCCCAAAGATGACATGCACCCCCCAAACACAGCCATGTAAGCAATGCAGGTCTAGTGTGAATATCATTATTATGGTATTCTTCTGAATTCTACATTCAGCTCTAATTTCCTTGGGCTAGGAGTAAGCACACAGTTGGAGAAGGGGCACAGAATTATAAATATTGCAGCTGGTGCCTGTCACCTCACCCGAAAAGCCTGGAATGGCTGCAGGATTCACTGGCTACTTTCTTATGACCTTCCCTCACAATGCAGAAAGGCAAATCAGATGATCACTGTGGTCTCTTCTTGTTCCTGTCCTTGCTAAAACAAGAGTCACCCTGTTTCTCACCCCTAAGTTGTTCCCGAAGGCAAGCGCCGGCTCTCACGTGGATCTCCAAAAACCCATGCACCACAATTTGGATGTGGACTTTTGCCTGTCTTGATCTGATTGCAAGAGGCAGCCGTCCGTGGATCTGCATGGGACAGGGCTGTTTTTAAGGGCTGGCCTGGTCTTTGGTCTAAGCATAAAAAAATATTCCTCAAAATGAGTCTGATGGGACAGGACTTGGCTAATTTGGCACGAGCTTCACCCATCCATATACACAACTGTGCCTCATCTTGGCTTGGGCACCCTTTGTCTCCCAGTGATGGCCCTCCCTAACAGCAGAGGTGGCCCAAAGCAGTAGTTCCACGAGGGTAGGCTCCCAGCACAACTCAGATTACCCACCAGAAATATTTCTGCTCCATCCCCATGGGCGTGACGGGTATTCCCAGGTCAGCTTCTGCTGGTGCTTCACAGCAGCATCTGCAGCTACAGGGCTCTGTTCCTGTGTCTTTCTGCCCCTTCCCATGCCCACAACCCATGTCCCTCCCCCCGTACCTCCCCAGTAATTCCCTGTGCTCTGCCTGGGGCCACGGGGCTGATTTTGAGCCCATTGATGCTTCCTGAGCTCAGACAAACATGCTGCCTGCTGTAATTCCTGCTGATTTTCCTTCCTAGCCCTAAAAAGGATACAACATGTTATTCCCACAGGCAGAACTGAATTTGCTTTGCCATGCATGCTCTTAGCCCTTCAATGGATTTCCTTGCCCCACTGATGCAGAGCCAGCTCTGTAAATCTGTTCCCTTTACCTACACATCCCCTTTGCCTTTTCCACATAATTCCCTTCACTGTGTCCAGACTTACCACATTTTGAAGCTCTGGCTCAAATAGGGATTTTTTTTTTTTTTTTTAAGCTGTGTGACCCCTATAGAGTTAAATCCCTCTCCAGACTTCCCTTTTATTTACTTTTTTCCTTAGCCCAAAATAAAGATGTCTTTTTCTGGTTTAGCTTTTCCTGCTTGCAGCCTGCTTTGCTCCCAGCTACATCCAAGCCTCTTCTCAGTAGTAACAGAGGGAAAAGAATGCTGAATGAGTGAGCAGGAGAGACAAAGGCTGCTGTGCAGCAGCATCTGCTTCTGGGACCACTCCACGTCTCTCTTTCCCCTTCTCACCTGAGCAGAACTTGCATGGATGACTGAGAGCTAAAAAAGACATGTGCCCAGTACAGTCTGCACAGTAGGAATCTAATCCTGTGCCTTGTGGAGCTGGAAAATTAAAGAATTTATTAAAAAAAATCAAGATGCAGTAATCCCTTTCAGATTTACCAGCAATTCACTGAGGATAAGTATCAGTCATCTTCCAGGTAGTTACAGCTTTGCTTTCCCAGTCTGAGGTCCCTGGTATTTTCAAAATATTGCACTATGGCAGTTGTAGCTTCTGGGACACGGATCCCAGTTTTAAACTACATAATGAGGGAAATATTTTAAAAATCAATTTTCCTGTTGAAAACACTGCTTTTCCCTTTAAAAGAGCAGTAACTATTAAAATCAAATGTTCTGCAGCCCTCACAGCCGTTAGTGCCCTACCCCTGTTAAAACACATCGATGTCAGCAGCATCAAGGCAAATTCTCTCCCTTTCACCCCCAGGCTTATGTTGCTCATGAGCTGATGGAGGGAAATGCAAAAGGTGGTGTTTGATTTTGGGGTGAGCTTTTTGGGACACCATGTGCTGTTTGCTTTGTCACAGAGAATGGCAAAGTTGTCACTTTACATCCCCTCCAGTGTGCTTGGCTGCCATGGTACCCATGATAACCTCACCAGCTGCCCAGACTTCTTCAGATGGGGCCTTGGCTGGAGATCCATCCCCTTGGCTCTCCAGGGGAAAGGGCTATTAGAGAGAACACGCTTCCCTTCAACTTCCCCCAGCTCACTCAGACTTGGAAATTCTCCATTCACAGCTGGCTGCAGCAAAGGTCGGGGTTTTCTGTCAGCCTTTATTCCTCCCTCTCTCTGGCCTGGAATAAAGCAGCAGAACCACAGGTGATGCAATTCGATGAGAAGCTCCTGAGGCTTAAATTAAACAGAATTATTTATAAAATCTCTGGGCCATTAGCCCTGCCTGTAGCAACAGCCATGCCAGGACTCTCCCTCACTCCTCCCGCATACATTTCCCTTCACTTATAAAGGCTCAGAGAGATAAAATAAAATAAATACCCCAGTCCCTTTAAAAGAGAAGGAAGTAGCAAGGACAGTAACAAACAAACAGGACTGGATGCTGGATGCTTTGCCTGTTGCTGTGTGACTCTGGCTGTGCTGCATCCCTGGGGGGCAGTGAGGCCCCCTAACCCACCTCCGTGGACCATACGGGTGCTGAGAGGATGGCAGTGCTGGCCACCATCAGTGACTTTTCCTTCATTCTCAGCCTGCAGTCCCAAGGGGAGGCAAATTTGGAATGCTGCAGACTGCACCTAGCAGTGCATTCCCCTGATGCTCTTCCCAGGGCTGATGCTCCCCACCCCACTGTCAACCTCCCATCCCATCCCATCCCATCCCATCCCATCCCATCCCATCCCATCCATCCTCACCAAGGAACGAACACCCTGAAGAACCAACATCTCATGGCTGAAATGGTGCACATTCCATTTTTCTTCTTTTCTAATTAATCTTTAGTTCTTTGTTCCCTAGTTGATGAGTGTTTAGGCTTCAGGAGAGCTGGACTTGCTCGTATTTCACCTCCACCACAGCAGCTGGGCTTTATCCAGGGTGAGACCTTGTAATGAAAGTCAAACTCTGCTCCGCCTCGCTGCTGGTACTGGGAGCACCAAGTCAATCATCAAGATATTTTGCAATGTACAATAAATCCGTAGTAGCTGGCAATGTGGCAAATGACCTCCATGCTGCTGAAAGCAAATCAATAGACTGGCTGAGCCTGGAAAATTTTACTTCTCTGGTTTTGATATTTTATCCCATAGGTTCTGTTTGTCTGATTGAGTTTTTGTCTCTGGGAAAAAAAAATCAGTTTGACAGACGCGAATTTTCTGTTTACACTGAGAAACTTTGTTCTTTCCTGTTTTCCTGCCTAAGCAAACTAAACATTTTAAATTTTAGTCATCTCGAGCATGCCTGCCCTGCAGGAATGTTACTGGTGCTATTTGCAGAGAAATGATGCTGAAAAAAAGAGCAGAACTCGTCCCTTGGTATTTTACACTTCCCCTACCCTTGGCTGATTATCAAAGATTTCAGTTCTGTTTAGTACTTCTTTCCAGCTTTGTCCAAATTATTTGTCTTGAACATTTCTTGTCTTGAAAGTATGTTGAGTTCAGCCTCCCCCATGGGAATCCCAGGACTTCTACTCTAGCCAGGAAATACTGTGAGCACAACCTGTTCTGAAGCAAATAAATCAGCTTGCAGGAGAAAAACAGTCAGAAAAGTCTCCTCTCTCTTCTCCAAAATTATTGTTCACCTTCTGGGCCAAAGTTTAGAACTGCTTGTGTTTAACTTGCATCATTTTATCAGTTCCCAAATGAAATAATAATGCAGTTAGATACGGTCCAGAGCAGTCAGAAAAGGTGGAAAATGTGGAGGTAAGATCCACAGAACTTTTATGAAGCCTCTACATTTATTTATATGTATAAAGACAAACTTTACATATATAAAGAAGATGCAGTTTTACCATATTTAAGGAAGATAGGGCTGTGTTTCATTTAATATTTACTTACAAATATTACTCATTACAGTTCTTCCAAGCTCTTGTTTACTAACTGAAAGCCTGTCATGATGCTTTGAAATGGTATGCAAAGGGAGCCAGTTTTGAAAGAAATTAAGTAACATACATGATTAAGATAACTATAGCAATTGCCTAATTAGGCATACAATTAATATAATAATTCCTATTTGAAAGTATTTCTGACTGTCCCCTGAGTTGGGAGATAATTAAAAATGAAAAAGGAATGAAAAATCCAACTCAAAATGTATCAGGCCAGAACTCTTCTTTTGACAAAGGGCAAAGAAAACTCCCAAGGCTTAGTGGTCACTCCTAAAGACAGAAAGAAATAAGGCTTTCTGAGTGGGCTCCCCTTTTGACAAAGTAAGTCATCCAATGTCTGCATTAAATCATAACCTGAAAATAAAGGGCATTTCAAATGTTGCTTGATGTAGCACTCTGACATGGCTATATTTTGGCAAGAAACCTATCTTTAGCTAGATTTCTCTTTAAAGTTTGCACAGGACTCAGCATCCCTTTGACGTTCTGCTGCAAGTACCACAGAGATAACCTCATTTCTGGCATTTCCCCACTCGTATGAGCTTGGCTGCACAACCTTAAGCCCTTTGTCTGTATGTGGCAAGTACTCACTTCAAGAAAGACACTGAGGTGCAGGAGCGAGTCCAGAGAAAGGCAATGGAGTTAGGGACGGGTCTGGAGAGTAAGTCCTATGAGGAGCAGCTGAGGGAGCTTAGTCTGAAGGAAAGGAGGCTCAGGGGTGACCTCATCACTCTCTACAACCAGCTGAAAGGGGGCTGTAGCCAGGTGGGGTTCAGCCTCTTCTCCCAGGCAACCAAGTGAGAGAACAAGAGGACACAGCCCTAAGCTGCACCAGGGAAGACTCAAGGTGAACATCAGGAAAAATTCCTTCACAGAAAGGGTGGACAGGCATTGGCACAGGGTTCCCAGGGAGGTGGTGGAGTCACCAACCCTGGAGGTGTTCAAGAAACCACTGGATGTGACACTCAGTGCACTGGTCTAGTTGACACAGTGGTGATCGATCAAAGGTTGGACTAGATGATGATTTTAGAGGTCTTTTCCAACCTAAATGATTCTGCAAAATACAGATCCCATTTCTCCTTTTCCTCACATTTTCTCTGGTCATTCACATCCATCCAAAGCCAGTGCAAAACGTCACAACTGTGCTCAGTGATGCGAAGGTCAGTCGACGCCGGTAATGATGCCTCAAAGTTAATTACCCCCTACTTTTGGGCAGAGGGAGTAAAATTATGAATATAATCCTGAATTTAACAAACATAAAAGAGCATTTAATTATTCTGGTTACATTGCTATCCCCAGACACTCTCTCCTTTTTGACAGGATCTGCTCCTCTAGGGCAGGAGGTAATTGCTTATTTCCTTGTGCACTTCTGCGGTAGTTCTGGTGTAGTTAATGATTTATTAGGAGAGCTGGGAGTGCTCAGCTGCTCCACAAGTCAGCCAGCAGACGCTGTGCCCAGCACCTTTGATGATGGTAACAGAAAATTCAACAGCCCAGAATCAGGGTCACTAATCAGGGGCGCTGGCAGGCGGTGGGTGACACCAGCCCTCTGCAGAGATTCCCCTCCTGTGAGATACCTGCCATTAGTCAGGCTCTGGGAAGAAAAGATAATTCTGGTGTTCTGAAGGCTCTCCCACGCCTTGTTTACCTGCTGCAGAAGCCTCCTCCAAGCCAGGGGAAGCCCAGCTGCACTGGCACAAAGCCCGTGGTCCGGCTGGAACTCTCTCCAGACTTACAGGTTGTCAAGTGAACATTTGCACCAATTTAATTTTCATATGACTCATCATTAAGTGATTCAGTGCCTCTCCGAACAGCCCCCGAATGGATCTGACCTTTCTTTCAAAGCTTGACCTCAGGTGGGGATTTAGAGGAGGAACAGGGGAGTGATTCAAATACAGATGCCAGGGTCAGGCAGCTTTGGCTTGACAAGGTGTAGCTCAGGAAGGAAGAGCTGTCACTGCACAGACTGTGATCCCTGCATTCCCGCTGCCTGGTATCCATTAGCAAAAAGGACAGGATGGATAGGGACAGGGCAGGGAGACCTTTGCAAGACAGAGAAAAAAGCATGTACAGGGGACCCCAGCGCTGAGATTGAAATGTGTTTGTGAGGTGAGACCTAACAAAGTCTCTTTGCCCTGCGGGTGTCTATTTTGCCTGGAGCAAGCTGTGTTAAATACCAGTAGAAAGAAATACAGAGAACTATCTGTGCGGGTGACACTTTTCTGAAAGCACAAAGGGCAATCCCTTTTTAGCCTGTCCATCAGCTTCTGCAGCTACAGGTGTTGCCTCCAGATACCCCTCAAGTGCACAGCAAGAGTGATTTAGCACCCGAGCTGTCAGGCAGGTGGGTTTGAAGAGCAGTCCCTGTTCAGGGTACTCTCAAAAGGACCCACCACTCACGGGGAAGCAGAAGGGACTGCACCACGTGGTTTGAAGAAGGCAGAAGTCAAATGTGGTAGTGATTTTTGTGCTTTGATAGAGGGGGAAGGCAAAGCTCTGCCTGGAGACAAGTGCCAGAGCAGGAATCCACTTACACCTGGGTAAGACGTGCCAATCCACACCTCTGGAGGCATCTGCTGCTCTCACAAAACTAGGAAGGGAGCAAACATCAGAAGGAGGTGGTCAGTCAGTCTGAACTCCCTCCATTGACAATACTTTTCCCAACTGGTCAAAATTTGGCTGGACAACCTTGGGCTCAGCCTGGCAGTTTCCTCCTGAGTGGAGCATGTCCACCTTACCCACCACTAATGAGCCAATAAAAAAGCAGCTTCTAGAGGATCACCTGGCAAAAGACCCCTACAGGGACAGGTCTGCATTCAAAGGTGGCCCATGGTGATCATCCTCTCCACCTCCCTTCCCTGCCTTTGTTACAAATTCTGTATCTACAAAGGCGCCATATTCGTTTCTCTGAAGCACCTACTACTTTACACCGTCCCAATAGGTTCAGAGGAAAACTCAGGTTGGAAGGGACCTGCTCCAGTCCTCCCGTGCTCTCTCACTCTGTTTCCTGGCAGAGAAAGCCTTTAAGGCTTGAAGGGAGTAAGGAGGACCTGCTGGTTTTAGGAAGTTCCCAGAAAAGTGACTGCCTTGAACCCCCCTTCCCAGGCAAAGTCACGTCTCCTTTGCTCCAAAGTGACCCCATTCCCAACACAGCACTTTCCTCCCCTTCTTTTTGAGTGCTCCCACTCTTCAGCACCCTCCCCATCAAAAATCCTCTTTGTATCACCCAAACTCCTTGTTTGTCTGCCCTTTGACTTACACCAGTTTTGGAACCCACCAGCAGCTCTTTGCCCTGCTGCAGTCGAGAGGGGCACAAGTCTGATGTGGAATATTCTGTCTTCTCCCGGAGGCTTGTTTTTTAGAAACTCTCCATTTTCAGAGGTTATTGGCTTGCTCTTATCATGGAAGCTGCCCCTGGCAATTCTTGTCCTTCCTTTGTAACAAAAACATCCCAGGCCTGAAGTTATGTAAGTGTCACATGGGTTTAAAGCGTTTTTTCCCCACTCACTCACAAGTGTCAGTTAGAGTTTCTTATCCACAGGCTGGGAGTCCAGGAGCAGTTCGTGTCTCTTTGGCTCCCATATCTCATCACAGGGCACTTTTCACTTCAGAAATCTCTCTTCCCTTCTCAGGCTCCTCCTCAAGTCAGGAGGAAGCCTATCAACTGATGTCTGAAGGGCGGGTCAGCCCAGCAAGTAGCTGGTGGGGTGGTATTTATGAAACAGAAAGATGCAGGGTGCTGACCTTTTCATCTTGCATTTCATTGCAAAGGGGTTGAACTGTTAATTATTCATTGTGCCATTAAGATGGAAGCTGAAGAAAGTCCCAGTTACTAAAATCCTCACAGCAAGCTGTAAGAGTCCTCTTGCTCGTCAAGCGACAGACTGTATTCAAAAGCATGCAGATAAGCATGAAAAAATGCCAGGAAAGAGATCGGAAAAGCAAGAGAAAGCAAAATAGTCCCAGGCTGTCTCCCTCTTAGAGAGCTGATCCAGCCATCAGCAGCACATGCAGAGCCAAACTGGAAAAGCCCAGAGAGACTTTGTGGGAATATTCTTCCAAATGCATCGCCAAAATCTCCCAAAGACTGTGGCCTATTGGGGCTGTGAAGTTGTGCTGGTTCCCCCCAAGAAGGACAAGACAACTATAAGCAAGAGTCAGGCTCAGATTTCTCAAAAATTGGACAAACTAAGTAACATGGGAAGCTGCTGTTCCATTTTTTTTTCCTGACCAGAAATAATTCCATTTAAAGTGGTTGCAAGCAAGACACTTTCAGAGGGAAGCACAATATTTGGGTGGTTGTCTCTCAAACCTCTGAAATTTGTCTTGCTAATGTATAAACTGTTCCCATGATTCAGACACAAATTCCAATTATGGTTTAATGAAACTCTCTTTTCCCTCATGCTATTTGTGCCTGATTCATCTCTTTTCACAGAATCATAGAATCATTAAGGTTGGAAAAGATCTCCTAGATCAAGTCCTGTAAAACAAAATTCAGCTAAATACATGCACTATCATAGAAACAGTTGTTGCCATAAATGAAAATGTTTTCCACAGCTGAGGTTTGTGGTCTTGTTTTCCCTTTCTCCAACATCCTCACAGGTTATGGTTGGTAGAAAAGTTTAATATCTAAAATCAGAGTCCCACTGCAGACTCTGATGTTCGTGGTTCGACCAACGCATTTAATCCTTTCAGCAGGTGCAAGGGCTTTAGTTGAAAGAAATTTTGGCTTTTTTTTCCAATTCTTGGATTTTTTTACAGCAGCTTTACATCCCACCCCCAGGCTCTTTTGATGTGAACTGTTGCTGATCAGCAGTAATGATACAGCAAAAGTGGGACTTGATGGGTTTCTTCGCATCTCAGTCATCCAAATGCTGATGAGAGCAGTTCCAGATCAGTTGTGTTGCTGTGCATAAAAGCTGCTAGGATACGATATTTTGATACATAGCTTGTTTGGGGTTTAATTTGGTTGAGGCATTTTTGGTTGGTTGGTTGGTTAGTTTTTTAACAGGGAAGAGGAATATATCTTGTTTAACACAAACTCAAAAAGAGAGGGTAACTGTAGACCAAAAGCAACTTACACTCTTGGGGAACCTACAGAGAAGACAGCAGTTGAGGCTGGCTTTTAAAACTTGGCTTATGGTGAAATTTGTGTCTTTAATGGTTTTCTTTTAGTTTTGGAGGGGTTTTTTTTTGTTTTGATTTTGGTTTTTGTTTTGGTTTGTTTTTTTGGTAGTGGTGGGGGTTTTTTTGTTTTTTTGTTTTTTTGTTTTTAAAGGTTTCAAGAGATTGAAATCCACAATTAATTGTATTTCTCCAGAAGATTTTAATGGAACATTAATATGTGCCGTTTATTAAGCAGGCAATAATAGCATTACAGCAGGAAAAGAAGGGATAAAGTCAGTGCAATAAATTAATCAAGTGGCTAAGCCTGCAAAATGGGGCCGAGAGCTCCTGGGTTTCATTTACTCCACGCTTGACCTTGAGGCAGTTGTGCCAATGCGTTCATTCGTCTTCAAAACCATAACCTGCCCTGGAGTTGTGCTGCACCCTTGGAGCCCCGCCTGGGAAGCCCGCGGAGAGCACCTGATGGGCGGTACCTCCCTGCCCTTCGCAAACGGCGCTCGCAGCGCAGCTTGCAGGGAAATCCCGTCACCGTAGGCAGGGGAGCAGTGCCTGTTAAACCCGAGGAGCCCCCGGGGCAGCCCCCGCTGTTCCTTCATTTCCATTTCTTTCAGTAAACTTGTAACGCCGCCATCGATCGTCCCGTTAATCTGGGGCAGCGACTGACCAGCTCTTGATCAATTGCCTGAGCCGGCATCACGCTCCATCACTTACCTAATTGCATCCCTGAAAGAAACGCTGCTCAGCCCTGCTTAAAGGTAATACAGTTGTCCTGGGAAACTGTTAATGGTGCCGGAAACAACACAGCGGTTAAAAACTCATTTGGGAGGAAGACACTGATGGGAGGTATTGAGAGGAGGAGTGATGTAAAGCCCCTGTGTTTGCTGTTCTAATTGTTTAATGCAGCAAAACTGGCCAAGCTCGTCGATTAGGTCTCAGTTTTAAAGGCAGAGCCCATAACGCAAGGGCAGCTGCCGGGAGGATGGGGCGGAATGCTGCTGGCAGGGGCTGGCATGGCCCCGATGGGGTCACCACACCTCGGGCAGCTTTTCCATCAGCGGGAAATCTGGCTCTACAATTAGACCTCTCCAAGGAGATAATTGCATGTTTCATAGCAGGCCCTGACTCGTCAGAGCGGTCGTTGGTGCTGAGTTCTAAACAAAAGGGCATCTCAGAAGAGTTTGACACCCGAGGCTGCAAAGCACCATTCGGATGATCTGCTTAGGTGATTAACATGTGCACAGGGACAGCAAAAAGACTGTGTGTCTTGCTGTGCCGGCATGATCCAGACTGCCCAAATCCCTTCTGAGAGGTGCCTTGTGAGATGTATCTCTGAAGGGTGAAGCCAGAAAACTGTAGTGGAACCAGCAGAAGTGACGAGCTGGGAGAAGGCAGGAAACAGAGACATGTACTTGAACTCCTGCCTCTCCTGGAGCTTGAATGTCCCTTCAGACATCTTCAGTCATTTTGAAATATCTTGTGACATCGAAGTAGAGCTTCTGCTCTCCAGAACACCACCCCTTAGTGAGCCTCCAGCCCACTTGTGCAGGATGGATGTATATTGGCACTGGGTACCCTGAGAGTTGACAGATGAAGATTTTGGTTCTAAGCAACAAGAACAAGGTCAAAACTACAGCTTCCCATAGCCTGTGGGTGTGCCAAGACTCCTGCTTTCTCCTTATCCAGCTCTGGAGTTGGAATAACTGAGAGGCACCACACTCAGGGCAGAGAGAGGGAAAATGAGAACATCACTCTGTAGTGCAGGCCATGCACAGGAGGACAGACCTGCATTCTGGTCTCTCCTCACAGGACTATTCCTGAGTTTTTCAGTCAATGACTTTCTCTGGTAGAAGGAATAAGCCATGCTTAAAGCAGGATCAGCAGCCAGAAAGACCACCAGAGAAGACTCGGCAGCACCCAAGGGTCACCTGGGACAGGATGTCACCCACCACTTCATAGTTAGGACGGCTTTCCCTGAAGCCTAACTTTGATTTTCTTTGATTAAAACTTACAGTAATTTCTTCCTGCTCTTCCCACACAGACATTCCCCACCATCCCATATTAGAAATTCCTAGCACACACAACAGGACCAAGACTGCTCATTTCCACATTCTCATTTTCTTTAGTCACATCTCTGTGATGTTTAATAATTCCTCGCCGAATGTGACAGCAGTCATATGCCAGAAGCACAGACATGGCATTAGTTATATTTCTTCTACGTTGGAGTAATGCAATCATGTCTGGCTAATTAAAGCTGCCCCTTACTAACATGTTTGGCTTCATGCTTTTTCTTTTATATATTCAAAATCGAGTAATTTTTCTCTGCAGATCAGCCCTGTCTGAAATAGAGGAAACCTCGTGAATTGCACAGCGAAGGCAGTGCCAAAACACCAGGGAGTGAGGGAAGAACAAGTGAAATGAGAACAAAAGAGGGAAAAGTACATGAAAAACAGTAAGGTGGAAGGAAAAGTGAGGGGGGGGGCACGCGCCATCTTCAAGCCACAGACGTCCTGGGCCATTGCCCAGTGCCTGGTTTGAGACCTGTGCAAAGTCACCCCAAAAGCAAAGCGGCAACACACCCCTGCATGGTGTGAGGAAACGTTATGGTTATGACAAAGAATACCGATCATAACACAGAATGCCTTGCATTAACGTGTCTCTTCCTCCCCCCCCAAACTGTCTGCCTTTATCCAGATTTCTCAGGAAGAAAAGTCCCCAGCCCTTGTCATCACCCCACCTTTGCCCAGGTGTCCTACAGCAGAGTGCCAGCTGGAACGGGCCAAGCCTGTGCCAGAAACTGTGCCAAATATTGCACAGCCCAGACACTGCCAGCCCCGTACACCAGCCTTATCCTTGCTCCCTGCTGCCTTGGAGACCCCAGCAGAAGGTTGTCCAGCCCCTGCCCATCTCAGGCAGCCCCAGTGCCTGGGCACAGCCCGCTCCAGCACAGGGATCCTTGGACACCCTTGGAGAAGGGCAGAGCTCTGGTGTATCGCCATGGAGGGTTTCACCTGCAGCACTGTTGTGCCCTCGGGCATTTTTTGCCCTGTCTCCACCAAAACGTGGTGTACCTTTGCAGCCATCTGCATGGAGGTGACCTCAGGAGGGCTGGGCAGCCCCTGCTGCTGGGTCCCAGCAGGCTGGTGTTGGCAAGCACTGCATGGGTGAGAGCAGCTCCTTTTGGGATCTGAGCACACCGAAACAATGTCCCTCCTGTGCTTCAGCTCAAAAACAACACCACACTCCCTTTTATAAGCCCACTCCTTTTTTTTTTTTTTCCAGTTCCCAGAGATCCCTGAAAGGATGTGAAAGCTGCAATAACAGTCTTTAGTAATAGTAATATGTTTCTTTTCAGGTATTTGTGTTATGAGTTTGACGTTGCTTAATAAAACATTTACCTGAAGGGTATGAAAACACTCCCTCAAATGCACACACATATATCCTGTGGATAAAAGCTCCTTCTAATTGCAGCAGGAAATGTGACATTTCAAACTGGATGGCTGAAGGCACTAATCAACCCCGTCAAGGAACGATCCTGCAGAGACCAGAGGGGGAGTGGGCAATGGGAATGGGCTCAGCACCAATATGCTGTGGAATATATTTTCTTAATTTAATAAATAGCCCTTCCCTCCTCACACAACCCACTGCTGAGGGAGCAAATCTGAAGTGAAGAGAACCAGTGTCACAGCAAAGGTGAGAAGGTGGTGTTGGTTGTGACAAAGACACTCCATTTCTTTGCCCAACATGTAAATTTTCTCCTACTTACAGAGTTGTTTAAGAGCCAGGTAGTTCATTGCCACCGACAGACTT
The DNA here is from genome assembly GCA_013396735.1 of Grallaria varia. Classification (NCBI taxonomy): domain Eukaryota; kingdom Metazoa; phylum Chordata; class Aves; order Passeriformes; family Formicariidae; genus Grallaria; species Grallaria varia. Next base: position 140,558 of record VWZG01013560.1, on the reverse strand, counting down.
CTAATTAGCATTTAATTACTTTTTTTCCTCAAGCAAGAGGAAGTCAGTTTTACATTCACTTGAATATAAACATATATCTTAAATACAGCATGCATAGGACTGCTTTACTCCCTGCTGTTGTCCACTCTCCCAGGCTGTCACTGTTCCTCCAGGAGAAACAAAAAATTATGGTAAATTCAGACCTTCAGCTCAGTGTAAGCCCACGTATATGCAGTGGAATACAATCAGCTGAAATTCACTTTGAATGACACACAGACACATGAACACACAAGTCAATAAATTATCCATCTCTAATTGAAAAATTGCATCTCCCTTTTCTGAACCACTGACCACTCCCTCTCAGGCACACATTTGCTGCAACACTTACACAAATTTTTTATATATATTTTTCTTCCTTATCCTATCTCTTTACACAGTCATAGTCCCTGCTTAGAGCAACTCAGTCCAGTGTGCCCACTGCTGGGTGCCCAGTGCCTGGAGACCCAGCCCAGCACCCAGTGCTCAGGATGGGCACTGATTAGGTGGGTGCAAGGTCCATGAAAGGCCACCAGGAAGGGCTGAACTCTTTAACTCACACTCCTTGAGGCTTGAATATGCTGAAAGAGAACAGTATTTCCATAGCTGGAGTCACACCCAAAGACACCTTCCTGCAGGCAGATGCTTAAGAGGATTTTAGAAGTCTGGCAGGGTGGTACACCTCCTGACCCTCCTTTGGGTAGCCCAAGAAAGCGAGATTCATCTTGGACTCATTTTGGAAGATGCATCCCTCCCTGACGACTTCTTGGTGCAACACGTAAGGGAGAGGGATGCTTTGCCCCTGCAGAAGAGCATCACCAGTGTTTTGGATGAGCAAGCAGGGCAGGATCAGGCAGCAGGGACAGACGGACCTCCAGGTGTCATTGGGATAATCACCTGGAAAACAGGAGAGCCTGCACCATGGATTGAGACAAAACTGAGCATTTCCTTCAGCAACATCTCAGTGTGAAGTGGGTGGGTTTATCACTCAGAATCCAGGAATGTTGCCTGGCCGGCACTGGTGGGCACGTTGTTCTGGGGCTTTCCTTGCTCCAGAGGTGGAGGGTGGAGGGGAGAGAGGGACACACACTCTGCTCCTCCCCTCTATCTCCCCAAGCAGTTTGGTGACTGACAGGGCATGTCAGGAAGGGGACAGCCCACGCACGGGTTACAGCTGTGATTACTGGGGTATCTGCCCACATGACATCTACCCATGGCACCAGTAAACCTTGCCAGGGGCCTGACGGCGGAAAAAGGGATCTGGCTTTAAGGGGGAGTGGGTGCCAGGCTTTGGGCTCGTGGGAGCTGCTCGCCTGCACACCAGGAATGGCTCATGGCAGAGTGTCACCAATACCAGGGTGTCACCAAACCAGGGTGTCACCAATACCAGGTGCTCCCCAGACACCTCTCCGTCTTCACCTCGCTGGCATCTTGCTTTTCTTGAGCTTCTCATTTCAGTGTTACAGTACAGCTGTACTTGAGGTAAAAATTTGTTGTCTTGGGGAGAAAAAAAAAGAAAAAGTAATTTACTGTGAAGCACTGGCTGAAAATCATTTTCTGAACCACTGCACAATTTTAATCAGATGACCATACTGTATCCAATCAAGGGAGGATTTGGGAGGGGGCAGGGGGGTGTTCCACCGTGGCCTTCCCCAGAGGACAGTAAATCCAAGCTCTGCTCAGGGAAGATGAGATGTCTCGGGCTTCACAGCCTGCCAAAACCTAATTTGCACTAGAATTACATGGCCATTACTAATGTATACAGTGACTCCAATTGATTACCTTGCTATTAGTAAGTGCAAGTGGCTGGCTTTGGTGATGGCAGCTTCCGACTGAGGAGGAGGCCAAAGGGCTGAGGGAAAAGCGATGCTGCTGCTTTGAGAGAGTACCTGGGGGTGAGGGGGCTGTGGGGGTGAGGAAGGTCGTGCTCAAGGCAGAGTTCAGCACACACAAAAGTGTGTAAATGGCTGGACTTAATATTTTCTCTGCTTACTCTACCTTGCATTAGAAAAATACCAGCGGGCTTAACGTTCAAGTCGCAGAAGTCTCAGCACGTGTAGCAGGAGTGACTCCAACTCAGGACTCCTTAGGCCACGGGAAATCCCAGATCTCCCAGGCTCTCCTGTTCACAGCTGCATTCCTCGAGGTGCTGCACAGCCTCACCCACTGCTTCACAGCTCTCACATCCTCCGTGGGGCGCAGGCTCGCCCCTTGCACCACCAACGAGCTCTGCAGGGAGGACTGCAATCTCCTTCATGGGCCCAAAGGCAGCCAAAGCTTCTGAGCAACTTAGGGACACCAGAAGCACTTTAGCAAGAGAGTCCACATCCCACTTCTTCCTATGCCCCCACGGAGGATGTGTCCCCCCTGAGACTGGGAACCTGGAGTCCAAATCCCCGGTGCAAATCGGGTGCTTTTCCAGTGAGTCTCAGCTTTTCATATAAATGATTTTGGAAGAAGAACGTGGCCTGCCTTGGATAACAAACTCCTGGCAAGGGCAAGCCCAGGGGTGGCGATGGTGCCACTGTGCTATTGATGGGACTTACCCTCACAGCAGGAACGGTGACTTCTTTCCTGAAACCCCTACACGCGCCACAGAACAGATCCCATGTGATGAAAACACAACCCTGTAGCCAAAACTCTTCTCCCACACAACCACATGCCAATCCCAGCTCCACAAGAACGCACATTTTGCATTCCCACCCACTGGAATCTTTAAAACACCTGAAGACTGGAGTTGAGACAAAGAGAGGATACAGGAATTTCCAGGCAGCCTTTCGCTGCTCCTGCACAGCTTTTTCCTGTTACACTTGCTTGACATTCCAGGATGTCTGTGACACAGCACAAAGGAAAGGTTAAGGTGATGTCACCCAGGCTAACACACACCAAGCAATCTCTCCATCTGCTCTTTAGCCCTGGCAGTATTTGCAGGGCTCTGAAGACCCCCCTGGGCAGGGGGTGCCAGTGGGGAAAGGCAGCCCCGTCACCAGCACATCTCTCACCATGAGGTCCTGAGCTCTCAGTGAGCTCTATTGGATTCTCTGATTAGATTTCCCTCCACTGGAAAGGACAGTCAGTCTGATGGACTAATAATACAAAAAGTACAGTTAGTAACAGTGTAGCGATAGAAACAGCAATACAGTTGTCTCCAAGGTGCAGTTAAATCAAGTTAGGTGAATTGCCAGCACCTCTTCCTGGAGCTTCAGCAGATCACAGCTTGAGGTCAGCTGACACTTGATGTCAGGGTGATGCTCTGCAGAAGGTTCTTCAGCTGCCACTCAAGGTGGTGCCCCCCCAAGAGACCCCTTGATGGCTGAGGGACACTCCTGGCATCCTGTCCCACCATTGGTCAGGTCAGCTTTCTCACCAGCTTTCACACCATTTGATTTCAGCTTACCTTGCACCATACAATACTCTGTAATCAAATCCAAACTCAAGCCTATTTTTACAACCAGGCTCTCTAATCCAGCCATGGTTTTATTCCACCACACTTTGCGTCCCGTTGTGGCTCCCCAGGTGCTCAGACATGGCCACTCCACTTTTGGAGGCACTGCAGCACCAAAGAGCATTCACTGGGTCATAAAATAACTGCAGAGAGAGGAATGCTATTATGGGATCGTCTTCCTCCAGACGGTTACATCCATACAAAGATGGCAGAAGACCTAAGGCTGTCAAGAACCAGCAGCTTGGTAGGTGTTTCCATTCCCTCCCCAGCTCCAGCCTGCTCGATGCCAAGCCCTGCCCCATCAGCTTCTGAGAGCTGCTAGAGAAAACATCCACAGGTCTTTACTTGTTGTCTGGGGAAATATTTGTTGTTGACACAGCCCAAATTTACTTTTGTGATCCTCTAAATATCTCAAGCTCTGTTTCTTATGCAGAGCTGGAAGCACTTCATTCCAGACCTGTTTTCTGCCTCTCTCCCCACCCACTGAAGGCACCTGCAGGGAAGCCAGGATGACAGCCACCACACCTCTCAAAACAACATCAAAAGCCTTGTGTTCAGCTCTTGGAAGTGAGTATTTTAGGAATATTATGTTGCCACAGCTGTTCATTTTTCACACAGCAGGTGGGAAACCTGCCCTCTCTGAATGGCATGGTGGAAAAGGACAGTTGCTCCATAATAATTTACAACATGGGAAAGTGGAGGTTGTTTACAGCCAGCACCGAGTTCCAGCCCAGAGCATCCACACAGACACTTCAGATATTTTAAGCAAATACTCAAAGCTCTGGTTTGGTTTTTTCCTCCACGTTATGGCAAAAAGCAGACAATCCATTAATTGCACAGGCAGATGGCTATTAGGAAGTGTGTGAGAACTGGCTACACCACCACCACTGTGTAGGTGGAGCTGATTAGATGAATCTGAATCAAAAAATAATAAAAAAGAGAAAGATTTCTAAACATTTCCTTTGCTGCATGGTGAGAAAAGCTTTTCGTGTGTTACCGCAGAAGACAATTCAAAAATAACAGCAAAATTGCTCCTCACCTCCCCACTGAGTGATGTTACTAACCACAGCATGTTGGGGCTTATATCCAATTCCTCCACAGCTTCACTGCTGGACAACAAACACATGGGCACCAGGATGGGTGCAGGTTTGGGGCTTCCTTCACAAAGGCTGGCACAGGTTAAACACATAAAGAGACCCAAGCACTGCAGTCCCAGAGGTGCCACTGCTCTTCAAACTGCCTCCAAAAAACCCCCTCCCTATTCCTTTGCTCTCCCATCTCTGCTTTACCCATCTGCCTGGGTATGTGAAGCCTGGGAAGCATCTTTGGAGCAACTTCACTGTGGAAATCTCTCACCAAACCAGGCAAAGCAAGGTTGCTGTATTTCAACAGTTCATTCCACCTACCAGCAGAAATGACAAGGGCACTTGGCAGGAAGGAGATCTTCAAACCAAAGAAGGCTGTGAAAGCATGTCTGCTTGGACACCTCACTCAACCAGGTGGTGTACTGGCAGAACCACAGAGTAATAGAATTGTTTAGCTTGAAAAAGACATTTAAGACCATTGAGTTCAGCTGGTTCTAAGGCCACCATTAAACCGTGTCCCTCAGTGCCACATCTACATGGCTTTTAAATACTTCCTGGGATGGTGACTCCACCACTTCCCTTGGCAGCCGTTCCAATACCTGACCCCTGGAAGTGTTCAAAAATGTAGATGTCACACTGAGGGACATGGTTTAGCGGCGGACCTGGCAATGTTGGGTTAATGGTTGGACTTGATGATCTTAAAGGTCTTTTCCAACCTTAATGATTCTATGATTTATTTTACAGAACACCTGGGGGTCTTCGTCAGGGAGATGATTCCAGCGATGGAAAGGACACTCAAAGGTGGGTGTTGCAGCACCAGTGAAACCCTTTGATGAAAGAAATCCTGAGGATTTCTGGGTGTGTGTCTTCTGCCCTTCCAGTTGTTGCCTGATGTATCCAATGTATGTCACTTTTTCAGATCAGGGAGTGTTTCTCCATAGTTTAGTGCAGCACCCAACACAACTAGAAAATAAGATCCATGTTTACAACTATAGTACAAATTGAAAATTGCTCTGAAGTAAACCAACCACAGAAAAATAAAAATCAGGACTTTAAATTCCATGCCCTCACCCCCAAGTTGTGTTTACAGATGCAAATCAATAGCACTGCAAGACATCAGTGCAGGGTTAAATCCTCACCTAGAATGAAATTCATGAAGAAGCTGGACAGAAAATTGTCTGTGGAGCAGACACACAACTCAGGTGGTCAACCTGAAGCCACTTTCAAACATTACTGACAAAACCCTTTTCTAGGAAGAACTATGAGCTTTATACTGCCCTTGCTACAACGCTTCAATATAATGCTTGAAACAACTTCTTTCAAACGGGTATTTTAGTATTACAAACAGAAGGAGAGCTACTATGGGTCAGAGATGCCCCATTCACAGCAGCCCCCATCATTTCTGGGTGCCAAGGCCAACACTGTGGAAAGTCTGCCCTCAAAAGGCCAAATACCAAAGTGCACCGAGTGGAGCCGGTGGGCTGCAGCCCAAAGACCATGAGCACAGTGGCAGCTCCCCCCTGCACTCCCTTCCCGTCTGCCTCCTATTTCCCATCACTTTCATTCTGATTCAAGATCAGCTGAAACAATCACGAGCAGACAGCCAGGGGAATATCAGAAAATCACTGTATCAGTCCATGGACAGCTTCGTTGTCAACATCCCCTGCAATGTGGTCATACAGCTTTAAAAACAAACATAGTAGAACAGTGGAGGAACAAACTTTTCCGTTTCCAGGACTCCTGCTGCCAAACTGCAGCACAGAGGTTCCCATTGTCACTACAGATGCACTTGATTAATTCTGCAACACGAATGACAGATGGACACGGACACCAGCGCAGTTCTCATGAAGGCTGTTGAAGCAATTACTTACAGAAGCTGCTCAAACGAGTGTGTAAAGCCTCACCCCTTCGCTATTACGCATCTTACATTTCCTACTGTAGAGAAAGCACATTTTTCTGCCGCATGCCAGACTCCGCAGTTAATTGAGATCAAGAAACCAGCAGGAGGGGAGCAGGTGAAGGTTCTCCTTGGCACGGAGCAGCGCTGGAAGTGTTTTCACAGTTCAGCACCTGCTGCAGCGCTCCGAGGGGAGCTGCAGAACACCAACCACGCTCAAACGGGGCTGAAAACGATACAGGCAGCCCAGGCCGTGTGGTAAGCCATGAGGCATGGAAATTATGGTAATTGGGGCTTGCAGGAATTCAAGGGGGCACATGAGGCCTGGGGAAGTTAGGGAGGCAGTTGGTCTCCAGGGCAGCCTCCACAGCAGAGGCACACTGGGCATTTCTGCTGTCGCAGCAGGCAGTTGTCACCGGCAAGGGATGGTACACACCTGGCACTGTCCCAACACAGGTTTTCGCTACAGATGGACAGGTACCTGTAGCACTGAGATCTGTTTCAGCTCTCCACGGGTATGTGAGCACTGCTGGAGGGAACTGACACCTCTCACGTGAAAGGATGAAAGAGGAAGGTGGAAGGCTGAGTTAGAAACCATAATTCAAATAATGGGGAAAAAGAAAGACAATGCAAAGGTCAATGACCAGGTACCTCTTCCAAAGGGGGACACCACTGCAGTGCCAAAAGTCTCCTTGCACTCCAGTGAAGCACACACTGGACCACCAAGAGGCACATGAAGGATCTGGAGCTTTGTTATTCCAGGCAATGCACCCCAACATCTCCCATGTTCTGCAAAGGGAGACGTGGCTTGTTGTTTTGTGATTTACTGGTTTTGTTACATTTGATAGGATTTACAACCACAATTCTGGGCTAAGATTGAAAGGAGCAAACATTTTGTCAGGATTTCACCCAGTTTCTCTCTAATTTATGTGGGCAGTAGGCTTTTATGATGTCCTTAGCTAGTGACATTTCTCTGGATTTAAATGTCTGGATTTTGTGTGCATGTTCCTGTCAACCACAAAAGTGTCATGGGAACCATGACTGCTGTATAAAGTGATCTACTTTGGGATACCACATCTGAACAGAGATGAAGGGAACTACACGGTTCTAGGAACACCCAGCTGATGATTCACAACATCCAAATAATGCTCCTGATTCATCCTTTATGAAAACAGCCTAATTCAGCCTGGCACTACATGACCCTTCTTTCATGTGAAAACTACTGACAGTGTTTTTATGGGAAACAACTCCAAATATAAATCGATTCTTACTATTAAAAAAAAAATAAATTCTGAGTATTTCCAGTTTTTACTCTCTCTTTCCAGATGTAAAATGTCAGAGGCTACAAGTCACACTAAGTTACCCAAATTAGGTACCAAACTTATAAAAAAAATTATCAGTAAATCAGCCATGCAGTTTCGTTAAATCTGAGCAACATCAGTTGCTGCTGAAACAAGAACTGGAAATGCATTTTCAGTCAACCTTCTACTTTTGCATACAAGTTTTGTTGCACAGCTTATAGTCCAAAGACAGGTACTGGGAAAAAAGCCAGTGAGTGACTACCACAACCACAAAGAAGGCAGTGCTTGCCTCTAAAATCAAACAACATACAAGAAAACATGTTTATCCAAACTTGGAGGTGAAAATCAAACATTAAGCTCACATTAATTTATGAAGACCCAATCTACAGCGGTAGCATCCTGTGTAAACTCTAGCTCTATTGTTTTAAAAATTTGCAGTTATACACAAATGGAAGAAGTTTGCTGCAAATGAAAACAGCTGACAGCTACTGACATGGTAAAGTATCCAAAGCACACAAAGTCAGAAGATTTGGTAAACACAACTAAGTGAAGACTGTAAGGGATTCAGATTATGTCTTACAAGTCTCTAATAAAAGAGAGTTAAATGAAGTATTTCTAAGTTAATTTCTAAAAAATTCCACAAAGTACCTTCTGGCACAGCATTGTAGTGAAAGACATCTGCGGGTGGAATTACATTTAAACATGTTCCAGTTGTATTCCCAAGGTGTCTACTGTCTATTTTTATGATATTCCTAGAAGGGATTCCATACAAACCTTAAGTCTGACGTCTCAGTTGGAAAATAGCACAAAGCCTTTTCTGGAAGTCCAGTGATCTATTCACACCAGAAAGGTGTTGTTTACACTTCCCATATCTAAGTACTGCAGCAAACACCATGTGCGCATCGTGTTACACAAGAATGAACATTATTCCAAACCCACCAGCTTCCAAATATTTTATTTTTTTCACAGCTCAAAAAAGGATGATTTAAGATGCCCTTGTCTTCATGTTTGCCTTCAGTTCAAAGTACAAACCCCCAGACATCTTTGTGAACACATATTCAGCCAGCTTTCCCTTCCCTAGCTGCTCCTTGCTTTTCCTGCAGTAGTTCTTCTTCCTTCTTCTTGTAAAGCTTTCGAAGATACTCATCAGGCTCAATTCCTGCCTCCTGTAACTCTGACATGGCTTTCTCCAGCCGCTGCAAGGTACGGGCGCTCTGCACCTTCCGAGTAGTGATGTACAATGTGAATTCCTTGAAGCCCATCAGTTTACAGGTATCCACCTCACAGATATTTCTAACATCTTTGGTTTTGTCCACCTGGGGGAAGAAAACTAAACCTGACATTTTTTCCAGATCTTCAATATTTACTTGGAACTCAGTCAGCTGGTGGCTGAAGCCTATGGGATCGTTTGGCACCACAAATGCCCCCAGTACCAAGGGCTCCGCCGATGTTCTGCTCCGTCTGGCGAGGATCACCTTGTAGAGGTGGGATGGTACAGCTACATCATCCTTCCCGATTACCTGTCACACGGAAAGGTGTGTTACAGACACAGATCATGGAATCACAGAATTGTTTAGGTTGGAAAACACCTTTAAAATTATGAAGGCAAATCATTAACCTAGACTGCCAAGTGCACCACTAAACTATGTCCCTAAGCAAGACATCTACACACTTCCTCTCTCTGGAGCCCCTCTCCTTTTTAGAACTATAATAACTTGTAAAATAACTTATAATAGAAGTCCCTGACCTGACAGTTTCAAACCCTGCAGGTTTCAACATGCATTTCAAATCAACTCTGAGTTACCTTCTGTCAGTTTTGTTGGGTTTTTTTTATCCCTATTACCCATACACAGGTAGGATTTAAAAGCTATGTCACCCTAAGTAAGCATTTTTTGAAGGGATCTGGATATAAAATACATTCAGTGAGTCAACATCTTCTTGGAAGAGAAGTATCCAAAGAAAATATACTGATTTCTTCCATACATTCACTATGATATAATTTAAGAGCTCCTACATGTTGGGTTTTCTGCTGTGTCACTCAGACCAGAATGCAGGAATTTAAGTGAATCCCCAACAGCAGAGGACTGGGACTCTAACTTTACATAAAATCCATCAAAAGCTCAGACACATGTACACAGCAGATACCTCACCCTGTGTCCAGGATAAGTCCAAAGGAATACACCTATTGCTGACAAACACAGTCTTTCAAGGACTCAAAAGAGATGCTCATGCACGTCCTGGATTAGGCTTTTTTTAAAATTCACTATTGCTGAACTGAATCTGTCATGTTAACAGAGTATAACAGGCTCAGAAATGAAAAATCTGAGTTTTGCATAACCCTCCTGTAAGTACTCTGCTCAAATTTGTACTTTTATTCTAATAGCAATAGAAGAAAACAATCCAAATGTCTCACAAAAACTACAAAGGAATTTTGTTTTATTTTATACATAAAATCCAGTAATTTGGTACTCTTTCCAGTATTTGCAATACCTGCAAAAACAGAGACTGCTTGTTTTGATTTGACAGTTTTTGTTAGACACAGTTAAAATATGGTTTCAGGGAAAGCAGGTATTTATTTCACTGCCACGACTGATCACATTAATTGAAAGTATTTTACAAACTAATCCAGTATTATCAGTTCAGACATGCCCTGTCCATTCATATATTCAGTATAGCTCAATCACATAACAAGCACTTCCTACATACACTTTTTTTTTCCTGAGAGTTTTCAGCCCTTCTGCAAAAGAAAATGTGTTTTTAAAACTAAACTTTGCCTGTGGCTATCAATTCAAGGGTCGCGTCAACCTATTCCAGTGGTTAACTAATTTCAGTTATGAATTCTTTGAACCAAGTACTTGAACTATGTCTTTTACCTATGTTGTCAGTTTTTAAAGCAATTGGTCTTTAAGTCTTACTGGTTAGACCAAAACCAGAGAAAGTACCTCCAGGAGAAATGTAAACATTTAATAAAGTTTTTCCATGTTTTTTGCAACAACATAGTAGAAACATTACTACTGTTTCTGGAAAACATGTGCTCTTAGATTTCTTTTCTGTGTTCCAAAACATTTTCCTCCCCTTCTCTAAACTAAGCTATTTAATGGCTTTGACGTAGTATAAACTTTTATCACCTTTTTGGTTTTTGGTTTTTTTTCTTCCCCAAAAATGATCTTGCAGATGCCACCAACCTTCTCCCAAATAACATTCTGTCTAGACATCAAACAGTCATTGAAACTGGTTATGTCAACTCTACTTTCCCTTTCAACAACGACAGGTGTCTTAATGGGGAAATTAGAGCTCCTGAGTGTCGAAGCACTTTGCATTTAGCACTCCATGTGGGTGAAACCAGAGTTACAGCTCCTCAGGATGGACAGCATAAATAACCAAAAATGACTGATGTACAGGTAATTCTAAAAGACACTAAAACCGACACCACAACATAACTGTTGCATCTGGAGAGTTAAAACTGAATTTTTAAATGTTGTTGGGGGTTTAACCTATTTGAGATCCGTGGCACTCAAACTGGGGAGTACATGCAACATGTTGGGGTGAGAAGGAGGGAGACAAGAGGACTGAAAATCCCTGAGGCAGAGAGGAGGGAGTTTTTATTTCTATATTCACTCAAGTGCATGCAGTGATAACACTGCCAAAGGCTGGATCTCCTTTTCTCCCCAGGGGCAGGGACCTTCCAGAGCCTGCACTGCATTCCCACCCCCTGCAATGCCCCACGGTGGGGAGGAGGGGGCTGTGCACAGCTGCAGAGCATCCTGAAAGGGCTGTAACCTCCTGAGAGAAGGCAGCAGTGAGACCAAATCCTGTTCCTCAGCTTCTCCCTGGGCCAACAATCTCCTGTCCTTCAGCATTCCTGTGCAGTATGGCCTTTTCCAGGCCTCTTCCCATACCTTTTCCCACCATAAACACATATATATATACAAGTAAATACAGGTCCTCCTTAGCTCGGCTCCTTTCCCTTCTCCACACCTCCCACACCCATGCACGTCCCAGCATCCTCAATCTGGTGGATAGAAGACCAGAGGAAGGGCGAGCATGCAGATGGAGCTGCTACAAGTACCTCCAATTAGGGGGTACATGGCATATGTAAAACAAACAGGTGAATTTGTGCAGAGTGAGCCAGCAGAGGAACTGGGGATTGAGGCTGAGGGCTGAGTGGGTGGAGAGAGAGGCTGGGGAATGAATAGAGCTGCACACAGAACAGTTAGGTATGAGCTGGAAATGCTGAATGCCTGAAGTGGGTGTTAAGGGAAAACAGACCCTGTGCTTATGTAATATTATGCAAATATATATATTCCATGCAAAATAATGCACATTTATGCACAGTATATGCACCTACAAAGGAGGGAAGGGAAGAAAGAAAATGAGGACTACTTCAAAATGAAGGAAGGGTTGGCCTTTGGAGAAATGTAGTTCTAAATTCAACTTCATACAGGCAATGGTCAGACAAGTAATTTATGTACCACTTCAGCTACACATAAGCTCTCTTTTGAGAACTTAAATAAAATTTAAGCAGTGCACAGGCTTTATACTAGTTCTCTGAACAGCAGCAAACTACTATTGCAATTACTTCACTGAGTGCTAATGTGTTAAAAGTTATTAAAATCTACATCACCCTGCCAAACAGCCAGAGTCCACAGGTGTATTTTTCTTATTCAAAACAGAGCATAAAACTTCTATCCCCAGCTAATTCTGCTGGAGGAGAACACCATCAAAGGACAGTGCCAGATTTCTCTGACATAGTAAATAAGCATGACAAAGAATAAATATGGGTTTTTTCTGCAGTTTAACACTGATGTGAACCATGTACAGGATGCATCACCAATGGTTTATGAAGTCAGTGTGACCCAATGATTTCTGTTACAAAAGGAAATGTAGTTCTGGAGCACACAAAAATATTTCCATCTTTACTCTCTGTAATATACCACAGTTTGCTGTTCATGTGAGCAGACAGAACAGCTGCAGATACACGTTCTCACAGAGTTACTCCCCATCCTTCCTCCTTCAGCTCAACTGCCAAGGAAAGAAGTAAAGTGTGATTCTGTGAAAATGAAGTTTGGAATAGAAGCAATAGGTAGGAAAAACAAACTCCCACAGCTCCATTTCCTATTGCCACCTAGAGGATTTTCCTCCCTAACTTCAGCAGCCTGAATCACTATTTGGATCTGCACCGTCCCATTTATCTCAGTGCCTGCCTAAGAGAGGCAGAGAGCATATGCTCCTATTGTAACAGAATGGAAAATGGGTTAAGATTATCCATGCACAGATGTTGACTTTGATTTGTGCTTGTCTATCCACAGGCAGCAGATGATCTTTCAGCAATCAATGCCTGAAACAGCTCCCTGTCCCAGCTGGAGAAGAGCAGCAGTTTTTAATAGTATCCATGATTCCAAAAGAAATCTTGTGGACTAATACAAGCGAGAAAATACAGCAATGGCCTGTTGAAATCACTGCCGTCCCACATCCTTTCACACCATGTTGGTAACAGGCCACAAGACAAATTTTTGTGCAATTCTTTGAAAATTTCCATTTTGCTATTGCTATAAAATTTTGCTTCATCTTTCAAATTTTCAATAGCCTCATAACACACACACACAAAAAGCACTTGAGCTAAAAGCCTTCTTTTTATAGCATTAAATAAATTTCTTTCCCATCATCATTTGGGAAACCAATGTGAAATTTCAGATACTTTGCTGCCTGTATCAGTTCAATATAAAAATGTGCATTGCCCTAACTTTTTGCAGCTGCTTATTCCTTTCCATTTTGCTTTGTTTCTTTGGTGATCTGGTGCTGGCTGAAGCCCTACAACTGAACAGCTGTCGTCCAATAATGCAGCATTATAATAAAGTAATTTTCAGAACAGTGTTTGTTATTTTTCTATTATTATTGACATTGTTATTGACATTTCACAAGTGTGTATCAATTTGTTATTCTTCTCAATGCCCAATTAAAAGTGGACAGCTGTCATGAGGACAGGCCGTTAAAATGTGTGCGATTCCTGACATTTTGAGATGTTTACATATTGCTAAAACAACAAACGTGTTGGTAAGCAGCTATGATACAAACTTACAGAGCTCACAGGGACAGGTAAGGGCAGAAGTAACATGATTACTTAAAATAGAGAGATTTCAGTGAGCTTTGATAAATTCTGTCTCAAAGCCAGGTCACTGGACGGGGATTGGTCTTAAGTTTGACTTTCCCCACAATTTTGGCCAAATTCTGTTCTTGGTTGCAGTTTTTAAAATTAGAGGAAGGACAAGTTTGATAATATTTGTGGAGTCCTTAAGTGTCACAATAAATAATGAAGACATTTGCTAATGGCATCTAGGGTAAGTTTAAGCATCTGGACTAACTAATGCCACCTTCATGGTTATAGTCAGATAAATGCAGGGCAAAGAAGTCTCTAAAAAGATCAGTTTGGAGTTTACGAGATAGAAAACACCATTCTTACATGAACAGCAGAAAAGGAATATATGAAGTGTAATGGCAGAACAGTTGAAATTACAAGAGAAGAAAACAGAGTGTTACTGTTACTGGAAATTTTAAACACACACAAATGTTATCGTATTTTCATTTTACACTGGACTTGTTACAGCTTTCCAGAGTGGTAAGAAAACTACCTTCTTGTGAAAGGCTACAGATCATTTTTAAAAGGACTCGTGAATCCCAAAGTGGTATTTTGCCACCTAGTGACTAGAAACTGAAAATCAACTGTGCAGAGAATTAGCAGAAGGGAATAACAAGCCCTTCATCAGCCAGAGACAGCTCTGGATTGTCAATTATCCATGATTCTCTTAGAACCTGGTAAACAGAAATCACATTCAATCATGCCTTAACTGCCAGCACACACTGAAGAGTCCTTGCATCAGAGGATACCATCATCAAAAGCTTTAAGATGACAGCTCCAGAAATTCCCTCAACACTTCGGTAACCATTTCTTCACTCTCTGTGAAGTCCCAGCCAGAATTCAGACTGAGCCCCACTGCAAAGAGAAGTGACTTAAAACAAGCACACACCGTTCTCTGTGATACAGCACTTCCAACTGCATCTGGCAGTAACAAAATTAATACTTCTATCACATTTTTTGGTGGACAGAATTCAAGGACATAATTCCTGTCACACAAAATAAAACTGCAGCTTTCTCTGAATAGCCATTTGTTTTGTTATAGCTGTAACCTGAAGCACGATACTGACCATCAGATCCTCTACTGTAGATATAACATTATTCCTGCAGATACTATCCCAGGTTTGACAACCCCGAGCTTTATTATAATTTGATACTAAATTCTGTGTAGAAACAGACTTTCTGGCAGTACAAACAATTCCCTTTGCTATCAGTATAACTTTATTTACTTGATCATTGTGACAGCAATAACTGCCTTCACTAAAGTTCCTTCTGGATTTGTGTTAGGCAGCGCTGATTCTGTTCATAACGTTTTCCCCCAATATTTGAGAGAACTCTGTCAGATGGCATTGAGAAGAACTGAGGGGTGTGAAGGCAGACCTAGTAATACAGAAAATAGAAAACACTACAGATAAAATTCATAGTAACAATCTGCAGAGACAAGCACTCCAAAATGCAAATGCATGTACTTCAGAAAAAATTAATTTGTTATGGCTGGTGGTCTGATTGCTATTGCCAAATCATTTGGCAAACTAAAAAGAAAAGAAAAAGAAATAATTAAGAGATGGTAAAAAAAAAGCTGTTTCTGAATACATAGTTATGGCATTAAAAGACAGACACTCCAACTCCCTTTTTATTTTTCTTTAATAAAGAGGGTGTGTATACACATTGTGTATATAATAAGATGTATTTACATGATGACAGACTACTAATTCCACAGAACCCATTTACTTAACACTGCATCCACTGCAGTCCCTAACATCCCTCTCTCCCTACAATAACATAACCTTTGGGATGGGTACAGTGCTAAATAAAAGCAATCCCATTAATACATCCCGCACCTTCGGTGTGTGGTGTTCTCCAATCCTAACCTAGTGTCTATTACGTTCATTTGTACCCCATGTCTTAATTTAGGGCTGAGAGAGCTGTAGCCATTTACACCAGCTGATCCCAGATGAACCCCTTTGCACAAAGTTTATGGGACGTGTTTAATGTGCCCAGATCCACTTGTGTAGCCTTGAGACCACTTGGAGCAGCCAACAAACGTAATAGTTCCCACATTTATTTCCTCCTTTAACAAGGATTCCTTCCCCCATAGTATCTTGGTAGGAGACAACCTCTGCTGGTTTTGAAAGTTGACTGGGGAAAACCATAAAGTAGCATCTTATATTTGAGAGGTGCAATTTGTTTCCCAGTTATTTGCTACAGATGTAGAGGACAAGTAACTGCATCTTCCAATAGTTATTGTGCATCTCTGGCCCAGCCTCATCATTTGGAAAATTAAACCGCAAACACGAGTCCAGCATGAACCTTGCCTAGCAGTAAAAGGTACATTCAAATCTCTTCTTTAAACAACAAAGAAAATGTTATTTAAACTGTGCTTTCATTTGCCAACCACAGCTGATTCTTAAGTAAGGATTACTATGATGGCATCGGGAATAGGAAGGTTGGAGCTCAGAGTAGGACGTAGTTGAATTACTGCAGAATTTGTATTTCCAATACCAAATCTGCTGACAGAGGAAAATCACTAAAGTGACAGTCACTGGAGAGCAGTAGTGTATAAAACAAGACAATGTTGTTTTGATTTGATCTGGACAAAGACGAAAAACCTGCATCTGTCTCTCAAATGACACAGAACAGATTTTTCCTGTTGGCATTCTGTTTTACATATATTCTCAAAATATGTTTTTCAGATACCAAGCATGGTCATCAATCTACTCTTTGCAATAAAACCTCCACTGGAGACAGATGAAACGACAGAATATATCTGAGGATAAAGCACGTTCAGCCAATAGGGAGAACAATGCTGGCATCTAAGGAGTTCAAGGTTAATTCCCTTTCTGGAATTAGGGGCCAAACTGTACCAGAGTCCAAGCAGGAACTGGGAACAAAGCCATGACCAGTACTTTGTTTTTCTTCTATAGTGATCTAAATGTAACCTTTTTTGGATGTCTGATGAGAAAAACACCACCATGTAAACCCTCGGATACAGATATCACTGCTCCTTTAGCCAAAACCAAGAAAACTAAGATTGAAGAACGGATCTGAAACAAATCAATGCAGACACATTCACTGTAGCACTTCTGTGTTTTCTTTGGTTTTTTTCCACAGTTCTAGTCCGAGAGAACAGAAACATTAGAAAGAAGCTCTGCCTTAACAGTTGCATTGCCTGATTACAAGCTGTGAGTGTCAGCACTACAGTGTGCAGTGCAGCACCTCTCCCTGAGCAGCACACACAAACAAAAGGGACATCTTCTCACATCAGCTTCACAGGCCCAGACAATGAGGACTAAAACCCTTTTATTTTGAAGTCACCTGTGTGAACCTGGCAGAGCTCACTCTGAAAGGCACTAAGAGATACCTTTCCTTCACAACCCTTAGTGTTCATGGGTTAGGGGCAGAATCACAGACTATCAAAATCAATGGCAATGACTGCCATCATAGCCAAGGTGTCTGCTTGAAAAGGACTTCTCTCCAGTGCTTTGACATACTGTATTCCCTCTTCTAAGTGTATGTGTTCATGAAAGGAAAAACCCCCCAACCAAACAAACAAAAACCCCAACACATCACTCTACTCTGAAGTCTCTCTCCCCAAAATACAACTGCAATGGAAAGCACAAGATCTTGAGCCATAAAGACATTTCAAAATAAAAAAACAAAAACCAAACCATTCTCAGCCTGTACAATTAGACTTAGGAGCATAGCCAAAGAAGATCCAAATCAAACAAAACACCACAAAATCACTATTTTACTTCTCCCACTTGTACTTAAATGCAGCTTAAATAAAAATTAATTTACATTATTAATCTCATGGTAGGAAACTGAGTAAAAGGATTTCTGAATGTGGTTTTCAGTCTAACACTGAACTTCGCAGTTATTAAGATCAAAACTAATAAAACTTGTCTTTTAACCAGTGTTGTCATCAAGCCCAAAGACAATGAAGACATCTTGGCAACAGACAAAAATAGAATGACAATCAAAGCAACACCGACATTTACACCACAATTATTTCATCACCATATCCTGGTATGAAATTATTTTGAATAAAGCCAGTAAGATGCAGTGCCTGCTCTCATTTTTACCTGTGGAATACTAAACTTTACATTTCAAAACCAAAATGGAGAGCAACAATCATTTTTCAGAAAATGTAATCTTTCTCTTCTAAGTAAACACTTTCTCTAGAGAAAAACAAGAAAAAGATGACCGAGATTAAAGTGAAGCCGTTGATAGATGCAGTTGATAGATGATTCAACCTCTTCCTGGAAATGATTTCCACTTATAAAATGTTCAAGTCAGCTCAGGATTTTTAATTCTTTGCTATGTAAGACGAATATATATTTTTAAGGATGAAAAATAAATGCAATATCCTGACAGCTCCAAGGAAGTAAGTTCCAGCAAGCTTAGTGCAAGCCTAGAGAACTGCACCATTCAGCATGACAATAAGCCAAATGCTCAGTTGGAAACATGTCCCTCCTGCTCCCAGCTATGTGCTTTTGGACACATCTCATGTTGTCATCAGGAAGCACTGGACTACTCTGCGTGCTGCCTCTATCTTTCTACAGCAGTATAAAACAAGCCCAGTAAAGCCAGTATGGGTGGTTTTCTATTGTACTGGGTAATTAAGCACCGTGTGGAAGGATCTGACAGTCATCAGTGCTGGTAGAAAAGAGAAAGGCAGAGGAAGGCCTGAAAAGTATAATGGGAAATGGTGAAGTGACCACTCTCCCTCTGGGTGGCACGGAATGACCTCCAGTCTAAAGCTGGCCTTGTCACAAATTTATCATGTGGCATTGGTCATATCCCTTAACCATGGCTTATTTATCCACTTGAAAATGAGCACAGTTGTCACCTTCCTCACAAAGATGTGATGCAAGCTGAAGCTGCCACTGAACATGAAAAAGATAAGTTATTATTACTGCATTTTCATACACATAACATATGACTGTCTGGAAAAAAAATAACAAACCTAAACCCAAAGCAGTGATTTCATCACAGTCAAGGTTTGACATGTGTAGGTGGGGACATAAAGGACAGTTTTTCAAGAACTAAAAAGGTAAAAGCAAACAGGCAAAATCACATTCTATCATGACTGAGTTCCAAGTTCAATCAAATAGAAATCAGCTGTGTGTTTGTATTGGAGCGATAGTGCCTGAATCTTACCACTACACAAGCGACTGTTGAAAGCTGAACATCTCTCCTTTTTGTCTCTCATATTCCTTTGAAAAAGAGGCCTGTTACAGCAAGCTCATCCACTGCTCTTCAGAGAAAAAGTTGGACAGCTGAATCACTCACAAGCTGAAGCTGCAGTTGATCCAAATACTTATTTTCATGGAAAAGTGTTTTTTTCAAGAGGTACAAAATACAGCATTGGTTATTTGCATTACACCAGCTTTCATCTAGCAACTGAAAACACCAATAATACCTCATTGCAGTGGAGCCAGAAGGTAACACTCCCTTGAATAATTTACTACACTGAAGACCCTACAGATGTCTAAACACAAACCTACAAACATTAAGTCAGGGTAAACAATAATGAATTCACCTCTCAACTTGACAGCCTTTCCTATCTGTCTGTCACTGATGGTTTTCTAGAGACTGTGTATGATCAATCTTAAATCTTCAGAGTATTTTAAGCAGGTAATAAAAATGGGGGACTGAAAGAATGGGGGTATCAGTACCACGGACCAGTGATTACACTGCATTCACCTAAAATCTACTGAACTTGAATGACGCCCTCCAATTGACTCTGGTATGCTCAAAATCTCAGTTGCAAGGTCTCATTCAAGTGCTGCCTATGGGATATCACCAAACAACTGCTTGTGAAATTAAAGGAGCACAGGCATTCCAATACCCTGTACAGTTTTGAGAAACCCATACTACCTTTGTATTGCACTGTTTCTAAAGTGTATCAAGAAATAAATGACTGAATAGATGCCAGCACAGCAGCAAACTCCACTAACTCCCTGCTTAGATACTGCCATGTATTATACAAGTCAGAAAATAGTTTTACTGCAGCCTATGAACAGACATAAAATAGATCTCTATGTAAATAGAACACATTATTTAAAAATTATACTTTTTCAAGTATAAACAAGATGTAACATCTCTGCTGATCTTGTCCCTACTAATACTGGACATTTCATACATGCTGCATGTACTAAGATGACCAACTTTGCTTTATCAAAATACAGTATCAATTTTAAATAAATAATTACCATTGCACTATTGACCCAGCAACATATATACATACCTGATAAGTAACACTCTTCTTTCCATCATCATTTGTTTGAGGCAAGGTCAGAGGTCCAGAAACTACCCAAACATCATCAAATCTCTCAGTCAATTCTCGACAATACATTTCCATTCTGGAACATATTTGTCAGGTAGGGAAAAGTCAGCTGGGAAAACTTAACACATAATCTTTGAGACATACTGTGAAGGGAAGGATAACTACTGACAGTTAGGGAGCATTTTTCCAGACTTGGGTGACTGACTCCCAAGCCAAGAAGGTAAAATGCAGGCCCAAGTTATGCTTCCCATTAATGCCAGGTTTACTTGCTCACAGACATGTGTTATTGCACACATCTGAAAATGGTTTCTGCAGCCTTACCACCTGTCCGAATAGCTGGGTTCTCTACTTATTCCCATACTTGGCACTAGAAATATACTGTTGATGGTCACTTGGGATTAGTAAAATAAAATTGTTTTAAACAGCAGGTTGTGATGTTCTTACTTTGAAAGGTTTTACCCTATTATTGGATTTGTATGTTTTTCCCCAGGGAATCAAGGTCCTGCAGCACACAGCCCTTTCTGTAGCTCAAAGTACTGGGAAAGTTTCTACTTTGCCACTCCCAGTAATTCTACTTCTTTATATATATATATATATAAAACTGTCCAAAAATAAAGTAGCACCTCCAGAAATATTACCATTATTTTTACTTTCTAAACTAATTGATTCAGTTTACAGAAGGTAACATTTCTCAAAAATGGAAGTTTCTGGATCTTGCCTATTTTACATAAAACAAATTATTAACAAGACCAGGTTAGACGGGGCTTGGAGCAACCTGGTCTCATGGAAGGGATTGGAACTAGATGATTCTTAAAGTCCCCTCCAACCCAAACCATTCTGTGATTCTATGATTATAGCCTGTCTTTGATCTAACACCCCAACTGGTACAGAAATCACATACAGTGAGCACCCACTGGTCCTCTACAAATCTAAGAGCTGCACTTCACACAAATGGACAAACAGACCAGAGTATTAGACAGATAAACCCAGCTAATCTGGCTGCCTCTGAAAGAGGAGGTTTCAGACCCTGCACTGTCTCATCCCTGTTCCTCGTACCTCTGCCTCGGGCCACTTCAGCACTCTCTGTCTGTCAACAACTCTGAACAAAACCAGTATTTTCTTTTTTTGTGCTGGGTGAGTTAAATCAGCTCACACAAAATAAATTAGCAAGAATGAGCCCCACAATTGGGAATGAGTAGGAATGAGCCTTTCTTCATGTGATACAGCAAAGCATTAACAAGCTAATTTTTTTTCCTGCATCACCAGCTTTTCTTCCAAGCAGCTCAGCTCCTCAGGCTGTCTCACAGCACAGTAATACAAACACCAACTGGCAAAAGGAAAGAGTGGGAATAAATACAGCTAGGGAGAAAACTGCTTTTGGTGGCAGCAGGGACAGAGGTCAGATTACAGTGACCATGAAATCACACTCTTAACAAGATAGAAAACGACAGTCAAACATCAGGAAAGAAAGAAGCATGCATATTGGTTGGAAGAGAAGAAGGAATACTAAGATGCAGTTAGACCACACCACTGAGCCAATCTATCAGCTTACTATCTAACAGCTTGCTGGAAGATACACTCCTGTCTCCCCTGTCCTACTGCTCCCCTTGTCTGTCCCAGCTGACCAGTCCTAATCCATCTTCCACGTTGGTTGTTGCACTCAGCTCATCAGTTGATCCAATTTTCTAATCTGGTAGAAATATAACCAAGCAAAACAAAATGAGAATCAGTTTAACTGGGCTGGTAAACGGAACTGACTGGCCACAATGAGGCTGGAACCAGAGCTGGAACTGGGAAAGCATCAAAAACACAAGGCTGGAGGGCAATCACCACTTTAGAAAACCACAGACACTTAAACTGACTAAGCTGCATTGTCTATCTGCACCTCAGAAATTTCAAGAAGCAAAAAGTTAAAACAAGAGAAGAAAGTACTGAAGCCAGGAAAGGATACAACACATGTGAAATACAGTATCCTTAAAAGTATTTATTATTAAAGAGATGACTGACAAAAAAGGTGCCATCACTGCTTTGTTCATGCATTTAAACTCTGGCAGGAGGGTGCTGGGATTGGGAAAAAGTGGTAATAGCTGCTTAAATTGCAAGACTGATAGTGCGAGGGGAAATTTTTGAACACTCTCCGGAACTTCCTGATTACGCAGAGATCCTGCTTAAGAGAAATAAAAAGGGTTTCCCACTTTGAATTGGTACAAATGCCGAGCTTTGGTATAAGGAAAATTCATGCTCAAATACTTGAGTTATTAAAACAAGAAAAAACCCAAACTCTTAAGGCATTTTATTTGTCTATAAAATAATATAACCTTACTGAATGCCTCATATGATTTTATATGCATTCTTGTAAAACTAGAAAGCAGTGTGTAACTGATGATGCATTTTAGATGAATTTTTAGTACAACACTGTACACAATTTTGCTGACCTTCCCTTGTTTGAATTTTGAGAAAATCATGATTTTCCCCTTCTGTTCCTGAGCCTTCACATTCTGTAAGTCCTGTGCAAGAAGCACTGGGTGAATGCTACTTTTATTATGTTTTCCTCCGCTCAAAGGAAGGAAAGAATAAAAACCTTACATGAAGAAAGTTTAAATTTATCAAGGACTCCCTTCACCTCAAATTTGATCCAGTCAGTGCTCACAAGTGACAGAGAACCTGCCTGGCTGCTACTTGGAAGCCAGTTCCAGAAAAAAACATTTAAGACCTCAAGTAGTGGTAACTCAGTGGGGAGCACTCAGTTCTCCAATTCAAAGTGAACCAATGTCCACACACAGAGATCTGATACTCTCACACTGGAAGCACTTTTTCGAGGAAGATCTAAACCCTTTCCTTGCTTCTATTGAACCTTCCTTAAGGATAGAGGTGTTAAGCCCGGGACTTTTACCCACATCAGCCAGAAGAATTTCATCTGTTCTAAATAGATGTCCTCTACAGTCCAAATAAAGAACTAAAGTAGTTATACTGTTCTTGCACTGTGAGGACTGAGCTGCCTTTCATTTCATAGAAAGTTCCTATGATCTCTACAGATAGCTCATAAAGTGCTCTAGAACACCTGGATGTCAAGAAGCTTTAAAAATAAAGCAGTTTTTATTTATGCCGCTGCCTGGTATTTTTCACTTGGTTTATTTACAAGTAATTTCTCACCTGTTCCAAAAGCCCGCATTATTTTCATAATTCTGAGGCACAATGTTGGACAGATAAAATGTTTCAGCCATAGCTCTCTGCACAGAGAAAGAAAGTATCATTATTTCATTGAAACATTTATGAGCTGAAAACACATTGGAGTAGTTTCTGGACCAGAATCCCATTTCTAGTTTAGTTTTAATATTTATTAACACAAAAGGTCAGATAAAACCTAAGTCAGAACACTTACAAAATTATTTTGGATCAAGATGTGCATAACTAGGGTAAAACCTTGTAAAATTACCTGCTTTTTTTTTTTTTTTTTCTGGCAGAAACAGATGAGAACATCCAATTCTAGAGGCAGAGGAATTATGATGTCACCCTGTGTCAGTTCCATATTGCTTTTGAAAGCAATCAGCTGTTCTTCTTTTGGAATGCAAAGGATGCTTTCACCTATGATTTTCATTTATTTGACTGCCTAATGGCTAAATTCTTCTTTCCCTTACAAGAAAAGGTTTTCTTAAACATACTCATCCATATTTTACAAATGCATAACGTGCAGGCAATTAAATGATTTACGAGACCATAATGGTCAAACATCTCCAAATCTGCTTATCTTTAAAATACCATAAACCTCTCTGAACAGAAGCTCACACACCTCCAGATGTGAAGGTGCTTAAAAACTAGGCAAATGCAGGGAGATACAGAGAAAAAAAATTCCAAGATCTTAACCCAGAATTTTCATAGGTCCTGTACTTGCCAGTATTTTTCACATGCTACTACTTCAAAGTAGGATAATGAGGAAATACTACCTGCACTAATTAAACTGTGAAATTAAAATTTTATAATCATGTATTTGAAAGATTTGATCATCTCACTGCATTTCAAGCCACATCCAGGATCTCTCCACGCAGGGAGCTCACCAGCAAAAATTCCCCAGATATCACAAATAAATAACAACAAATAAACTTCAAGTAGAAACAAAATGACTGGTTCTTTCATTCACCACATGCCACTGTGCTGTCACTCTGCCCCACTGAATACTATTCTGCCTAGCAGAAATACAAATTCCAGCTGCTTCTTAATTAACAAATTGCTGCATTAGGCACATTTCACACAAGGATCCAATAAATTCAAGGGTGCTTTGTAAGTCAGCCAGGGCATTAGGGCATGTTTCTCTTACAGCTCAAATAAATGGCAGGTGAAGACATTTTATAGACTGAAAGAACTATGGCAAATGAAGGGTCTAATTTACCTCATACACATTGTAAGAAAGGAAAAAGCCTTTTAAATCATCCAGGCAATCCTCTTGCCAATACAGAACAGTACTTAACAGCATCTTTGCTTTGCCCAATGTAGCCTTAAACGACTCAGCAGCTGTTGGCCTGAATGAAGTCATTGTCCCAGTCTCCTTTTAACTGAGCTTCCAAGACACTTTGGATGTTTGGTGAAGGTTATCACCTTCATTTCACAGGTAGACACTGTGACATATAAGGGGTTGAAGAGACTTGCTTAACACCACACTGTACAAGACATCATTTCTGCCAAACAAGCTAATCTAGGTGTGATTTAATGAAGAGAGGTATGTCATCAGAGGATGCATCTGATTTAGATGCCTGAAGCAGACTGTGAGAGCATCCTACAGTGCTCAGTCAGGAACAGACTTTGTAACTTCAAACCCAGGTCTGTGCATCAAGAATGAGATCATGTTCCACCTCAAAAAAAAACTGCAAAAGGAACATTACATATTACTTAGGGTCTTTTGACCCTCTCCAATTGATAAAGACAAATTAAAAAGAAAAATATAAAAAATCCTACTGTTGAAAACTTGTTATCTCCTGCTGGTGCCATGTGTCCCCGTGACCATCCGCTCCCAAGGTAGTCCTCATTGGCAGCACTAAACATTAGAGGGATGTTGGGATCCGGTCTGAATTTACAGTGCCTTCGGTCTGCATCACCTGAAGAGTAACACACACTAAATGGTTATCATTCAACCGATATAACCACAAGACAAAAAGATCTAATTCTGGCATCTCTTGCCAAAAGACCCATGCTTAAGTATTCAACAGATTAATCTAAACTGGGTATTTTTCTCCTCAACCACAAAAAAATACATCGTGAGGAGCAGTTTTCACTGGTGAACACTGTTAGTTATTACTTTTTTCCTACAGCTGACTGTACATACACAAACTGTATCCACTCTGGCTTTTTCTTCACATCAATATTATCACTGAGCACATGTGCACCCTGTGCTTCCCTGTGCTCTGCAGTGAGAACAAAGTGTGGGACCCACTCTCTACTTGGCAGCTCTCAGAAGAGCACAGGAGTATGAAAGGACCATAAGGAAAAAGGAAAGCGGTGCAAAATGAGCACGCATATAGATGATGCTTCTCTTGGAAATGAGTGCCTGTAAGCAATTTCCTTTCTTCGCTGACCACCTGTACGTATGTTCAGGGAGGTGAAGTCAGAACAAAGAGGTGGCAAGAGCATCTTTATGCAGTGCAGACAGAAGGAAGGAGCTTCACTTTTCTTTTATGGCAAAGCATGTGACATGACACTTCAACATAATTATACTCAGGAAGCAACAGTGACAAGTTTATCAGCATGCAAAGCAGAATTCTTATTTTCAGTATTTAAAACAAAGTGTAATTTATCAATTAAACTTGAAAGATGGAAAATTATGTCCTCATATTCTTCTCTGCTCGCTGCTTTTAGAAAAAGGGCTAATTTCTTCTGTAACCAGTTCTGTACATCCCATTTGCATGTAGTGCAAGTTTCTTTCTGCCATGTTTTTTAAACATTCAAGTCCTTATCAATGAAATATATGAGTTTTTACAGCATGTCCTTTCAACATAGTTCCACCTCAATTCTCAATTAGAGTAGCTACAGGCACAAATCAGAACTGAATGGCTCAAGATACTTAATTTCAACAGGCAGGCTGGTTATATCTGATCATTTGGATAACCTTCTAACAATTTGGCTGTTAAGGCCCACTTGAAAGTAAGCCTGGAATTACTGTTTTCTTCTCTGAAAGAAGTGGAATCAATGATGCTACTTAGGGATTGATTATAATATTTTCAAGATCATGCTTTTAATTTTGAAAGGTAATTTGAAGACAGTGATTAAGATGTATTTCGAGGGCTATTGCTTTCATAAAACATTTTACAATTACACAGTTACCTCCATTACTAATAATCTGCCTTATAAAAACTGAACTAATGCTATAAACTTAATTTACAATGACTGTATACCACTCATATCTCATTCACCAACTGACAACAAAAAATCAGTGAGCCTCTGTCTTGCATAAAAAACAGGGGAGAGAGTATTAGATAATGCACATCAGGAAAGACAACAGAACCGCACCAGAGTAAATAATGGCTTCAGTGAATAGCTAATGCCCTCTCTAGCTCTGAATGACTACAACTCTTTATCTCACAAATGGACATTCTCTTCCCATCCTGAGCAAATCTCCCAAGATCTGGAGACGAAAGGGTCTGGCCAGGAAAGGCACTGACTCCACACACGGGGCAGCACCTAAACTGCCATAAAACTGGACCTCAGAACTAACTACACTGCCTAAGGAAGCAAGAGACATTTTTATGTACTCAAGTAACTTTGCAGGTCTGAATCAGGTAAAGAAAGTTTAATTTCCACTGTTTCATATTCTCCCCACTCATGTTTAAAAAGACGTAAGTTAAGCTTCCCTCCTGCAAAACTTTCGTGTGTTCACACTGACACAGCTGTACTGATCTTACAGACTGTTTCCCAACAGAAATTTCTCATGAAAGGTAGTTCTAGTCCTTCTTCATTCCTCCCTTTCATCCTCAGCCCTTGGACTCAGCGTATCTTCAATACAGATGTTGTATATTCAACATCAAACTAGTCCCAAGCAGAGGAAGAATACTGAAGAACCCTGCCAACCTGCAGTGACGGATCTTTTAAATCACTGCTAAACCTCAGCCTTAATAATTCATGACATGAAGCTGACATCCACCCAGAGGCCTGCTGCCTCCAGTGGGACTGTGAATGGGTGGAAAAATCCATATCCAGAAATCACAACAGGGTTTTATTCCCCACCTGCTCCAGGGTCCACCTTCTGTGAACAGCAAAGCCCATTCTGGGCATCATAAATATAAGTAAATAAATACCTACATACCCAGTGTTTTTTGTTTTGAAATATGTTCAATCACCCATCTAGGCACACGTTTTGCCTGGTCATAAGACAGTGCATGATTTGTGTAACATCTGGTCTCCGTTCCAGCCTCAGGGAATCCATATCTTTCCAGCAGAGTCTCTTCTACTGGTTCTAAGGACAAAAAAACAAACAGAAAGCCATCCAAAGATGAAACGTGATCAGAAAGGATACAGTAAGAAAAACATCCCAGTGGGTATAAACATACTGCACAGGAAATTACTGCCACAATTAAGACCTAAAAAAACATTAAGAGAGCTACCCAGTGAAACTCTCATCTAACAAAACAGTCGTGGTTTCCGCTGTGTCTTAAGATGAGGATCTCAGCTCTAGGACTAACTCAGCTGCTGTAATGCATACACACACATACCTGGCAATTGCTCTGGGCCGGCCTTCAGAATAAAAACTATCAGATATTTAGGGACAGAACAGGCAAGGAGGACTTACATGTACTGTACCCTTTGGAGCTGGAAATCACACTCTGCCTCACAAACGGAGAGGTATGAGTTGAGTAAAAGAAAGTCCCACCCTCACTGGAAACACACTCTGCTGAATGAATGAAAGCTTCACTTTGGGACTTTTTTTTCACAAGCAACAATCTTCTCTCATGGAGGAATATTTACATCCACCTTACTGCCTTCCTCACCCTCCAGCCATCTGTCCAACACCAACTCACATCTTTTAGAGCCATTCTTTGTCTGCTTGCCAACGCTCTGGTACTTTTAAAGTCTTCAGGCTGTAGAGAAAACCATTCACTCCCTCGAGTGGTCCCCAACAGCCCCTCCCCACACCTGCATTCCCCAAAACCCACAGGTGAAGAGACTTGATGAACCAGCCTTGGCTCACCCTGGGCAGAGCAGGGGATGCTGTAGCTGAAATTTAGTTATGACCCGCCTGAACTGTGTGTTTAAAACTAATTATATGTATGTACATATATATATATGTATACATATACATATACACACACACATACACATATATACGCACGTATATACATACAAACACATATAAATGCATGTATATATACATATACACACATGCATGTATGTGTGTATGTATACATATACACACACATATGTATGTATATATACTTATATACACATATATCTGTATATGTGTGTATATACACCCATATATTTATATATACGCACATATCCATGTATACACATATATGTATGTATACATATACATACATATATACACACATATGTACATGTGTATACACATACATATATATGTATGTATGCATACATATATATGCACATATATGTACATGCGTATATACACACATGTATATATGTATATATATATACATACACACACACATATATGTACATGTGTATATACACACACGTATATATGTATGTATATATACATANTTTCTGTGGACTTATTTGGTTATGGTTCTGTGGTTCAGATGAATCTTTTCTCCTTGAGAGGATCTCAAATATGTGATCAGGTCATAATGTGCTTCTCTTATCATTCTTTGCTCTGACACATGATCCTTGTTCTCAAAACTAAGACATCTGCTAGCACATATATACATATATATATACATATATACACATATATCTGTATATATGTGTCTACACACATATGTATTTATATATACACGTATCTGTATATATGTATATATCCATATATGTATGCATATATATACATATACACATACATATGTATACGCACACACACACGCATGCACATGCTATGGGGATGTTGTCGGATCACACAGGACTAGAGCTCTGCGCTCCCGACCACCACAGGGAACACTTGTAGCCATCCTGGCAGCCGCACGAACGCACCTTCCCCTCCCGCCACGGACACTCTGGCGTGAGCAGCTGCAGGAGGAAGCGCTTTTAACTCCAGTTCCAATTCGCAGCACCCCCAAACCACCTCCTCCTCCCCTCACAGCCCGGCGCTGGTACCGGGGCAACCCCGCTCCGACCTCCCGCCCTCCTCTGGACACCCGGGCACGGAGAGAGGAGAGCGAAGGCCCTTCTGAGGGGCAGGACACGCTCGTAAGGAGAGGGAGAGGGAGAGGGTTCCAGGGCGGCGGCGGCCGCGGGGAGCGGGGCCGGGCCGAGGCCCGCGGAGCGCGTTGCCCCTGCCCGGTGCCCGCAGCTCTTACCGTCCGTCGGGGCCCGGCCCGGGCTCGGCTCGGGCTGGCTCTGGCTGCCGAGGAGCCGCCAGGCGGCCCAGCAGGACGCGGCGGCCCCGGCCACGGCCCCGCAGGCGAAACCGCCCAGGAAGCGGCGGCGCCGCGGCAGGGCCGCCATGGCGGGAAAGGGGAAAGCGGAGGGAAAGGGCTCCACAGCGCCCACTGCCGGGGAGGGAACGGGGAAGGGGAAGGAGAGGAGATGAGAGGGAAGGGAAGGGAAAAGGGAAAGGAAAAGAGAAGAGAAAAGGCTAAAGGGCAAGGCAAGGCAAGGCAAGGCAAGGCAAGGCAAGGCAAGGAAAGGAAGAGGAAAAGGGAAGGAAAAGGAAAAGGGAAGGGAGAAGGGAAAAGGGAAAAGAGAGAAGAGAGAAGGGAAAAGAGAAGAGAAGGGAAGGGACCAGGAATGAGCCTGGCAGGATCGGAGCTGTGGGAAATTAGGGACGGAGCCCCCGCGTGGAGGGGTGGATAAAGTAGCCCCTGTGCGAAGGATCACAGGATTGTGTGGCCACGGAATGGGTCGGGCCCGGAGGGGCCTGTAAAGCCCGGAAGGTTCATGGCCCGTGTGAGGGGGCTGAGGGAGCTGGGCCTGTGCTGTGACTGGAGGAGAATGAGGGGGATCTCCTTAATGCACACAAATATCCCAAAGGTGCCAAGAGGATGGTGCTGGACCATCCAGCGGTGCCCAGCGACAAGAGGAGGAGCAGTGGCTGTAAACTAAAACACAAGAAGTTTCACCTCAACACGAGGAAGAACTTTACACTGAGGGTGTCAGAGCCCTGGAACAGCTGCCCAGGGAGGTCATGGCTGGATTCTCCATCTCTGTGGACATCCCAAACCCACCTGGACGTGTTCCTGTGTCACCTGCTCCAAGTGACCCTGCCTTTGTCCCCAAATGTCCCTTCCAATCCTACCAATTCTGTGACAGTCCAACCACCCTGCGATGAGCAGGGACAGCTTCAACCACGCCAGTCCAGCCTGACCTTGAATGTTTCCAGGGATGGGGCATCCACCGCCTCTCTGGGGAACCTGTGCCAGTGCCTCACCACCTCCACTGTAAAACTACTTCCATATATCAAATCTAGGTGGATTGTCTTTTAGTTTAAAACCATTCAGTTCAGGANGGGGGTTGGTCTCTTCTCCCAGGCACTCAGCAACAGGACAAGGGGGCACGGGCTTCAGCTCTGCCAGGGGAAATTTAAGTTGGATATTAGAAAAAAGTTCTTTCCAGAAAGAGTAATCAGGCTTTGAATGGCCTACCCAGAGAGGTGGAGGATTCACTGTCCCTGGAGGTTTTTTAAACTGAGATTGGACGTGGCACTGAGTGCCATGATCTAGTAAACTGACTGGAGTTGGACCAAGGGTTGGACTTGATGATCTCTGAGGTCTTTTCCAACCCAATCAATTCTATGATTCCTCCTTGTCCTGTTGCAGGAGGCCCCGATAAAAGGTTCGTCCTCATCTTTCTTACATGCCCCCTTTAAGCGCTGGAAAGCCACAGTAAGAAGCCCCCAGAGCCTTGTCTTCTCCAGGCTGAAGAAGGAGATGAGGATGGTGGTACAGGTTGGGTTTAGATAATATTGGGCAATGTTACACCTTGCTTCTTTTTGGGAAAACCACCAGCCTGATTGTTATTATTTTTCCCTCCCAGATGCCTGTTAATGTTCATATTGCACTCATGTTGTTCACTGTAAGCGTTTCCAACCCAAGACAGAGGCATTTTTTTTTCTGAAAAAAGGGGACCAGTTTAACAACTGAAAAGATCAGAACATGACAGCATTTTGCTGCTGGCAGCTTGCCTGGAGAGGTCTGGCCATGCTTGTGTGTAGCTGAGGGCATCTCCATGCCTCATGTGAGGATTACAGAGCTCAGTGTGTTGCTCTGAGTGCAGGGAACTCAAGTGTTTTTTTTTCTATCTTTTCCCAGGTCCTTTGATTTCTGGCAGTTGTGGCTACATTGCTGTATTTTACTGATACAGCTTAATATGCACACAGTACTCTGTGTGAACAGTTCTTTGCTGGAATGATCAGCAGCATTACCACAGTGATACAAGGGTCAACACACTCAAAATATTATTAAAATAATGATAATAATAAAAGGACACAGGTTGCCAAGCGAAGCTGTGGCTGCCCCATCCCTGGAAGTGTTCAAGGCCAGGCTGGATGGAACTTGGAGCAACCTGGTTTAGTGGAGGGTGTCCCTGTCCATGACAGGGGTATTGGAACTGGATGATCTTTCAGGTTCTTTCCAACCCAACCCATTCCATGATTCTATGAATTTGAGCTAATCCCGCCTTCCCTTTGGAAGTGTATGCAAGTGATGGGTTGTAGAGGCTTCAGCTGTGCCTCTGAAGGACTTCTATTAGGGATATTGGGCAGCAGAATTGAAACATCTGAAACATCCTTCTATTGAAAAAGGAAATCCTCCAGCTAGATGCCAAAGACAATAAAATAACAATGATTTTTAACATCACACCAAAACCAGAAACAGTTATTTGTAATTTACTGTTTATTTTCATATACAAAAAGATAAACTTGAAATAGTTCTTTCTAATTTTTTTCCTCCTATCTGTTGGGGTGTCGCTGCTTCACACAGGGCAAATACTACATTCATACTGGTTTATTCAGACACCCAGTGCAAAGCTGAAGCAGCAAAACTCCAACTTGGCAGATCTAATTTCAAACTTGAGACTCATTTCTAAAATACCACAGTAAAAAGGAACAAAGATCCACTGCAAATTCATGAACTATGATACAATGTTCTTTCCAAAATGTCTTCATTTCATAACTGCAATACAATGGATGTCTGCATTAGGCCATTTTATATATACATTTTATATATATATACTTCTGCAGAATATATATATAAAATATACATACATAAGAATTCAGCACACTTCAATCCAAAAGGGGTTACAGCAACGAGCTTAACTCTCTGTATACTTTTTTCTTTAACAGGATACTTTAGTATAACTTTTGTTAACTCAGTAGTACAAGCTATCTCTGTTCTACATTTTTATAGCTACAAGAGTGAAATATAACCTACAACATTTACATTTCACATATCTTGGTATACAAACAGTACTTATTGAATTTGAGCCAAGGACCAAGAGACTCTTTAAAAATTATTTCACCATCTGATAGAGCTTCCTGTAATTTACACTCAGTTTATTCTGCAATCTTCTAAATCATTTACTTAATCTCATAGTTTGAGTTTAAATCCATTCAAACTGGAAATCCTGGAGAAACAGGTTACTGCAAACTCTTATGTATACTCTATATATACAAGTTAAGTAACACAGCGTAATAAGACTTAGCTATTTATCCTAAAACTGATATACACATATTTCACTACGCTAGACAAGTCTTAGGATTTTTATTTTATTTCTTTAAATAAAGCACAAATTTAGAAGTAGCTGGTAAAACTTACAATAAGATGGTTTAAAATGACAAATGGTTAGGGTGAGATTTCTTCCTGCTGGTGCCAAAACATTTTCTTGTGAGTTTTTGTACTATGCTGTGTTGTTTAACTGTATGTGTCTAATGTTACATGCAGAAAGCTCTTTCCACAAGAATTGACATCAAACTGTACTTAAGTCAACTTTACAGTACAAAATTTGTCAAACTTAAGGACGAATGTGAAAATATTAACAGGTGAAAGATCAGGCTTTCAACTCTATCATGAGGATCATGCAGAATTCATAAGCAGATAGTTTGAACAGATTGACAATGGCATTGTGCGGGCTCATGGCATAGAATCGAGGCCAAGGATGTTACTTAGTTTGCAGTAACCACCTCCTTCAATCCTCATCCACCAACAGATCGACTTTTGCACCGTAGTTACTCCATTGGAAGGCCAGCAGCATTGCAAATTGCCTCCTCCTGGGAGATTTTAGTACTTTGATTTACCAGAGATAATAATCATCAACCATCATAGCCATAGAAACATCAGACAGCCAAGAAAAAAATGGGGAAAGGGGAATAGCTTGTTTTCTTCCTTTAGTAATAGTAAATTACTAGCCATTCAGTCCCAATAATTAAATGAATTACTAATAATAGTAAATTCATTAGTATGTGGACAGGAAAGTTACTCTGTTGCCCAAGTAAAATACAGACTGTAATGTTTCATCAACTACATGGACACAGTTTTTTAAAAAAAACAGACATTTGGGAGGGGAACGCATACAGTAACATGTTAATGGAAGAAATGGTCTAACTTTTTGTTTTTCCCCAGAAAATACAGCCTGAACAGAATTCTCTTCAGCAAAGTACCATTAAGAAGCTGCTGTACTTGAAGGTCTGATTTTATGAGAAGACTCTTGGGAAAAGGTAATTGGAAAAAGAAAGAGGACAGACAGGTTCTAGCTTATGCCAACATGTTTTTTGTTATCCACAAAGTTGCTGTGGTGTTAAGTCCACCTTCAGGAGCTATGAGATGGTCCAACCTCCTCCTCCTCTGTCATGGCTGGATTTTTGGTTTAGGTAGTTTTTTGGGGTTTATTTTGGTGTTTTTAGGACAGATGGCAATGGTGAGATGCCAGTGACTACTGAATTAATTGACTAGAATGGTTACTGGTTAAACTTCAGTTCATCAAAACAGTGGAAAAATTGAACAAACTATGGTCAATACCTTACTCATCACAAAAACAGAAGCTACAAAATCTTCCCAGAATATGTTTTAGTTTTGCAATATCAACCTTACTGGAATGTTATACACTAAGTTTTTGCTTTTTAACACCTGGAAAGATTAAGAGGCCTCTGCTTCAAAATGGGCCAAAAAAATGCAGAAATAGTGTTTTACTCACACCATCTGCACCATTAAAATACTGAAATAAAAGGCTAACAAAGGAAGCACTTTTCAGAGAACACTTTTTCTTGATAGATATCCAGCACAATGCCATTATAGAGCTTCAGAGAAGCCCTTTTGGTTTCAATGTTGGAAAACAAAATAAGGTTTGCTTTTTTCCTTCAGTCCTTGGAGATCACTTTCTGTTGATACATATATATATCATATATATACATGTATATATGTATATGATACATATATATAAACACCCATATATAGCAAGGTTCCTGTTTGCGTATGTTACAATATCATAGTATCAAGGAGAATCCAGATAGCAACACTGTTTAACATGAGGTTTGAGGTAATTGGTTTTTGAAATACCTGGATCACAGACTGCATCCAGAAATAACAGCTGGGCAATGAAAAGTGGGTTTGTTTTTTTTTTTTTCCTTTCTTTCAGACAGAAAAAAAAACCCAAACAACCTAGTAAAAGAAGAAGAAAGCTTACAGCAGTTGCTTTTACATGGAAAAATAAAGGCACAACAGAATAATAGCATTACATTTCAGAACAGCTGGATGGACGTAACACAAGTATGATCTCCTTCTGTGGAAGTGTCCTGACAAAAAGGATTGCTGCTTACTCCATAGGCTACCACTTCCATCAGGGAACTGAGCATCACCCTAAAACAAGTTATGAAACAGGAATTCCCATGTGAGTAAGGGACCAGGTATGCTTAGAAAGTGTTCCAGGAACACACACACACACTTGTGGTCACACAGGATTGGATGGCAACTCTCTCCCTGATTTCCACAGCACCAGGACTTCACCTGAACACAGCTGAGGGACTCAGCAATTGCAGGAGCCTGCTTGAAGTGGTGCAAGCACTAATTTCAAAAGGCACACTGCCAAGCCAGCTCCAAGGTAGAACCACGTATTGTTTGGTTTAAAGCTTTCTTCAGTAACTCTCACCCAATGACACTGTGCTGTCAAGGTTAAGAGAACTAAAAAGACTGGAGTGAATTTAAGGTCCAATGGAAAAGTTAAAAAACCACCACATTTTACATTTTGGGTGTGGGTTTTGTTTTTTTTTTTAGTATAATACTTTCAGAATGCCTTGGATTGGCTACAAAGATCTGGAAAGCTCTTTCTCTAGGTAGGACTTTGGGTGTGACAGTGCTCCTTTAGTGCCTTCAACGCAGACTGTTAAATCTGATGTTGGGAACACAGAGCACATATCTTTGTGTTCTGGTGAAGCCTGATTAGTTATGTCACTTCAGAGAGAAGGAATTTCTAGGAACTGGTTGTATCAGGACTCTACTGGCAACAGCTCCTTACAGATCATGTTGTCAATGCAGCAGATGCAGCTGCTGTAAACGGATACGGCAGCGAGCGAGAT
Source organism: Grallaria varia (assembly GCA_013396735.1). Taxonomy (NCBI): domain Eukaryota; kingdom Metazoa; phylum Chordata; class Aves; order Passeriformes; family Formicariidae; genus Grallaria; species Grallaria varia. Next base: position 104,732 of record VWZG01013560.1, on the reverse strand, counting down.
CAGCCCGGCTATTTGGCCTTGGTAAATTCTTAACACCCTGACTTCACAACTCACTGCAGCACCACAGCATATGCCAAAAGACACACTGCTCACACATGGATAATCACATGAATACTCAAAAAAATTCTTCCTGGTTTAACTGAAGAGGCCATAAAAAAGCAATAAGCATCTTTAGCAGAAGGGATGTGACATGCATGTTAACCTAAACATGCACTCAGTGCCATCCTCAAAGCATGTCCAAGTACATCCAAACTTGCTCCTCAAACTGTTTTCAGGCTACACTTGTTCTACCCTCGAGACTTCGATGTAGTGCACACTTAATTTAAACATTATATATATATTTATTTATTTATTTGCTGTGCATACACAGACCTTTCTCCCTTTTCCCTGCAGAAACATATTAGACATTACAAAAATAATTTGTGGTATAAAAGAATTCTCACTCAATGTAGAATTTTTGTTTGTATATGTAACTAAAATATATATATATTTTTCCAAAAGTAAAAAAGTCAAAATGTCCTTATTTTCCTCTATTATATAGTCTATTTTATTTACAATGTTACCAAACAATATCCTGTATGTAAAAGTGATAAAAGTTTGCAGGACACTTCCTGCTTAGCAACTTCTCAAGCGGAGTGTGGCTTGAAGAGGACTGCAACAACAGCACTGTCACACCTTATCGACCAGCACCTTCCTCTGCAATAAGAGTTCCTTCCATACCAAGTGAAACCCGACCTTTCCCCCTGCAAAACAGGGCAAGCTCTGACAGGCTGCCTAGAAAGCGGCACAAGAGGAATAAAATGGGTGTTCTCTGGTTCCCATGCTGTGATATTAAAAAGGATCAGAATTCCTAATGACGAGGCCTGACCCAGCCAACCTGGAAATACCTCCTTCCACTGAAACCAATGACTTCAAGTGGGAACAGCAGGGAGTCAGGAAAGGCAGGGAAAATTCAGTGGAATTTCCAGGGGGGCACTCTCAGACCTTCTCTTCAAAGCAAACATACACAAAGATCTTGGCATTTCCATAGGTGTAACTATCTAGCACTGGATATTCTTTAAGAGAATTTCAGCTGAGGAATGAGCCAGAACAAAAAAGTGGGTTTCTTTTGTCTTAAAAAGAGACTTCATAATGATTAGGACCAGCTAAAATCCTTAATCATAATGAATAAGCCTGGTACTACTTCACTGATGGTTAAACTGGTTTATAGCCATCTCTTACAACATGCACGTATATTTTAATATAAGCCACATGCAAATTCCAGCCTTGCTGTACTAATGCAATTTCATTATCCAGTCACAGCTCTCTCATCTTAAAACAAAAAAACTGAATTTTAGCTCCTGTGGTATTTCCAGTTTAAAAATGTGAACTCAGACTTTCTCTGCCTAGGAAACCAGCCCAACTGGCCCCATAAAAGGGAGTTACACCAGAGGGATGTGGAATCATGGCTCTTAAAGTCAAGGAGAATTTTTACCAGGATATTCGATGTTAATATTCACTTAAGAACTGCCACCCGAGAGAGGAAGGTCACCAATAAAATTCCGCAGCCAAGTTTTTGAAGAGCTACTTCCTCTAACTCTGAATGAGAAGTGAAATTTAGTGCTTGCAAAGTAATGGAAGAGATGTTGTCCCCATGATATTCAAGGGAGTGTTAACAGGAAAAGAGCTGCAGTTGCTTCTGACAGCTACACCTACTGATGTGCCCGATTCCTGACTTGGAAAAACCCTCTGCAGCACCAAACAGAACCAAAATCATGTTGTCAATGAGAGTTCAAATGCTAGATTAGCAGTGAGGGAACTACTTACTTGACAGCTCAACTGTTCAGAGACCACTAAGTCAAAAAGAGCTTGTCTTCATTAATAAAATAAATATCAGTTTGAAAAAAAAAAAAAAACCAAAACAGCTTTAACCAAACTCACACACGTACCTACACACATAAAAAACTTGTAACTCAGCACACACGCAATTTGGAGATTCTTTTTAAAGTCATTTTCTGAATCCTGCTGACAAGATGATCTATAAGGAACCATTACACCAGGAAGATGTAACACTTTACAATCAACATTCAGTCAAGGTCTGTACGGTCGTGCAGTTCCCCGCAGTAAGATAAGCTACATGTGACAATTTTTGTTTATGCTTTCTCAAAAGAGACGATTTCAGACACCGTCTAATAGGCTATTAAAATCATATGGCACTTTCAATAAATACTTTAAAGCTTCTTAAAGAAATCAGGAGAAAAAAGCAACTGCTGTAATAAGCCTGTTTTAACTATAATACATAATGCTGAAGGAAAAAATCCAGAAGAGCAAACAGATTATTAACAGTTAAAAGACAGTACAGCTTTTTTTCTTTCTGCAGAAATATGAACTGGCTCCCATTCTCAGGAAAATGGGAGCAAGCCCACCTCGAAACAAGTATTCACTCAACTGCTCTACGCTCCACCCCAACCCTTACATCACTTCACTTCTAAAACATAGTCACATTTTTATATAAATCTCAGTGCAGAAATGTATTAAACATGAAAAATACCGATCCTGCAAACATTTACAACCACGCTTAACATTGAGTGCCTAATGTCATGACACCAGAAGAGCTACCTACACCCTTAATGCCAAGCATAGGTATGTTGCAGCATCAGGCCCAAAGATGCCAACCCCCACCAGGGACATCAGCTGGGTCAAAATGGTATCGTTCTGTCTGGTTTTGTCAAGGTTTTTTTTCAACAGAAGCACATCAAGAAACAGAAACTTTCAAACCTACACACGGAAACACAGTTACATGTGTGTACATACTAATATGCAATATACATTCAATAACTTGAAAGAATAAGGTTAAGACTTTATTCAGATAGACAAATTAAGGCAATCATCTTTATGTCTCTTCAAGATAGAGGACCATGTCCTCATTTGTGACCTCTAGGTTTTAAAGCTATACTTTTCAAGAAATATACTTCAATTTTCTTTATATTTTCTCCAATTAGCGTTTTTGTTTGCTTAATAAATTATATCTGTGCAAGGGCGCACACTGATAATTTGGCAGTGGCAAGAAGTCCAATTCATTTATACAATACAGACTTTTTACATTTCCATTACAGGGTGATTAGTTTAGGACTGCATTTTGGCTTAACACAAAGGAAAATTTAGAAGATCTGGCCATCCAATGGACATAACTTTGTCAGTCTAGCAAGACACAGAATTCATGTTATATTCAAAGTAAAAAGAAAAAAAAAAAACTAAAAAGAAAAGAAAAAAAAGAGGTGTACTGTCCTTTCACTAAACAGACAGAAAAGAAAAGAAAAGAAAAGAAAAGAAAAGAAAAGAAAAGAAAAGAAAAGAAAAGAAAAGAAAAGAAAAGAAAAGAAAAGAAAAGAAAAGAAAAGAAAAGAAAAGAGCAAAGAAAAGAAAAACACAGAATGGAAACAGCCTTCACAAATAAGAGTGAATAATGCCCAGGTACCTTATATAGGCAGTTATTCTACAACTGTATACAGTTATTTACAATGGTGCTTTATTAAACAAAACAACAAAAAAATGGTAGCACTTCCTAAAAGATTTTGGAACTTTTTTTCTTTTTTTTCTTTTTTTAAAACTCCCTTGTCATAAAAGCCAACTTACATTAAAATATACTTACTACAAGACAACACAACTAACAAAATATATAATAAAACTCATACAAGTAGAAAATTCTGAGGTATTTCTGGTTTGAGGTGGTCTGTGGTCATGAAGTTTTAAATTTTTTTCAGTTTAAACCTCGGAAGCCACGTAATGTGTGTGTGTATGTTTTGTGTTTGTTTTTGTTTTTGTTTTTTTTTTTTAAGTTTTTTTTTTAAACATTGCATGTTTTGCAAATTAAAAAAATATTTCATTGTTGAATCAGCAGCATTAGGAACATTCACTGACTAGAGCGAGTTTATGGCATAATAAGAGTAACGGTATTTTAGAATATGCACCACTTTAAGACAAAAAAGTTTCATCACAGAGTAAGGAGAAAGCAGCGTCAAAGAAACCAGTCGGAGAGACGCTGTGGGAATCACTGCTGCTACTCAGCTGGGCAGCTCATAGGCTTCTTGGATGCTACAGGAGCCATCTACCCTCTTCTGGTATTTTCACTCCTCCAACCCCAAAGTAATAGAGAAAAAAATAATTATATACCCAGTTTTCACCCTTTTCCTCTCTCCACACTCTGCACTGGTAGCTTGGACTGACAGATAATCAACCCAAGGCCAAATTTCCTCAACTGACTCACACTTAAAACAAGATGCAAGAATTTCCCCATCTTTTGGGATTTTACCGAAGTGCTTCTGAAAGCACACTTTCCCACCTCTCCTGATTACACTGCTTAAAAGCATCCTTCCCACCGTCACCTGGAGTTAAAAAAATAAAAGGCAATAATAGTTCTGCGTTGTTCTTATACTGCCCGAGCCCAAGATTCTGGAGGAAGAAAGAACTAGTGTCTTGCTTCCAGCCACTGTTGCTTTAACTCTGCTTTCTCCAGACTCTGCAGCCGTTAATACTCTGCCCAGAAATGTCCTTCCTCTCCTCTAAGGGTTACCTGAGAAGTAGCTCCATAGCAAATGATGTTTCCCCAAATGCTGCCAAGTCCAACATCACTCTCCCCACCCCTATTCTACACTCCCCCCTTCAATTCTACCATCAAGAATTAACATTCTCCGCCCAGTAACTTTTTTTTTTTCCATGTTACAATGACACCCGTTAGATCCGTAAAGACACATCTGCTGTTTTTTTTTGAAGCTCACTTCCAAAAAAGAAATAAAAAAAAATAAAAAAGGAACTGAACCCAAAACCAAAGCAAAATGGGGAAAAAAATCCTTTTGAGGAAGGTGTGTTCTTTATATAACAGTCTTAAGTTTCCTCCACAGTTTGCAGCATTGCGTTTTCGAAGATGGTAGGTGGTTTTCCTTTATGTCACATAAGCTTTATGTCACAGATGCTCTGCTCAGAAGACAGACTGATAAAGAGAAACCCAGAAAACTGAATAAAATAAAAACAACTGAAGTGAGTTTGTTGAGGTTCTGAGGTACCTGCACCTTTTCTGCATTCATTAGTCGGCACCTGAATGCTTGCTGAAATGTCCATTTTTTTTAATACAGTAGAGCAATGTGCTGGTAAAATTGATCCAATCCAAAAAAATAATAATAATAATAATAACAATAATAATAAAAAGTCAAGATAAAATAGCAGCTGCATTCATGGGTTTGTTGGATTTTTGTGGTTTTGTTTTTTTTGTACGTTTTTTTTTTTTTTCCAAACCTTTTCCTTGTT
>VWZG01013560.1:20508-99327 GCA_013396735.1 Grallaria varia | reverse complement strand
TTTTTTTTTTTTTTTGCAATACACTGAGTCTGGAAAGACAAAAGTGAACCAGGACCCAGGACTCAGATGCTAGACTCTTTGGGTGGCAAGTCCACGTTGGTGACGGACGTCACGATGGAGACGAGGCAGTCCGAGGTAGTGCCGTTTACGGATTTGCGGATCTGCGCAATGCGCTCCTCGACACAGCCCGCCGAGAGCCGAGCCTCCGCGTCGTGGTCCCAGCACTCTTCGATGGTCACGCAGAGCTGCGCCAAACCCTGCGGACAGAACGGGGAGAAAACACCCTCAGCAACATCATCTGCTCCAGGCACTCTCCTTGCAGAGGGTGGCCAGTTCCATTTAGCACAGCCCAATGCTCTAAAGGAAACCTGTGAGCGTTTCCTCCATGGTGTGCCAATCACCTTGAGATAAGCTTTAACAATTTTATGTTTTCGGGTTTAAGCTTCTGCTTTCTAAGGCTGTAAGGCTTGGTCGCATCCAGCCCCTAAAGTATTTTTTTTTAATATCAAACTAAGTCCCAAGATTCAGCAGTCAGAGCTTTAAAAGGCAAGACAACAAGAATTATGATTCCCATGATAAAATTGTGAGAGCTGGCAGCACTATGTCAGTTACTATGAAACCACTGCTTTGTTTGTAATCACTTCTCTCCATATCCCCAAAATAACTGAATTCAACAGTGCTGGAAGAGCACTGCTTTTATTTGAATCTTCATTTGAAGTGAAACACTCATCTTTTTCTACAGCCCTGACTCCTAGGCAGTGAGTTGGTACACCTGAATCTAGCCAAATCTATAGCAGTTTGGTCAAAGTAGAAGCATTTGGCTTCTTACTGATGCCCTGTGAGATGTCATCATCTGCTCAGTTTCCCAGTCTGAGAAAAATCAGCTCTTTTATTAGAAATTATCTACCTCTGGGAAATCCATGGTGCATTTTGCCTCATTGTCTGCTTGCCTTCACATCTAATTAATTTTTCCTCAAAAAACTGTTCCAGGTCTTGCATGCTATCTAGCTTGTGAGGAACATGTCTCCAATGATTAGGATCATTTCCTTTTTCTTAATGAAAGGACTTTATTTTCCATTCTTTCATCGTACTAAAGGAGTCCTACTAAACCACTGCACGCTCCATGTTCAGCACTGGCTGATTGATCCACTGATTTGCTCTCTAAATACGAGGGACAAACAGAAAGGGGAGCACAAAGGTGTTGAGCAAGCCCTCGTTCCCCGGCGCTGACTCTCTGTAGCACTGGGAATGCATAACCACATCCCTCATTCCCATCACACAGGAAAAGATTTCCTACTGTTAACCGGGAGGGACGTACGGGATGTTTTAGCCAGTGATCCTTGAACACGGGGCGCATCTTCTTGTGAACCACCACTTCTTGCAGGTCCTCAAGGGATGGGTGCTGACCTATTTCTTCTTCAAAAGGCAGCATGTATTCATCCACTGGACCTAAGGTGCACGCAGAGAATCAGGTTAGCATAGAAATGTCCTCTGCAGAGCCACGTCCTCCCCATGCCTGAGTGAGCTGTGGCTCCAGAGCAACCTCAACCCACTGCAACAAAAGTCTGATGTTCACATGTCACTGCAGACAAATGTGATTTACATTCCTCTTGCACAATGGTCTTTGCTGTCCCTGCTGCTTGTCTGGACACGCATTTTCCACCTCGTTGAGTTACGAATCCAAACCCTCAGCTGGGCCTCCTGATCCCACTGCTCTCCTTGAGGAAGCTTGCCTGGTAGTCTGTGATTTATTTTAATAGAAAGAGCAAATCCGCCTGTCCTCCCCACATTTTTGCATAGCAATTCAACACACAATAACCTAGAGAAAGGTTTCAGCATGAGAATAATTTCATTTTAGCACTGATTGGAAAGGTCAAGCATATACAACACTTATAATTTCTTGCTTTGTGATCTGGTTTGCTCACGGGTTTGAGTCAGCCCTGACATGCTGGAGCCAGATACACTTGTCCCAAGTACCAGCTTCTAAGTGTAAAATGATTTCTGAATGCTTTAGTTATACCAGTTATGGCTGTGAACTGCCCTGGAATGAGACAACTGCTATGAGTATCAGTGCAGATGCTGGATAGTAGCAATAACTTCTGCTTATTGAGACATCATTTGGCTTTTGGCAATGTGTAGATGCGCTCTCGAAAACAGCAGCCCAGCTAAACTGATGGGCTTTCTCGGCGTGCTCCATGGCATCACTTGCAGTTTCTCAGTAGCAAAAAGTGATCACTTTCAAGAGCAGAGATATTTCAAGAGGGTCTTTCCAGACTAAAATAAAAGAGCTGACCACTTCATCTAGTCATGAAGTGTGATACCAGCAACATGACGTTTAGGTACTCTGGAAAAAATGAAATCACTAAACTGGCTTTATCGTTATTCTTGTTGACTCAATGCCAGTCACTAAACCAAACTGAAACGCTTGCTCCAATGGATGGCGCAATAAGGCTTATGACTTTCCCCTCCTCTTTCTCCAAGAGGAATCAAAGCTGTGGAGAGCTGCACTGGTGATCTCCAAGCCAAATCTGCTGTTTACACAACATCACTTCTGAGCTAGAAGTGCAGATGAGGTTCAGTGTAAATCCCTGTCATCCCAAAGGAAGTCTTCCCACTGATTTAATGGAGCTGTGTGTGACACTTGGAGTATCTTGGCCAGCTGCTGCCTGAGAATAGTTGAAAGGAGACCACAAAGGTGGCAGAAAAAAATCCAAGTGGATATTTGGGATGCCTCAACAGAGAAGGGTTCAGCCTACATGAGTGACCTGAGTACCACTGTTTCACCCTACTGTGCTCCTCCACCATTTTACATAGTTAGATTGTAAATTTTCTGAAGAAGAGACTTTCTCTTGCCACACACCGATGCAGGCTTCCTAATTGTAATCAAGCTTCTCAGTCCTACTGTAATGCTAACAAAAACATTTGATGTCCAGGTGAGGTGCTGTTGTTTTATAAACACGATATTCAGTTCAGAGCACCCAAGAAGAAAAGCTGGAGGAAACAGCTTTGGAGTTACTACAATGATATGATTGCTTCTCTGTCCAGGGCCAAAGTCCTGCACATGGTGAGAGACTCACCAAAGGGCAGATGTGCTATTTGGACAGAAAAGATGCCCCACTTTCCAGCATCATTTTAGGATAAAAAAACCTCAGAAAGGAGACACCACGAAGTTCATTCTTTTAGATCCTTCAGGAGGAAGTGAGATCCTCTAAAGCTGTAGATGGAACAACAAATTCAGCCCACGGCTAAGAGAGGGCTTTATCAGCAAAAGTCAAATATCAGTAACTAATGATTTATGATTGCAGGGAAATGGGCTTGCTGACCCAGGAAGATCCTTCCAGCTCCATGTTCCTGCTATTTCACTACAGTGCTTTCCATTCAGGCTACCATGCTGCCCTGCATAAGTGAGGTGACAGCCAAGCTGGCTGTGTGGCTCTTCTCCGGATCTCAAAGCCTGCCTTGGTCACAGCAGAAATGCCACAGACAGCAACACAGAGCAGGCTCAGGACTAAAGGACACCCATCCTGGAGGAATCCTCTACTCCTTCTCCTTCTGAGTTCTCAGCAAATTTGCAATGTAGCAAATGCAGCGAAAAGGTCTTTGAGACTTAAACACTACAAAGGTTATCTACAGAGGGTGACAGCTTATGTTAAAGAACAAATGAAAAACAGGTCAGCTGCTGAAGAAAAATATGCCATTGATTATTACTTTTTTTAAAACAGAGACAGGTCCATTCTCTGGACCACCAAACCACACTGAAACCAAGCCCTCCCAAGGGAAGAGAGGATCTTTCTTCTTACCATCAACTGCTCTACATCTGGAGACTAGCTCCCACAACACCAGTCCCATCGCATACATGTCTATTCTCAGGAACGCGTCTCGTTGGAAGTTGATCGCTCCCTCTAACACTTCAGGAGCCATATACCTCCTTGTTCCCACCTACAGAGAAAAAACACAACGTGAGTTACGTTCCAGTTGGGCCCCTCAGCCTCCCCGGGCTGGAGATGAGGGACAGCTGGTTGCGTTGGCCTTAAGGCCTCTGCTGCTAAAGGTGCACCTCGCTCCAACAACAAGCCAAAGGGAGCTATTTCTTCTGATGCCGATTCTCACTAAGACCACTCGGATCTAGATAAGCTACATGAAGGGAAAGGACAAAGTGCAAGGCTACTTGTGTGATATTCATTCAGTGCACACTGCAGGTCTAATTTAAACGCAGCGTGTCATGGTGAGTATGGACGAAATCCTGCCTTCCCTGCATCCCACTGTTTGTTGCTCCAGAATCACACTCTGCATGAAAAAATGTTGTCTTTGGAGACACACAAAACACCTGAGGTCAAGTCAGACTTGATTGTCCCAGTCATTGAAAGTTCAATCCTCTTTCACTCAGAGAAAAAAAAAAAAGATAAATATATTAAAAAACTTACAAAAACATCCCAAACAAACAAACAGCTCCCCCCCCTCAAAAACCACAAAAACAGAGAAGAGAAAAATTGGTGTTGGTTTGACAGGTCTGGAAAAAACAAGTCTCCTGCATCCACAGAAACAATAAAACATGAACCCTGCAAAGTCTACCCTGCTCTGGTTTGCCATGGTTTGGAAAAGATGTCCTCTTGTTTTGAGGGTGTTCAATCCTCGTTATAGTCCCTCCCTTGTTGTGCTTTGTTTAGCCCATTGTGAAGGAGAGTGGAGAGGACAAGAAGGCAGAAAGCACCTTTTTGACATGGGAATTAAAACACCTTTCATATTTTCCTTTAAAGAAATTCTCATCTCTTCTTGCTGTTTCCTGAGGCAGTGGGAACGGGGGGAAGGCAGGATGTGGAGAGGAGTGCAAAATACTGGAATAGTCAAAAAGAAAGATGACAAAAATGAAAAAAAAAGGGTGAAAGCTAACCCAGAGGAGTTAGAGGTAAAAAAGGGAGATTACATTGGGGATGGGAATTAAGAAAACCACAAAGACATAAGGATAAGAAGAAGGACTTGCTGTGCCCCAGGACGAGAGGAGTATGAGGGGTCACTCACTGCAGTGCAAAGGCAGAAAATTAAGAACCCATAAAAATGTAGTCAGTTGTTTACACAGTGCACAGCCAGCTGTGCCAGTGGTCACCGAATCAGCCAGCCAGGCTGAATTCTTAAAATGAAACTAATAATTTTAGGAGTATTCGTATTTGTATTGTAGTATTAGTATTAATACTTAGGAGTATTAACATTTGTGTTACAGGCTGGAGAAGTATTCTGTGCAGGGGAGGGGGAACTGGCTGACAGGTCACACCCTGAGTGGGGTGGCAAATAGCTCCTCAAACTCGCAACCTGTCACAAGTGGGATCCCCCAGGGATCCACATGGGGCCCAACACTGTTTTAATGTCTTCATAAGTGATGTAGATGATGGGATCATGTGCAACCTGATGAAGCTTGATGATGATACCAAACTGAGTCAGGAAGAGGACACTTTGGAAGGGACAGACACCCTGCAGGAAGACCTGTATAGGCTGGAAGAGTGGGCTAACAAGAATCTTAATAAGTTTGAGAGCCAGAGAGCAGCTCTGTGGAAAGGGTCCTGTGGGACTACAAGCTCAATAGGAGTGAACAGGGAGCTGCTGTGGCAAAGAGCCAACGGGATGCTGGCCTGCACCAACAAGGGCATCACCAGCAGAGAGAAAGGAGTCATTATCCTGCTCTACTCAGCGCTTGACAGGCCACATCTGGAATACTGTGTGCAATGTTGGTCCCTGCTATGTAAAAAATACGTGGACATGCTGGAGAAGGTCCGGAGAAAGGCCACAAAGCTGATCAGAGGGCTGGAAAGGCTGTCCTGTGAGAAAAGGCTGAGAGATCTGGTTTATTCAGCCTTGAGAAAAGAAGGCTGAGGGGAGACCTTATCACAGTGTTCCAGGATTTAAAGGGTGGCTGCAAAGAAGACAGAGACTCTCATTTTAGAAGGACTGACACGGAGATGAGGGGCAATGGGTACAAGTTACTCCTGAGAGATTCTGACTGGACACAAGAGAAGGTTTTTCACAATGAGAACAATCAGCCATTGGAATAACCTCCGCAGGAAAGTGGTGGATACCCCAACACTGGTCACTTTGAAGGGTCAGCTGGACAGGGTCCTGAGCCATTTTGCCTAGACCATGCTTTTGCCAAGAAAGATTGGATCAGATTATCCTTGAGGTCCCTTCCAACATGGTATTCTGTGATTCTGTGAATATTTATTACTGAAACAATAAAGAAACAACTAGCCGTGTGTCTGAAGGAGGAATCCACCTGCCCCCAGGGCTCAGGGACCTCACCTGCACAGTGGCCAAGAGGGTCTGAGCACTCTCCCTGCTCACTCAGATTAAAGCAGCTCCTGGAATTTATGTCTGAACACAAGCTTTTATGAAAAAATACACATCTCAAAGAGAATTAAATGCATCTATACAAACTACTCCCTACTCCCGAGGAGCTGTGGCAAGCCCAACTTTTTAAAATGTTAAAAGGTAATGATTACCTGTCCATGCGTGTCCCCTGGAGGTTTTCCAGGTTCAAACCGTACAGCTAGTCCAAAATCAGCTAGCACTGCCGTCAAGTCATTCTTCAGCAAGACATTTTTACTCTTGAAGTCCCTATGGACAAGCCAAGAAGTAAGTTTGAGAAGGGTTTATTATGGCACGTGTCTAAATCCCATTGTAACACAACACATTGTATGTCTACAGGCTTAGCAGCTCCCAGTAAATCAGCTCCTTCCTTCTTTTCCTCCCCAGCTTCCCAGCACGGCCAGTGCTGACAAACTTGGCTGTTCCTCACTGCCCTTGTCAGTAAAACACAACCAAGCAGCCCTGAGCTGCTCAGCACAGTCAGCCGAACTCCACACTGAATTAATCTCAAAATAAAATCTGAAGGGGCTATTTTAATTAGAGAAAAGGCATCATTTCTTGCTCCAAGCACCATCTCTGGGCACTTCTCACTCCCAACAATAAAAAGAAGACAGGTATAGGGAGTACATTACTCTTTATCCTAGGAAGGATGTTTGCTCCTATCTACAAAATTAGATCTTTCTGGAAATCAGCAGGTGCTGGTGGGACTCTCTCCACCCTGACTACATACTTCAACAGACTTTGGCCATAGTCACCTCTTAGCATTCTGTTTTAGTTGCTGGCTTGATCTTCCCTGGAGAATTCAGGGGGTTGGAAAGCAAGCAGGGGAGGGGGTGAGCCCACATTTGGACACCCTGTCAGGATCAGACTGGGCAGCTGACAGGCAGGTATTAAGCATTTGCACTAGAGATGGTGGGTCTGTGCTTGAAGGGGACATTTGTGTCAGTCCTGTGCTGCAGCAGGATCATTTCAGGGCAGCTCAGGTAAATCTGCAGGGGCTGGAAAGGGTGGGGGTGGAGAAAAATCACACTGAGATGCCTAACCAGTCAAGCCCTGTTCCCTGGGCTTCCTGCATTTTCATCTGAAAAGGAATGTTTGGCAATCTAATTAAATTACAGACCTTAGACAGCAGATGGCAATTGTCCTGTATGCTCAGCATTATAATTTCCCTATCATCAATTCACTCGGTGACCCTGCTGATTGCAGGACATTGCAGGCCTGCACAAAATAATTAATGAGGGCAGATACGATTGTTCCGCACTAGAGAGACCTGTCAAAATTCTTTGAGAAGAGAGAAACTACTGGACCATAGAGAAGGGCTGCTCTCTGCAGCCTTGGATGCCAGAGCATCAGCCCAAACCACCGTGAGCAAAAATCATCCTGTGCCACCCAGCCCCTGATTCTGAGCTTAAAAAATCAGAAGAGAGGATTTATCCTTTCTAAGCTAAACACAGCATGATGAGCATTTCTGGCTTGAGGATTAAGATGGGGGAAGTGGGTGTGAAGTTGGGAAGCCTCATACAGCCAGCAAACCCCAGCAGAAGACAGCCTCCATCACCTCTAGGGACACAGCACAGCTTTGCACCCCTCTGTTACACAGAAAAACAGCATTTACCTAATACCTGTCATCTTAGACACTGACTGTTTCCATGCTGTAACTGCTTCCTCACGGGCTTAGAAAACAGCCATCATCTAATGACATAGATAAACTCCTTTGCTCGCTCAGCATTAGGAGATTATGCCCTCAGGATGGTACAGATTGTGCACGAGATTTTTGCAAAACAGTGGCTCAACGAGGCCCACACAGAAATGATCACAGTCTGCCTGAGCAATGTAATTCTGATGTGAAGTGAGATGTAAGGCAGTACTATTGCACGGGCATGTGTTGCTGTTGCTCACCCACATTGCCAATTGGGCATGCAACAGTTAACTCCTACATCTTGATATCTGATAAAGGGATTTCTCTTTTTCCTTCTTTTCCTCCCCTGCCTATTTCCATACAATCCCTCATTCTTCCATGTTTTTCTTCCTTCTTTCCTTCCTTCCAAAACCACCTTGAACTGTCAAGTGTGAGTGGCAGTGCAAACGTATCCAGGCCAGGGAGAAGGACCTGATCCAAGCCATGCCAAGTAGAATTTCCACTAACATTGTATGCATTAGACCATCCTAAAATAGTCACTGATAAAGGAAAGTGGCACGAAAAGAAGAAAGTATTTTTTTCCTTATAACCCTTCAAACTAGGGAATACAGAACAGATTATGAGTAATGGGTCTATTAACTCGATTTAGACACTGGAGATTTTATTTTCAGCTTCCACATGGGGGCACTTTCGCACCAACAAGCGATTCCATAACCTTAATCCTCCTTATAGTGCCGGGGGCCAGTGAGGAGTTGGCTGAACCCCCTGCCCAGCAGTGACTGGGGAGTTCCACCTGGCAATCCCAGCATCTCTGCGTGCACCGTGGGAAGCCATTCAAAAACACCCCCTCCGCCCCCTTCCCCAGATTTAAAATGCATTTAGTGTTTTCTTTGAAAAACAAAAGGAGTGGGATAATCCAGGGGAAGTGTCCTGAAATCCCAGCTTCCGTAGGTATGTGCTAAACTCACACAAATGCTGCATTCTCCAGCTTTTATCATTTGCTAAATGGACGGGGACACTAATGAGCACGATCTGTTGCTTTAAAGCCTTTCTATAGCCTTCCTCTGCTCCCCACCCTCAGGAATTTCCATCTATAAACCACTGTCTTTATTCCACAGGGACAAATGTCAGGGACACAGGGGTCAGCTCCAGGAGCAGCACAAAGGCAGCTGCAGGCTCTTTCAACAGCCCCCAGCTCTCCAAAACCTTCAGCTTCGGGGAGGTGGAGTGGTTTTTGGGGGCAGGAACAGCCTTGCAAAAACAGAGATTATCTTGCCATACATAAAGCCAGTCCCATTAGGTTGGGTACAAATTGCTGCAGCTGGACGTGGGGTTTAAGTCCCTCCTAGATGAAATGCAGTGGGTGGCGGGGGAGTATGGCCACGGATTATGGGCTGTAGCCCTCGTAAATCCCTTCTGGAAATCTCCCCCACCCTGCCATGCCCCCAGCAAACCTCTCAGTAGAGATGCTTTAGCCCAGGGCAAGCAGTGTGGGACTCCAGAGAAGGGTCAAAGGAATAGGGATTGTTTAACCCACTGCCTTCTGGATTCCCGCTGTCCCCACGCTGCCGCCACCCAAGTGAGTTGAAGCATGTGCCAGGAGGTCTCAACGTGGCGCCTGCTCTGGTGTCTCTCATAAGCACCCTGGTATGACTTGGGCCCTATAAAACTACAGTGAAAAATAAATAGCAGCCACTTTCTGCATTTCCACAGTTTCTCCGTTCCTTACCTAATGATCAAAATCTCTGTGGAAAGACACACCTTGGCGTTATCAGTCTAAACCAGGGGGAAAATAGGGTCCAACCCCTGGTACAGCCACAGAAATGCACAGATTATAATGGGATGATATTATCAAGCAAAGTCCTTTCAAAGAGCAGCTGTGCAGCAACCAGTGTTCCCTTCCCACAACATGTCAAGAGGAGAGTTGATGGAAGAGGGAAGCACCTACCCTTCGGACATTTGCCATCAAAACTACTACCAACCACACTATTTCACGGACATGACACTTATTTGCTCTTCACCATTTCATATGTGGTTGAAAAAAATTCCTGTCTCAGCATAGGATTTGTTGGGTTTAAAGGCATTTGCTTCCTAAAGGCACAACCTCCTCCTCCTCCTCCTCCATTCAACAGCGTCATTTCAAAGATGCTGTGAACATTTTCACGCAGCACCTGAGTGGTGTCAATGAAAGAAGCCGTACCTGTGCGCTATAGCAGGTTTGTGTCCTTCACCTTTGCACCAAGGGACATCTTCATGAAGGTAGGACAAGCCACGGGCCATTGTTTCTGCAACATGGCAGAGCTCATTCCAGCTGATAATATTGCCCTTCAGGTAATCCGTCAGAGAACCCTGTGGAACAGGACATTGTCAGTTCTTAATCGCAGATCCTGCTATGTGCCAAATCATCACTTTAGAGAATGGTTTGGAGGGTGCTTGAGAAATCTGAACCTTGATTTAACAGGGGTGAAAAAATCACCAGTGAAAGTAAAAACAGGAGAAATAAAAATCAGAAGCATTCATCAGTTTTCAGCCCTTGACAGCACAGACGTCCTGATGTCTGCTTATTTGCCAGGGAAGGGGAGGGAGATAAGGATGGGGAAAAAAAAATCATTTTAAATGACAGCAATTCATCTAACCTAAGAAAGGGGAAAGCCTTCCATGCAAGAAGATGATGGTATCAGCTGGTTGTGGCAATGATTGACTCAGTAGACCTTGGATTTAACAGGGGGATAACGCTGCTGGCTCAACCTCGGATTTGCACGTGTTTGTTTTATTTTAAGTGTTAGTCATGTTTCATAACTAAAGCAGCCCATGAAACAGGAGATGTGACCCAAGCCTCAAAACCAAACACGGACCTCATCTGCAAGGGGCAAATCGGGTCTGCAACACCCAGGTCCCACGTGCTCATCTACACACAGTAAGACGTGGTGACCACCACATACGTGAGCTGTGGCCTTTTGTGCTTCTCTCTTTTCCCAGGTCCAACCTTTATTAATCCTGTGTTTGTGTAGGAAAGCCTTGAAAGCTAAAGGAAGGGCCTTTGCAGGAGGGGAGCAGAGCACTTTGCTACCACAGAGTCATCGCCCATCAGGAACAAACTGGATAGATTGCAAAGGAGCTTCTGGGTGAATATTAGGCACCAAATCCTGCTGTTTCACAACCAGTTGCCTCTCTGAGTTCCCAAAATGTATGTGCACTGATACATTACCTTGTCGTGGAAAGCTGTGATCAGCCAGAGCTCTGTTTCCAGGTTTGTCCCTCTTTTCTCTGCTGCGATAAATTGCAAAAGGTTTTCATGCTTCATGCCAGGAGTGTTGAAAATCTCCCTCTCACTCTGCCAAGATTGCTTATCCTAAAGCAGGGAGAAATGCACCATCAAAGATCATTCTTCCCTTTAAAGCAAACAGCTCCTTCAGTTCAGTCAGGCTGCTCACAGTACTCTGAAAATCATCCTCCAGTGTTCGGATGTGATGTATCCCTTCAAAATGAGGCTGTTCCCCTAAAGAGTAGATGCTGGAGAAAGACTGGAAGTTGTTGTTCTCAGCCTCCCTTCTCCAAAATTATCCTCAGATATTCCTAAAGCACATGCGCGAGGAGGTGGGGGGGAATCCAAAATCAACCTCACTGAGAATAAGATTTGTCAAGATTTCCCAAGGATGCTCACAAGACTAAAGCCTATCCAAACAGCATCCAGAGCTGCCTTGTAGCTGTAATTGTTACGATTGCAAAATCTAATCTAGGCTCTTCTGAATATTTACTAGGAGGTCACAGCTGGCTTGGACAGAAGATGTGCAAATCTCTTTTCGCAACACTATAACAACAAATTCAGGGTGAAAAAGTGATGAAGAAGGAGACAGTGGAGTAGCACAAAAATGTTTTACTCATTCTTCTTTCATCTGACTTTCGATTGCTTTACTCTTTTCATCTGCAATTCCTAGAGAATCAGGTCGGGAGTGTTTGAAGGTTTCCTAGAGCGGAAGACGTGAGCTGACAGAAATGTTGCAGTGCAATTAGCTTTCACAGCACCGGGGCTCTGCCTTTGGAAGCTGTGAACTGCTTGCTAGCTTTGGGTCCAGATTTACAGCCTACCCAGGAGGGACACACAAAGCCGGGGCTCTGGCCCTTTGTGTGCACTCTGGGCACCGCAGCTGCACGACTCCTTCCTGGACTTAAACATAGGCATTTGCTGTGAAGCTAAAATACCCTGTAGGTTTCAGAATGTGCTTGTTCTTGCCCTTCTTGCAACAAGTACTACTGCAGGAAGCATTTGGTAATGAGATAACACAGAGAGAAGTGTAGGAAGGAAGGGTCCTTGAACTTTTTCCCTCAGCAGAAATGCCCAAATGCATCTTTGTTATGGTCTTAAAAACCATAATCTCCATAGGCACTTAAAGCATCTCAGCACCAGTGAGGAAGCCCAGCAACTGAGAACCTAATGCAGTGCCCCTCTCACCTGAATAGGGAAGATTTTCACAGCTACATAGTCGTTCATCAGCTGAGCCTTCCACACGCAGCCAAAGCGTCCCCTCGCCTTGATTTCCAAGAGCTGCAGAGGCTTGAGGCCAACCAGGGGAGAAGGGGGTGGTGGGCCAGGGTCCTGCACAAGAGAAAAAAAACTGTCACCAGCTGAAGGTGGACTATACAACAAAGGGAGAGGAGGAACAGAGAGACTGCACATGGGGAAAGTCTAACAAAGCGACATTTTATTTAATACAAATTATTTAGATACACTGTTTGCATTAAGAACAGCCTGAAATTCTGTCTCTTGTTCTGTAGGGTAACAGTATAGAATACATGAAACAATCTGTGTCTTCAAGTGTCACGCTGTGTGTTGAACTACTGCCTGCTACGCTCTGGCAAACCTGAATTCTTCTATAGAATAGCAAGAGCTATTTTGGGCTGTAAAACACCAATGACCTCAAGGCTACCTTCTGCCAAAAGAAGGAACCTTTTGATCTTTGTGACCCGACAGCCAACTATACCTAAAACCTCCCACTGCTTTGTACTCCGTTAGGAATGTTCCACATAACCCCAGCAATGGGCAGTAAACAAGTCTCTCAGCATTGTAAAGATGGTATCTGTTTAAACTCTGCATTTGTCCAGGAGAACAACGTAAAGCCTCAGGACGCATGGAGTTGGAGCTCTGTCCTACCTGCTTTCAAATGGGAAAGGTTCAAAGTATCATGGAGTCATAGAATGGTTTGGGTTGAAAAGAAACCTTGAGGATCACCTCATTCCAATCCCCTTGCCATGGGCAGGGAAACCTTCAACTAGACCAGGCTGTTCAGAGCCCATCCAGCCTGGTCTTGAACACCTCCAGGGCTGAGGCATCCACAGCTTCCCCAGGCAACCTGTTTCAGTGTCTCACCACCTTCACAGTAAAGAATTTGTACCTAATATCTGATCAAAACCTCCTCTCTTTCAATTTAAACCCATTTTCCCTTGTCCTGTCACTTCAAGCTCTTGTAAACAGTTTTGTCCCATCTTTCCTCTAAGTTCCCTTCAGGGACTGGAAGGCCACAATTAGGTCACCCCGAAGCCATCTCTTTTCCAGGCTCAACAATCCCAATTCTCTGAGTCTTTCCTCATAGGAGAGGTGCTCTATCCCTCTAATTAACTTGATGGCCCACATCTAGACTCTCTCCAACGGGTCAATCTCCTTCCTGTGTTGATGACCCCAGATCAGGATGCAGTGCTTGAGGTGATGTCTCACCAGAGCAGAGTTGAGGGGCAGGAAACCCTCCCTTGACCTGCTGACCACACAGCATAGCCCCTGGTATGGGCTGTAAGGGACAGAGGAGGGAGGCAGAGGTAGCTCCTCCAGCCTTCAGAAGAAACCAGAAGGCTCAGGGCACAGCAGAGCCAGCACGGACCAGTTCCCAATGCCTTTGGACCATGAGGATGACCTCCTGCATGCATTCTCTGAGGGCTCATAAAAACTGTGCTTCATCAAGGAAAGCATCTTCCCTCATCCCATAAAGCTGGTAGGAACTTTATCATCTCTCTGATCTCTGCTCCTCTACAAAGTTGGCTGAAACCAGACAACGAGTTTGAGAGTTTGGGAGGAAGGGCAGACACCAAGCAGGGCTGTGAAACTCCATCCTTTAGGAGTCTCGGACATGGGGATAACCCATGTAAACCCATCAGTCTAACACTACCACAGAGGCCAACTGCACCACCAACTTCAAAAATCAGATAAGAAATGTTAGGCCACCTGCAAAGAGTGAGGCAAAAGTAGGTGTGAATATACACTGAGCAGCCTCTGTGACTATTGTAAGGCCCAAATAAAGGGGAGCGATCCCCTCACCTCAATAATGTCGACGTGCCCGTAGGGAGGTTTGCGGTGCCGGTACATCCAGAACGCCAGGAGGATGGCCATGGAGAGGACTGCGATGGGGAGCAGAGAGTACACCAGGATGTTGAGCAGGGAGGGCGTTGGTGGTGGCGGCTCGTAGATGACTGTGAGAAAAGAGCAGGGTAAACAAGGGAAAAGGACCCTTCAGGCACTCAACAGCACTGTCAGCTACACATCCAGATGCAACCAAACCCCATCCATCCCTCTACTCCAAAGCTGACAGTGCTTGCTGGCATGTCCCATCACACCCAACAGTATTCATAAGGCTCCATGGTTTTCTCTTCTCCATATGGCTCTCAGTAATGGAGTTACAATGGTCCAGACCACACTTTGCAAGCTGAGCCTCCATCTGACCTTTATTTAGGACAGGTATTTCTTCCTGGTATATGTCAAAGCAGAACATTTCCTCCTCTTAACTCTTCCAAATGTATTAAGAGAGCACGAAATCCCTTGCAGCATTGCTTTGCCTTTTACAGTGATTGACAAGTTGTCAGTTTTTAGTAAAATGCTGCCGG
Source organism: Grallaria varia (assembly GCA_013396735.1). Taxonomy (NCBI): domain Eukaryota; kingdom Metazoa; phylum Chordata; class Aves; order Passeriformes; family Formicariidae; genus Grallaria; species Grallaria varia. Next base: position 84,464 of record VWZG01013560.1, on the reverse strand, counting down.
AGCCACAATCAAATGCACTATTCCCACAGTAGTTCTTGTTCCAAATTACATCAGTGCAGTTGAGACACAAACAATGGGAATACTAAATGGAGCCATGTTGCTATGTTGGAGACAGGGAAGGAAAAAATAGCAAGAGTTGCCAAATTAAACAAAAAACTGTGAGAGAAAGAATATTTGCTACTAGGTTGCTACGGGTACATTAATAACAGGAGATAATAAAACCCGTGTAAACAATTAAAAACGTAACAGGAAAGCCCAGGAAAATCTGGTAATGGTCTGTTGGAACACCTCAGTAAATGCAGGTAGTTCGTGGCAGAAGAAACTGTCCTAAGGAAAAGATTCACCTGCTTTAATAGTTTTTATTGAATGATACTTAAGAAAGTGCACAGCTAAAAGAATCACCATTTTTCTATTAGCCTCTGAAGGTCCTGCTATTACTTTTCTTCTTTGATGTATATCCACAGATTGTGAAAGCTCACACTCACACACCCATTCCCTTTCAATCCCCACAACAACAAAATAGAATCAAATTCAAAAATCCCAGATGCTCAAGGTATCTGGAGACCTGTGACCTATGAAGGTGTCCAGTACCTTTTAAGACTTTGAGGCTAGTTCCATGCTGGATAAATCACTCTGCCCTCTTCCCCTTGTGCAGGACTTTTTTTGTAATATCCCATTGTGAACAGTCTGCCACAAAGAAAACATAATCCTTTCTGATGGTATCCGAGGTGTTGGTACAAGATGCTTTACCCACAGAGTGAAACAACCTTAAAAAAACTATTGTTAAAGAACCGTAACTAAAGGATTTCTGGATTTTGTAACCAAAACATCCAAGAACTCAATGTTGGCATGAAGCTGAGTCAGGGGAGGTTTAGGTCAAATATTAGGAAAAGGTTCTTCATCCAGAGGGATATTGGGCACTGGAAAAGGATCCCCAGGGAAGTGGCCACAGCCCCAAGCCTGATAGAGTTCAAGTAGCATTTGACCAAAACTCTCAGACACATGGTGGGATTTTTGGGCATGTCCTATGCAGAGCCAGGAGTTGGACCCCATGATCCTTCTGAGTCCCTTCCAACTCAGGACATTCTATGATTCTATGAAAGTCACCAGAAACTGGGTCTAGAGGAAGAGACCCCAACTCCCCATCCACCCAGTCACTCACCTTCTGGGCCGGTGACTTCAGGCAAATGGGTAAATTTCTCATTGCAGTAGTTGCCCTCGCAGCAGCAGAAAAACACTTGAGGGTTTTCCTCTGTGGCTACGCACTCCTGCCTGCACCAGGGAGGGACAGACACGGCAGAAGAGGGAAGAGAAAAGCATTGTCAGCCAACTCCTCCCTCTTGTCTTTGGGCATCAACCCGCCTCAAACTGCCCCCTGGACACCCTTCTCCTGTGGCTGTGCTGCACAGCTCAGCAGTCCCCACTTACAGAAAGCAACTTGGCACTCAAATACCCCAGTGGATAGCAAAGACCCTTAAAAAGACCGTAAAGGAAACAAATGCTTCCCTATGTACCGAGGGCATCAGGCAGCGAGTAATAAATAACAGCCACCGCTGCTAACGGATGGAGAAGGAGAAAAACGATGGAGAGGTGCCTCAGTCCCTGAGCAGTGCCTTTCCCACAGCCCAGATGTACGCTGTCAGGGGAGAGAAGTATTTGATCATGCAATTAAAGACTGTGCCATAAAGCACATATGACGAGGGCTGAGCTAAGACTGCTCCCCCAGCCTTGAGCGTCACTAACTCGATGCACTCGAAGGGCACCAGGCAGCAGGAGCACCAACCCTGCTGCAGGCAGGAGGGAGGCTGCAGGTTCAAGGGCATTTAATGATAGGACAAGGCAATGGCTTTAAACTGAAAGAGGGCAGGTTTACTGTTAGATATTAGGCACAAGTTCTTTACTATGAGAGTGCTGAGGTACTGGAACAGGTTGCCCAGGGAAGCTGTGGATGCTCCATCCCTCTGGAAGTGTTTGAGGTTAGGTTGGATGGGGCTTGGAGCATCCTTTTTCTAGTGAAAGGTGTCTGTGCCCATGGCAGGAGGAACAAATGATCTTTAAAGGTCCCATCCAACCCTAACCATTTTAGGATTCCACGATTCTCATTTTGGTTTTTGGGGCGCTTCGCTGAGTTTCATTTTCAAGTGCGTTCTCCTCCTTTAAAAAGCTTATTCCTGCACTAAAACCTTTAAGAAAATCAGGTTGCAGCTCTCATTTTCTGCCTTTGCCTGTTACCCAGGCAGCCTTCCCAGCACTGAGATTTCCTTCCACACTGTGCAAGGTGTTAGGGGATCTCCATGGACCAGACCAACTCCACTTCCACACATCCTCCCTCTTCCCACAGATCAATGGCAAAAGAGACATGCAGTGACTTTTGCAGCGCTCTAGCAGTCATTTCTTTCTGTTTCTTAAATGCTGCTTCCCTTCCCAGCCACCTTTTGCTACGTTACCCTTGGCTTTTAGTTATTAGGCTTGCAGAGCTGCTCTCTACAGAGAACTGTATCAAACTATTTCCTGAAGCCCAGCTAAATTATATGCATAACTTCCTTCCCTCGACCACTTGGAGGAAGTAGCAAAACAATCATATGTGTTTGACATTATTACTCATTTCTGAATCCATGCCAAGCCTCCCTTTCTGTGGTATCACTGACATGCTGCCACAAGAAGAACAGACAGTCTTAACACTGGGTGGTTTTCAGTGCTTATTCCTTTTGGGAAAAAAAAAAAAACTGGCTATAGCCAAACTGTCTCCTGCAAGGTCTCAGCTGGAAAGCACTTGGTTTGTTTTTCAGGCTTTTATTGTTTTAAACTTCAAAGCAAAAAAGCAGCCATTTGACTTATTCAAATGAACAAAGATGTTTCAACAAGTTAAACAATGTTTCCAGATGCTTTTTCGTGAAATCAGATAACAAGCCCTTTGGATTTAACAGCATCAGTGTTGGAGCCTTCAATAGGAAACACATCCTTTGCGAGATCTGTTGGTTAAGAAATCAAGCTAATGAGTGAAAACAGCCTGCTCCACATCTGCAATTCATTATCCTTTGTCTTTGAGTTGGTGTGTGCTCAGGGAAGCCATCCAGGTATGTGTGACATGTTATACTTAGGAAATATTACAAATGAGACAGTGGGAGAGAATGACACATTTTTCTATGGCCGTGAGGGCACGTTTCAGGGTGTTTCACGTGCTCGCGTCCAAGGGAACGTGTACATGACCTCCCCGGCGGGGCTGTGTAAATAAACGAGAGCACACAAGTCGATTTTTAAACACTACCTTTTTCCTATAACCTTAAATGTACATATGTCACGTTTTTGCTTCCTTAAGATAAAGAACAGAGTAAGGAGCCGACACCCTCAACGTCCCAACCCTTGCACTCCTAAATTTTTTCACCTTCCAGCGATATGGCACGTGCTGCCTGTGCTCCGAGAGCAGCAGCAGCCAGCAGAACAGGACCATGCCCTGCATCCAAGGAGATACAGGCACAGGTGCGGCTCCCAAGGCTGCTCCCAGGAGCTCAGCATCCAAAGGTGCCAAAGACGGAGACAAAAAGGCCTTCAACACAGCACCGTTGATCAAAAAACTCATGTTTTTGGCTATTTTTCCCCATATTGAGATGCATGAATGTCTGCCAAGGGCACTCAGGAGAAGAGAAAAATTAAAAGGGACTGCATTTAAAGAGCCTTTATTCCTTTATTTAATTAAAGCTAACCTTTATTTTAAATGTTGCTTTCGACACTTGTACTGTTTGTTAATTCTTACAAGATCCTTTTAGCTTTGCCCTGGAACTTGTGGGCTTTGAAGAGTCAGGCTATGGGATACTGGATGCTCAATTCCAGGGCTGCAAAAGGCTGGTGAGGAGCCCTGGAAACTTGTAACCATTGTGACAGATCAGCACCTTACCACAAAGTTTAAAAACCACTACATCCCTGCAGAGACACTCAGTGACAATACAAGTGTCACCGAACAGGAGAGCGGGCACTGAAAGGAGAAATCTGTTTACAGTAAACACTTCTGCTTGGAAGGAGGAAACTACGGTGACCTTCTCTTCTCAGAAGGATCGGCATTAAGATGACTAATGGGCCAAGGAGGATTGATTTATCGGGAGAGAATAAAAATCTAACTATATATAGAGCTTGGCAACTCAATTGGCAAGGGAATAGGTGTGGTGGGAAAGCAACCCCAGAGCTAATAATAGAATGAAGATGAGAAACAACTCACAGTTGAGATAAGCTAAGACAACGGGCACAAAAGCAGGGGAAGCGTACAGCACCGACGGGAGAATACTCTCCAGCCATGGGACAAATCTAGTCCCAGCTTAACCCCACAGCATAGGACCCAATGTCCTAAAACTTTTGGAACGCAAAGCTGCAAAGATGCATAACTGGGAATTGCACAAACGTGATCTCATCCTACACTGGCGTTATATCAAGGGAAATCCTTGAATTTTATGTTGCTAATCCTTATTGAAAGAGTTGGGCTTGGCTTCGTTGGTTTGGTCATTGGGGTTTTTTTGAACAGAAACACGGAGCCTAGAGCTACAAAACACTGTCCTTTTCAACTGTGAAACTTCAGAGGGCTGTTTTCTTTAGCTGTAATTCTTTTCCCCTCTGTAGAATTGCAACAAGGGAAATGAGAAAAGACTAGTTAATTTTCCCAGCTATTTAGTGAGGCTAGAGCCTTCATAGTACAAAACCTCGCTCCTTTTCAGCTCACTGCAGGCAGCGACACACAGACTCACATGTTGCTTTTCCTGCCTCGCTCTTTCTCCCGGCCTGTCTCTTCACTCAGCCAAAGAACAAACTTTTTACAACATCACAAACGCCAGAATATCTCAACCCCTAACCACCTCCAGATATCTGTGCTTTTCTAGACAGCTCCAAATTATTCCAAGTTTTCCTTTATATTACCAAATGCTCTTGGAAGAACACATTGATCTTCATTTGATGGTACAGGACAGGTTTTTCAATGCATGCCAAAATTATAAAAGCTTTGCTAACAAAACAAACAAAACAACAAACCAAAACACAAACCCCCTAAAAATGCTTTTTGTAGCTTCTATTTAGAAAGTCAAAGCAAGTAAGTGACAATTCTGAGAGCTGCATTAGCAACAGAAGTAATTAGATGGGAGGGATTGGTCAATTGACTTGGACTTGCTTTCTTTTTCTCAATGCAAAAATCATGAGCCTTTACACTTAGAGGAACAATTAAACCTGTATTTAGATAAACCAGTCAGGCTATTACCTGTCATAGCAGTTGAAGTCATCTAACCAGCAGCCTTTCTTCACCAGCTCGATGGAGCCTGAGTTGTTTCTCCAGGAGGCGTAGCAGTGGAGCCGCTTGTCCTTCTCCCCCTCGCAACGCTCCACGCCGCTTTGGTTGGTCTTCTCCAACTCCCAGTTGGCATTGTAGTAGATGCACTCCCTTGTCTCAGCCTCCCCATGGCCCGGCCCTGAAGAAAAAGCCAAACCCCAAGAACATTCAAGTAAAAGTCAGAGACAGATCCTGGGAAACATATCTCCGCGTGGCTCTGTTTTAGATGATTGAGATACATTTGATTCCTTGGGAGCCAAACAGCTCATCAGTGAGAGCCACAGCACAGTGTGGAGATTATTCTTCTTCTCTGGTGTGAGATGGGGAATGGAGAGGTCAGGTTTGCCTAAGCTCACAACAGGAGCTCATGGTGAAGTCAAGAGCCCAGCTGAGACCTCCCCAGATCTCCTCCGGCCAGTGGTTCAACCACAGGACCTTAAAAAGGGGGTACACAAGGCAACCCATACCCAGTATTCTCTAACCACAGAAATCCTGCTTAGGAAAGACAACCTCCCAGGGTGCTACTTGATGCTTGCTGGGATGTCACGCAATGGAGTTGCTCTCCCTCCTCACCACTATTTTGGAAGACATTCCCTAAAAATAAATAGTTGCTTACATGACTTGGACACAATTGAGGACAGATAATATTCATCCTGCAAAAGAGGGCCAGACCAGTCCCTATTCCTCACTTAGATCCCAGTTCAGGCTTATTTGAGTAAGGCTCCACATGATATATGCCATGTTTTCAGCTGTGGGTGACACAGCTCATGGTGCCTCTCCACCCACACAAGGCCTTCAGCAGAAGAGAACTCTTCCCCGCACAACTCTGGTCACTCTAAATGGACTCTTGGCCACCACAAATAGGAGTCTGTAGGTCTTTCCTCCTTTAGAGCCTTGTACCAAAGGACCACGGAGTTCCTCCTGCTCCCAGGGAAACAATTCCCTCATAGCCACCACAGGGCAGAACTGGAATATGATTGCAGACACATCCATTAAAAACAGAGTCCAGTAAGGGAACACTGATATCTGCGGGTGAGTTGTTTTGTCCTAAACCTTAGAAATCCACTCTTCATTTGGAAATACTCTGCTTTGTGGCATTTTGATGATTAGTTTAAAACAAAAAGAAGAATGAAACAAACACACAGTGTGAAAGCAGACAAACGGGAAGCACACCATGAGCCTTGTACCACAAAGCTCATGATTCTGTAAATCCTGAAATGTCCTGCAGCCATTTCTCTTTGGGATCACCCAACCTAAGGCAAGGTCAGACCTGGCCATTATTTTGATAGATTGCAGTGATGGAAAACGCAGGTATCTCAATAAAATGTGTTGACAACTGGGTAAAAAACACAAATAGATCCCACAGGATGATGAAATGAAAGTGCTCTGCTCCCGGAATAGCTAGACCTCTGCAAACTGTAAAACCAAGTTTCTCCCTGGAAAATTTTGCAGTCCTTTCATGACTATCTTCTCCGAAGGTCATGCAACCTTTAATGTCAAGTTTAAGGCAATTAGGACTATGTCTGGATGATCTAAATGCAACCCAGCCTGTGATTCTCACTCAGCATCACAAACCAGCCACTTCTGAAAGGTCTCTACAAGACAATGCAATTCAGTCTTCGTAAGACACTGAGCAGCAAGTGGCTGACAGCTGGCAGAGGAAACACCTGGCACAGGTACCAGCTCCAGATACTGCCTGTAGCTGCATGGGTTCCATACCTGAACACCAGTCCACTACTGATGCAAGTAACCTCACAGTACCCAGACGGAGAGGGGAGTATATTACTTCCAACTGAAGATCCAACACGCCAAGTTAAATGATTTGTCCCACGTGAGCAGAATTCTGGGGGGAGTCTGACCTGCCTTTCCACAGCCTGCAATTCCTCAAGCTGTCCAGTCTCCAAGCTATCACCTAGAGGCAGGATTCACCTCCAACCGTGCAGTGCATGGAGAGATGGCGGTTGAGAAAGAGATTTCGCTCAAGCTATTCAGTGCAGCCTGATCTGCTTCAGGGAATCAACCTCCAGCTGCCCCACAGACATCAAGCAAAGATTGCAGGTGACCTGGCACAGAGTAGAAATGGAACTGCAAGAAGGTTGAAGAAGAAACCACAGTTTCTGCACAAACTAGAGGTGATGCATCCAACCTGCTCCCGATCCCAACACCTGGACTCAGTGAGGGTAATTTCCACGGTATGGAGGAAACTCATCACCCTAGGAAGATCTCTCTGCAGGCTGAGGAGGTGTTCAATCCTTCAATAACGCTTTTTTGGGGAAGAATGTTTGATCTGCATTGTGGGAGAGACTGCAAGGGAGCAGGGGTATGAGAATGTCATAAAGCTGACTTCTGAAACTGGAAATTATATTCAAAGCACACACGAGCAAGAGCTCAATTTCAATAGCACCTGCAGGCTTTATCAGCACTTGCAAAGCTCCATCAGAGTTTTCCTCTGACAAGTTGCTTACTATAATGAAAACAACCTACCAATATCCCTCAACACAGAACAGTGTCAATATTGACAGTCCTTGTTAAAGCCTTGATATTTGTTCTCTTGATACTTACACCATGCTTTGTTAGGGCAGATTAAGCATTTTTGCTAAATACTGGTTAAATCAGCAGGAAAGCAAAGGAGCTTTGTCTTGTGTGGGGGAGGGTGATATATTTTTATTTGTAAAGGAAAAAGTAAATAGCTTCATGGAATCATAGAATGGTGTGGGTTGGAATAGACCTTTAAAGGTCACACAGTCCAACCTCCCTGCAATGAGGGGGACACCTCCAACTAGACCAGGTTGCTCAAAGACCCATCCAGCCTGGCTTAAATGCTTCTAAGGACAAAGCACCCACCACCTCTCTGGACAACCTGTGCCAGTGTTTCACCACTCTCATTGTCAAATGCACCTTCACTGTAATATGTCACATGGCTTCCAGCTGATACCTAATAGTTAATACTCACTATCACCTTCTGCTCCACTCCTGCAAATGTATTTTGTAATATCATTTCCATCATCCCAAACTGAATCTCGCTTTTGATCAAGATGGGAATTTCCTCTCCCTGCCCAACTCCATCTCCCAGAAAGATGGAACATTTAATGAACCATTTTACTGGAAGGCAGCCCCAAAATCTAATCCTGGCTCAGCCACCTCCATCTGTAACCTCAAGAAATACTGCGTAGCCTCATTTTCTACACCTGCAATGATGGCCAAGGCAATGCACATGGCTGCGGTGAGATTTGATATTTCCATTGTGCTTTAAAAAGGGGATGTTGAAAAGATGTGAAACAGGAGCTGTATCGGCTCTGGGACCAGCAAACCGAGGCTGCTAAATCCTGTGCTGAGCCCAGGCTCCCTTCCCCCAAGACAGTTGTCTTTTCTGGAACAAGTTTCAGCTGAAGACTAAGAGCTGCTTGCAAACACGCAAATCCAACTCTGCAAACAGCAACCGCGCCAGGAAAAAGGCCTTTCCCAGTTTTCCCCCCACTGTCAAAGTTTAGATGAGTTGAATAAAAGCATGCATAAAGTTTTGGATGATTAAATATATGTATGCTTTCTTTAAAACAGCTCCTAAGGATGCTTGCATTAAGAAGACACTTTAAAAACCTGTGTGTTTGTTACCTGCTTTCAGATCTTTTTAAAAGCCATTTGGTAGGATCCTCACCCCGCTGGGTGCTCAAGACTGCAAGAAACCCTTCTGTTTGTGCCCAAGATGGTCTCAGCAGGAAGGGGCACAGCTCCAGGTCTGGGTATTAATTTACCTGCTGCTTTAGCTCATCAAGAAACACTCACACCTTGCCCTGTAATGGATCACGCAGAGACCAAAGTTTGCAGCTAACTGCCTGTTCTGCACTCGCTGAGTTAAAACCCTCAACTGAACACAGGGAGGGGGACTCGAAGCAGGGTTTTGTCCCTTTGAGGGAGAAAGGTGGCGTGATGGTGACTAAGAGAAGGAAATCTGAGCTTCGCTCCTGCATCCCCAGGGAGTCATGCTGGCTTTTTCTACCTCCTCTTCCCTCCTTGGGCAATTGATACCCCCAAAGCCACTGTAGGTCTGTAAGAAACACTGAGCTGGACATTGGGTAATGGTTTTAAACTAAAAGAGACTCAATTTGGATTAGATATAAGGAAGAGATTTTTTTACTGTGGGGGTGATAAAACACTGGAACAGGTTGCTCAGAGAGGTGGTAGATGCCTCATCCTTGGAAACATTTATAGTCAGGCTAGGCAGGGCTCTGAGCAACCTGATGTAGTTGAAGACATCCCTGCTCACTGCAGAGAGGTTGAACTAGATGCCCTCTAAAGGTCCCTTCCAGCCTGAACTATTCCATAATAGGCACAGATCAACCACATCCTGCTTCTCATTTCAGCACAACCTGGCTCAGGAGAAGTGTTGTACCAATCCTCAGTATCCGAGGGAAGGGACATGATTAATTTTGGCCAAAAGAGCCTTCCCTGAAACAAAAACCTTTCAGTGCAGTCACAGACCACAGCTTGGGATGGACTAAAGGGGCTGTGTCCCCCCAGCCCTGCTCTCCCCTTCTCACAGTGGCCTTGGTAGGTAGGAAAGCTCCATTGCTCCTTCATTCAGTGGCACTGCCTGGTAACATCCTGCTCATGCAGGATAGAAAATAAACATCCCAGGGTACTGCTTAGCTTTTGGCAGAAAGTCAACAGAGCTTGGGCTCAATGAGATATAAAACATTTGCTAAGCGAGTGCCTGAAGATCCTTGTTAGAACCTGGTTTGATTCCTTTGGCCCCTGTTCCCCTCCTGCCTAACCCTATTCTGCCAGCCAGTGAAAAATTTGGGGAAAAAAAAAGCTGTTTCCTACCAATGGGAGAAGGGGCTCCCATTAGATACATGCAAGAGGTGAGATCTGCTGGCTCCTGCCACCCATTTGCCACTTTGCAGGGGAGATGTTTCCATCACAGCTGGGTGGTTGCCTGCAGAAACTGCTTGAGGCAGAATCCCCTCACTGCCAGGACTCTGCAGAAAGACTGAGCAGGCAAACCAGGAGCAAGGCTGTGGGGCAGGAAGCATGGACGTGGGGCAGGAGCATGAACATGGGCAGGAAGCATGGACGTGGGGCAGGAGCATGGACATGGGGCAGAAGCATGGACATGGACGTGGTGCAGGAGCATGGACGTGGGGCAGGAGCATGGACATGGGGCAGGAGCATGGACATGGACTTGGGGCAGGAGCATGGACGTGGGGCAGGAACATGGACATGGGGCAGAAGCATGGACATGGACATGGGGCAGGAAGCATGGACGTGGGCAGGAAGCATGGATGTGGGGCAGGAGCATGGACATGGCGCAGGAGCATGGACGTGGGGCAGGAGCATGGTCGTGGGGCAGGANATGGGCATGGAGCTGGAGCAGGGGCATGGTCGTGGGGCAGGAGCATGGACGTGGCGCAGGAGCATGGACATTGACGTGGCGCAGGAGCATGGACGTGGGGCAGAAGCAGAGCATCCCCAGCAGGGCAGCTCTCCATCAGCCCCAGTTCTCCCCATGGAAAGGAGCCTCATGCCAGCAACTAGGCAAAAACTATCAACATTTTAATAACAGGATCCACAACAGTCATTTAAGGAATAAAGCCTGAAGTCCCGTTTGAAATTGAAGCCTAAGGAAGAACTGGGCTTTGCAGGAGCAGATGGGTTTCTGGCATCCCCCTGCATCCACCCAGTGCCTTGGGGGTGACACAGTGTGGCTTCTCCCTGAACAAAAGCCGCACAGAAATACCTCTGCACAAAATACCAAGCCCAAATACTCCCCTACATCATGAAGGCAGAGGGAGGCTACCCACCACCACCCATTTTTGGCGTGGAAATCAACTTTTTGATCTCAGTCCTGAGAAACTATCATTACGCTGATTCCCTGGGGTCAATTTTCTGCTTCAAATGACTGAAGCATCACTAGATTTTTGGCAAGCAAGGCCCGCAGCACCTATCTGAGCCACATAATCATGGGGAGAGCAGTTGAAGCACCATGCGACATGGGAAGACCTCTCGCCTCTGCTTGGGAGTTGCAAGGCACAGAGGGAGCTCATTAAAAAAGGGTCCTCTTGAACTGAGGGACTTCAGCCTGCTGATGCATGGGACCTTGCTGCTGATCTGATACTAAACTCTGCTCTGCTAATTTGGAGTCGCTGACAGATCACTGAGGCTGTATCATTATCCAACAGCTTCTAAATTATGGCCAAGATCCAGTGTAGCAATTCCAGGTCTAGGTGTTAGCAGTTGCTGTGCTCCTAACTCATAATTAGATACATAGGGAATATCTTCCCCAAGGCTGAAGGCTGCTATGAATCTCAGCTCTTTTTCTCTGCCTGTCCCCTTTTGAAAACCTAAAATGAAAGTATATACAAAAAGATGGGATGTGTCAAAATAGTCTGCATAAACACTGAGTGATTTACCAGACAGTCTGTTTGCCTGACTGTCAAAACCACCGGGCTTTATATATGAAACTGTGTATGCAACTGAAGCTATTTGCAAACACTTCGTTATGTCCCTATATAGCTATTTGTACATGTAATTTTATAATGCAAAATGACAGAGATTGTACACTGAATTGGGGTAATTGCCCTCTAATTTGGAGGGTAATTGCATGTAGCAATTAAGCAACTGCGGATGCATTCTTGCACGTGCGATTATGAAAGTCGGGCCCTTTGTTTGAGGTTTGGGTTTGTTTTCAAGAGCTATCCCTCAAACCACAGCATGGATAAGCAGAGCTGGGAAATTGGGAGGCTGCCGGGGGCTCACCTTGCAGCTCAGCATCTGCTGGGATGGGCCACTTCAGCACCAACTCACACACCCGCCCCTCCCCTTCTCTCAGAGCCCACAGAGAGACTAAACCAGCCATCTCCAAACCCACAGCTGCATTCTGGCACACCCTTCAACGGGGGGGACCACAATCCAAGCATATGTGGAGCACGCTGGGAAGCACTGGCGGGGAGGGAATGGCACGGAGACAGGACTTCTGCCCTCCACTCTCCTTCTCCCAGACACCTGCCCAGAAATTATGTGCAACGTTGCAAATTAAAGAATTTCAAATAGTCATTGCTAGCATTTCAGATCCCAAAATCATGCCAGATGAAGGCTTCTAACTGGGAATGTTTGGAAAGTGTTGTTCTGGAGAGACCACCCAGTTGCATCTCTACAAAATGAATATATGATTACTAAGTGTTGCTCCAGCACTTATTCCCCAAGAGGGGTGATTTCATTCCTGCTGTACTTCAGCAATAGGGTCTAAATAAGTTTTTAGGCAAAGCATCAAGCTAGTGATGACATCTGTGGTTAAGTACATAACTGTACATGAGGATTCGAAGACTTGTTGCATGTATTCCCCGTTCCTTCACAAAAGCCTTGAAACGATGGAGCCCCATATAACTGAAATGAGCCCTTGTGACTCTGCAGAGCCCTTTTCTTGAGCCAAAACTTCACCTCACCTTTGGGGAACTCAGTAGCACAAGAATGGCCAGGCACAGAATGGTCAAATACCCAGGGCTTGTCCCTTCCATCCAGTTGGATGCAGGGATGGGCACTGCCCTGGCTAATTAGAAGCACTAACTATTGCAAAATGTTTTAGTTCTTAAGGGAGATCAGGCAAAACCAGGCCCAGGCAGCACCAAGAACAGCAAAGGTGGAACGCCAAGGGAAGATATTACTTGGAGTTTTGTTTTCTGTCAATAGACTTGGCTTATCCCACAGCAAAAGAGCTCCAAGTTTTCGAGTCAATCAATGGCTGTAAATCTATTATCTCAGCATATATTGTCATGGCAACCTGCAATGATGCCATTGACAACCAGTCTCAAAAGGACAGGAGGCTTTAAGTCATTTTCTTTTAAAATTAAAAAAGGAACTTTAATATTAAGAAATACATCCTCCTTGCTCACCAGGGATGACAACTCAGGGCTTCTATATTCACACCATGACTCACGCTTCACAGTTTCCACGGACATCTGTGTAGCAATGCCCCCCCATATATCTCTTTTTTAACTTGGGTTTAAGTCAGTAAAAGATAACAAGGAAATTATTCAAAATAATTAGATCTTTATTAGAATATTCCCCTGAACTGACAGTAAAGCTGGTTTTGTAAAATATAAAGAGTGTGCTTTAGGAGTCATTACTACCAGCTCGAGGAAAGGATGCGATAAAGGTTTAATTCTTCTGAATAATTTCCTTGGTATTTTAAATCAAATAGGGCAGAAAGTGGACAGAAGAAGGACTCGGAGATGGACATGCAGCATCCCAGCTTCTCAAAAGTCCATAAAACCAGGCAGATTCCTGTAGAGGGAAGACGGAGCCGAGTGAGACAAGAACGATATTCGGTTTAGTGAAATACGGAGTGTACGCACACACGTTCATGCACATGGAGCTGATGAGATTAATCTCCTGGCCCAAAGGGGAGGATCACTCAGGAAAAGGTTTAGTAAATCATTCCTCTGGCCAGGCAGAGCAATCCAAGGAGATTTGGCCAGGTCACCGTTGGCCTGGTGTGCAGCAGGACAGAAACATTGCCAGCAGTTAATCAATTTTTGGAAGCAGAGCATTTTTGACTTGAACTCGGATGGTCATTTCTATATTTTATTTAAAGGAGAGATCATTTTAGTTATCCATTAGAAAAATCCTATTTTGTATCATTTCAGTTAAGGACACAGCCAAAATGTAATTACATTTCTCCCCTCGCATCGCTAACAGTATCTGTCTCCCCAAAAAAGGTTTTAGTTCTTTAATAAAACCATCAGAGAGATCAATCAAAAGCATTTAATGCCGTGGTGCTTCTGCAGTTCATGTTTAAATGCACTTTGGGTCACAAACAAGGCAATTTGGACAGCAGAGCTCAAACCAGATTAGTAATAACACACAAAAATGGCCTAATTTCTTTTTCTTTTTTGTTTTTTTTGTTTTTTTTACACAGATACACACTCCTCCGCTACAGCCAAGAGAACAAAAACAAAATAAAGCCAGCCCCGACAAATACAAAGCTACAGATCTGAAAAGGGCACTGCTGCTGCCTCCACATGGTGTGGGGTGGAGGAGAGCACGTGAAGCTGCAGATCGCTCATCCAAATTCCCGGAGACTCTGAGCTGCTGTCTGTCCATTTGTGACCGTCCCCATGGATGACACCTCATGCAGGACCTCTGAAAAGGGCACAGCAGGCAAATGCCAACCCCTCCCTCCATCGGGAGACACCTCCAGGCTTCCTTTGCACCTCCACACCAAGAAAATGCATTGCTCCATATAGGATTTACAGAAAAGACCACAGGTTTTCAAACAAGCATATAGTTATTGAGATTTTTTTTTTTCCTTAAATTTGAGGTGTGCATTTATAAAAGCATTAACCAGACCATTTATTTGGCTTGTAACAGCAATGACTACCCTCTGGAATGAAAAATGGCCCTGTGTGGGCTGAGCACTGTGCAAATAAGCTACCGAGAAGGTTGTCGTGGCTGCCAAACTTTGCAGCCTCAGTGACAGGAAATATTAGAGTTTAATTGCAAGATTAAGATATTTCCAACTACACTCCTGAAAATCAAATAGAGGGCAGATTTTGACCAGATGCCACAAATCACTAAGTAAAATGTGCAGCAAATTCTGAAATGACATTTAAAACATAATCGTTTGTTCTCTCCCCTTCTCCTCGGGAGCCAGCAGGAGGTCTCCAAAGAGCATGGGAGGAGGAAGTCAAATCACGTATGTTCATAAATATTTCCCCCCCACAGAGCAAAGTTTTGAAAAGCTTTCAAAGCAGGCCTAGAAAACAAATTTCCTTCCAGGCAAAGGGATGAGGAAAGGGAGCATCTCCTTGCGGAGTGCAGAGGTTTAAGGAACAGCAATAACCACGTGGCGACGCCGTTCCCAGCTCTCACATGCGCCTGCTCCATCCCACCATCCTTATCATCCCATGCCACTGCCGTCAGCAGAAATGCTTTTCAGAGCTCCTGATTTTGAAGGTCTTCTCCAGGGAGTCATGTGTGTCTAACACGGCACAGCACACCTGGCAAGCCACAGAGATCTTCACAACCCGAAGAGCAGCACCTCAATTCACAATCTACACATGGTCCTCCGAGATTTATCAGCAGGGACATTTCAAATATGCCTTAAAATGTGCTGAGTCTACTAAGATTGGGCCCCAAGTGCTTTTCTATTGATTCTGCTTGACATTTCCAAATACCACAATTCCAAATTTAATTCACTGGTAATTGGAAAAACTGTAATGCATGTAAATGGACAAGAAGATGTGGGAAGTCCAAAAGGTCAAGCATCAGGAAAGCGTGCCCCCAAGAATTAAATGATGCTTGCTTGTGTTCCTGTAACCCTCTTCCACTTGAATAATCAAAGCTTGAAGTGGGGCAGATTTCTCAGCAGGATGGAGAAAGAAAGCAAATAAAAAAGCACAGCCACTCTGAACTGTAGAACAGGTTCAAAATCACTGTTTTAAACTCCATCATTGACCAGAATTCAAATACACCGTAGTGATGACTCACTTAATCAGCAGATTACACGAGCAAGTGGGAAACTCTGGGAAGAATTAATTTGATAATGCTGTCAGTAGAAGAGTCTCTCTAACTAGAAATCAGGTTTCTAAGATCACCTTTCTGCTACACCACAGCTTCTCCTGGCCCTCCAGTTGAAGGGGAGGCAGAGAGAAAACCTTATAGATGTCCAAGTTTAAGCCTCTGTCCCAGCATGGAGATGGATGGTTGTTGGCTGATGCCAACTCGGGTCTCTTGAGAAAACCAAACTTCTGCTTCAGAGAAACCAAGGGCCTCAGTAACAAGAAACGGTGTGGGACCATGCAGGGGATGCCTGCCCAGCTCTTTGCAGAGAGCCCTGAGTCACAGCAAAGCCCTTGGCTCCCCGCAGTGTGCTCCAGGGTTCAATGTATTGAGGAGGAATCAAGCCCTTTTGGGCAAAGACCATTTGTGCATTATATAAAACACAGTATGACAAAAGCCCCCTATCTCTCTATGTTCTAGAGAACAAAAATGCAGATTTCAGCTGCCAGTCTGACCTGCCTTCCCCAGCACGTGAGCCATCACCGATGCCTTGACACCCTGGTGCATTTTATCTCAAGGGTAAGAACACGATCCAAATGCAGGGCACAAAGAAGCACGAGCACAATTTATAGCCAGAGTGACACTGATGAAGGACAAGTATGCATTACCACATCCCAAGCAGCGATTCCTCCGCTCAGCCCACAGCAGGGCAAAATATTTGATAACTCCTCAAAGCAAGGGACACCTTTTGCATTACTCTAGACCTTCATATCCTTCAAGGTTTGCCAAAGAAACCGCTGACTTTTAAAGGCTCTTTTCCCAATGTACACTGGTGTTTCAAGAGTTAACAATCTTCAGTGAAAGCATGAGAAGGCAGCAGAACCCAGCCTGAAAGACAAGGGAGGAAGGAAGAAAAGCAACTCTCTAGTCCTTGCAATCACAAACTAGCCGTAAGCCCTCCAAAAGGAAGTAAAGACATTCCTAAAATTCTTCAAGGATGAGAAACAAGTTGCCAGCCAAATCAGAATTCCATTTCTCCAGTCTTTACGCTCTTAATGGCAAATCCCACATGAGCAATTTTAAGAGCCTCTTTTACAATGGAATTTTATCGCAAGTGGCTACTGCGGGTCTAGGACTTGTCTCATGTTTACAGAAACGTACCTTTCTCCTTTGGGTCTACTGACAAAAGCTCCTGTCAAGTGACCTGAGGAAGGAATGCAGCACAACCCAATACCATCATGCAATTTCCAGCGATTGTTTCTGTTACAATAATGAAAGGCACGGAAGCAATGGCTGGATAACTGCAGTGATTCTCTAAAGACAAGTTATAAAAGAGATGCTGAAGAGGTATTATGTAAAGGGGGTGGGGGGAAAAAAAGTCACCTATTAGCTTTCGTTTTGATTATATGCACTCACCAGTGTCCGGATCCCACTTTGAAATAAAAATGTTTTTGAGCAGATTGTCCCAGAAAGTTGAAATCCTGTCTGTTTCACAGGTGAGAAGCAATAAAATAACTGTGAATTCTGGGATAGATCTTCTCCTTCCCAGTTTTCTCACACCATTGGATGACTTCGGACCATAGTGCACACACGGAATGAAAGAAGAACTAACCCTCCATCCGTGCTCAGGCTTTCTGGATGACATGAGCTCAACAGCTCCACCCCAGAAACTGGGTACGTTCCCTTCCAGTTTGACTTTCTATTTAGATGCCCGTTCCCATGGTGACCAGGCTCCAATATAACATAACACAGCATAAAGTAATATTCTAAGATTCAGTACAGTACTCCCTGCCAATTCCCTAACCTCGGATAGGTGGGAATCTCCACAAGCCCCATCTCTGGTGCTGCTCCCACGTATTTACATGCTGATGTATGAGAATAAGGAGATGGGGCACTTTCAGGGACACCACAAGTATTTAGAGGGATTTATCACTGGAAAGAGAATCCAAGCCAAGAGAAGGCTCCAGGGAGACCTGGCTGCAGCCTTTCAATGTACAGAGGAGGTTCACAAGAAATATGGAAAAAGACTATTTACCAAGCCCTGTAGTGACAGGACAAGGAGCAATGGTTTTAAACTTTAAGAGGATAAGCTTAGATTAGATATTAGGAAGAAATTCTTTCCTGTGAGTGTGGTGAGGCACTTGCAACAGGTTGTCCAGAGAAGCTGTGGATGTGTCATCCCTGGAAGTGTCCAAGATCATGTTGGATGGAGCTTGAAGCAACCTGGTCTAGTGGAAGGTGTCCCTGCCCATGTCAGGGGGGGGGGAACAAGATGATCTTTAGAGGTCCCTTCCAACCCAAACCATTCTATGATACTCTGGTGGAGACAATTTGGTCTCTGAAAGAAAAAAAATACTGTGTATGGTTGTCAGCCTCAATGAGACAACTGTTGTGGTGACAAGAGGATGTTTGATACCTGGCGACTCTCTTCATGTTGAACGTAACCATCCATGACCCACAGGATACAACACTGCTCTGTTGCCAGTCACCACCCTGATTCCGCTACAAGGTCACTAACTGCCTCAAGAACACCCTTGACTTCTCATCATCGGCCTCTCCCTCAGCATCCTTTCCCTCATCCACTAAGGGGGTCACCTTGTCATAGAGGGAGATCATGTCAGAGAAGAGGACCTGCCTTTCATAAACTCACGCTCGTTGCGTCTGATCCTCTGGCTGTCCATGTCACACTATGGCACGCAAGATGATCTGCTCCACAACCTTTCCTAGCACCAATGACAGGATGACAGGCCTGTAGGTCCCCAGATCCTTCTTCTTGCCCTTGCTATGGATGGTGTCACATTTGCTGACTTCCAGTGAACTGGGACCTCTCCAGTTAGCCAGGACTGCTGATATGTGATGGGAAGTGGCTTGGCTGATGAATGATAAATGATTGAAAGTGACTCGTCCCTCTACTAACCTGAATATTCAGTGAAGAGACCTTTCCTGATACCAGAGAGCAGGTCAGACCTTGGACCTTGACAGAGCAAACCTTTTAAAATCTTGAAGGTACTTTATTTTTTTTTTTCCTTCTTTCTCCTCCAGGTTTCAGCAAGAGGGCAACCATGGATCAATCTGTCCTTCTTTAAACCAACTTGCAAAAAATCTTTCAAGTGCTCCTTCCATAATCTGCAACATGATCATTTTAGGCTGCAGTCAAACCCTTTCCTTTCTCCTCAAAAGCTTCATCAGCAAGATGCAATAATCACTTGTTTTGCTCTGCGTGTGTGACTTGTAAAATGAGAGAGGTGCCTGCAGGGACATACACACAGAGGTATGGCAGCTACAAAGAGATGAGCAAACTGCAACCCTGAACACATCTTCTCACTGCCTCCTCCTGCTCAGATATACTTGGGGACACAGGCATGCAAACTACTCCCACATCTCTAATAAAAAGGTTCTGTATGAGACATTACTGTAGAACTCCTTCTAATCAGCAGGAATGGAAAAGGAAGACATACCCCCAATAAATTCCATTATTCACTAAAGATAATAAAAAGTTCCAAGGCAATATGAAAAGTTTCAGTATGACAGCAGCCAGTTGAGCAATAAAACCACTGACGTTCCCAACTAGGTTTGAACACATGAGTCTCAGTGCTATTCAGCCAATTTTCCTGAACTTTGGTAAGGCGTTGCAGCCATCTGAGAAGAGCAAACAAAGCTTCTGATAACTTTTTGGAGGGTGCAGGACCATCCGTCTGCTTCCATATCAACAAGCAGGTGAACACACCTGCCCCAGGCAAGGCAGCACCACAGCTGGGAATCCCTCCACCTTTACATCTTTCTTTTTGTGGTTGGAGCAAAGAAAAAATACAGGAGAGAGTCAGCTCACTGCGGTTTGTACACATTTCCTGTGGGTATCATGTCACATTTCAAGCTTTTCAATATAAATACGTTAGTACAGGATTCACTTTCTTTAATACAATAACCCCAGGAAAACATAATCTATAATTCTAGCTATCCTGGGACCTCTGGTGAGCACTGAGGTGCATTCTTCCCCATGCTGAACAAAAACTGGAGAATAACACTGCTGATCAACCTCCTCCATCTCCAAGATGACCCCTGCTCCACCAGGGTGAGACAGCTGCTGAAGAGTAAAATGAGTGAAGCCAGGGTGAAACAAATGGTAAACAACAAGTGATGGAGGGTGAAACAATCACAGCTGGTGGGATTCAGGTTCAAAACAAACCCGCTGAAGGCAGCTCCTCATGCAAAGGGCACGTGGGGATGTGGGGATCCCCTTCTCAGAAGATTCCTCAGAACGTTTGAAGAACCACGTACACTTGCTTGTTCTGCCTTTTCTCCCCAGGCACCTTTTGGGAAAAGAAGGAGTCTTTTCCCACTGCACTGGGTGGGCTTTTGCTCTGGCCCAGTCTGGCCATTGTCTTGTTCCTATACCAAATGTATTCAATCTAAAAACATCATTTAAAAATAGTTCAAATATTGCAAGACACAAGCAAGTACTGGCCAGTCAAATGCAGTTTGTTATTGACTGCGACTCTGCTCTTGATTTCCACTTGACCTATCCAGACAGGCTGCATTTCTTTTCATGTTGGGATTTGAGGAACCCAATCCCTTCGAACAACTGCCTCCAGCCCAGAAGTGCCATTTGGAGCCAACAGCTGCTGAGAGAAGGACACAAAACCTCTTCCCTGCCAGAGACCTTCCCTGCTCCCCTTGCAACCATTTCCCAATAGACAGAGATTTGACACAGGCTTTTCATCTGTTCATTGGTATTTTCCATCTTAGCAAGTTTTTAATGTTTTATGTAGCAAGGATGCCCTGCCATTTAAAGAGGGAAGCACGCAGTAGTAATTATTCATTAACAACACATCATAAGTGACCTTTACACTGCAGCAGAGGAAGCCACGTGCCTGCCTGGCTGTATTCTGGAAGGGCCAAGAGTTCCAAAGGGAGTAGATATTTCCATGCAGGATAGCCAGCCTAAGCTATCTTGAAAAGGTGCCTCATTCTTGATTGGGGGGGGGAGGAGGGGGCGGAGAAAAAATGTTAAAAATGTCTCAAATTAAGTATCCACAAGCCACTACAGAGTTTTGAAAAATCTAAACAGAAGGGAGAAGTCACCACAGTCCTTGGTCCAATCTGGCATCTCACAACCCCCTTTGAACTCAGCATAGTGTGGAATGAACATAGTGTATTCCTTGTCATACGAGGTACATTTCTAAGATGGGATAACAAATGGGGATTAGTCATCTCACAATGAAATACGAACCATACCAGCCTTTCTACTGAAAAGGAGTTCTACAGATTGAGTCAAAAGCCAGGGCAGACCTACAAGACTTGCAGCAAGATCTGGAGCCCTCTGTTTGCAGCAGTTTTTCTAGCGGATTAGGGACTACAGGTGAGTTATGCTGCTACAAGTCACATGTCCCTAATGTAGCAAAAATATAAATCCTGTTTATTTCAGAAGGAGATAATTTATCTGTTTTATTCCTGGAAGAGGACGAGTCCCGTCTTTAGGTTGCCATTTCAGGCATAGAGGGATGCATGCAGGAAGCAGAGCATCACACAAGCAAGTGAGAAGCAGAGCCAAGACACACACACACACGCAGAGTCCAGGCATCAGAATCATTTGTGAAGCAAAACTAACCTACATCACTTTATGCATGATTACATTTTCAAAAGCAAAAAGTGTTAGGAAATATTTTTGAAGACAGCCAGTAATGTTTTGCAAGAATCGCTGACTCAAGCCCTTGATCTGGCTGTTTAGCTGATGACTGGAAAACAGCCCTGGCTATGTTTATTCTTTAGACAAAGTCCAGCTAAAAATGCATCCAGGCTTAAATAATCTGTGTAACAATGACCTCAAAACCCCAAATACAACACTGCATTGCATGCAGGTTTCCCAACAGGATAAAGCATTGTCAGGGCTGACACCCAGCTATCCGCTTTCGATGCACAGTCTCCCAACAAGGCATTTTCATCTCTCTATCACTCTTGGAAGTAATACACTATTTCATTTCCATTTGCATTTCAATATGGCCCCAAGGGCTTAACATACATCTGGTCCTCGCTGCGCCAGCCTCCTCCCAAACAGCATATTGCCTAGAGATGGTGAGACAAAGGATGCACCACGTTTTAAGCAACCTCACGCATCGGCTTTCAGCCGGAGCAACGAGCGGTGCATCCCGGCCCGGTGAACCATCCCATTTTACTCTGCAGCTCTTCATGCCAACACTGCTTCACAAACAGCAGCAAATGTCGCCATCCCAGTTATCACAGGTGGGGAGAGCCGGAGGAGGAGGCACAGCTCCAAGCCCAAGGTTATCCATCGGGTCAGGAATGAGCCACCAGGAGTATTTGACTCATCCATGTCAGAAGATCCCAAACTTTCTCTTTTACCTAAAGAAAAAAATCTTAACATAAGAAGCTATAACTGGCTTGCTGAGCTCAACTTGGGAACTACAGTTCTCACATCCAGGCTTGGGGTTTTATCCCTCATCTTGCTGTTAGCGCCCCCCTCTCTTGCCCCACACAGCCCAACCCAGCAGGGGCTTTGTTCCCATCATGTACGTTACCTTCAGTGGAAGAGGATTTTGTATATTTTTAAGACATTTATACATATGTACAGTTTTATTATCTAGGATCTGTGAGCTTTTCCAGATAGTGAAATCCTGCTTTTTTCCAGACTGAGAAGTATTTTTATTCATGCTTTCGGATTCTCCCACCCCAACGCTGGCCCTAACTCCCCTGGCACACCCACCATCCTGGGGCTGAGCACAGGCAGAGATGATAAATGAGACCAAGTGCTTCAGACCAGCTATGTGGCTGATTAACCCTCTCTTCACCTCGGAGAGCTTGGGTCAGTCACACTGATTTTGCCTGTGCCATCTGGGGGACTGGCAGTGGCCACTCTGGGTGTGGGAGATGGTCCCTGCTGCCCAGCACAGGGTCAGCATCTGGCTACTGGTGAGCAGAGAACTCCAGACAGGAGGATCCTCAGACCCATTTTAAAATCATCTTAAAATAGGGCACTGCCTCTCAGTCGAGCCGGCAGCACAAGCCTTGCCAAGATGCTCAAGCTCTCAGCAGCTCAGTTTTCACATCGGGGTGTTTACTCATCCCCAGCCACCCTCACATCCCAGCCCATCCCCAGCCTTCTCCACCGAGCTGCTGTGCATCCTTCTGACACAGGCATCTTTAGCAAGGGCTCAGTGTCACACAGCATAACACACTTATCTCTCCATCTATAAAATAAATAAATAAAATTGGAAGCAAGGGCACATATCAAAGAGCACAGGATGCAGCGCAGTGACTCATGCAACCAGCAAAGTAGAAACTTGGCTGCGTCCATACCCGCACAGGGCATTCTGCAGCTCTTCCTATAATTAGTCCTTCAAACGCTAGAGGGGAAAGGAACAAATTCAAAGAGGTTTCACTTCCCAATTATTCACATATTTCCAAATCAAATGGTTGTCTGTCAGAGAGCAACATGCCATTGCCCTAGGATATCAAAATGCAAACTGAAAAGTCTCTCCAGGAACAGGATTTGCTTTCATTACATTTATATCACCTAATTCATTTTAAGATTATATATAATTAGTCTTTCCCTCCCTTCCCCACCCCAATCCAATATACTCTCCCAAACAATTTCAAAACATGCCATACATGCCAATGGCACTTCTTCTAAGGCAGCAATCTCTTGCTTTTCAAACAATATATGGAATTTTAATTTCTTTTTTTTTAGCATATTCTTTCTTTGAGTTGCCAGATCTTTTGGGTGTGCATCAGTACCAATCTGCTTCCACAATATTTTAATTTTAACTTTTTTTCTTTTTGAAGCAAACACCTCTGAGGAACTCTTTATCTTTACTTTTCATTTGCCTTCTGACTGCCCGAGATTTCAGTCTGCCATCCCTAATGTTTTGCAGTCATATTCCATCACCATCAGACTCAGTGTGCTATCTTCATTTGAATGTCTCCATTCTTATTTTAACTCCTCCTGATTCCAGCAGGTAAACCTGCTGTAAGATTTAAAACCAAAGTGCCTGGATCACTTTCCCACCAATACACCATTACAGCATCAATCCCAGGGAGGACACAATTTTCTTGAATCATTGAAAAGCTTGGCTTGGAAAGGACCTTAAAGATCATCTTGTTCCAACCCCCTGCCATGGGCAGGGACATCTTCCAACAGACCAGGTTGCTCAGAACCCCATCCAGCCTGGCCATGAACACTTCCAGGGATGGAAACTAGAAAAAAGTAAGTCCTGCATCCTGTAAAAGACTCCCAGGAAACACAAGAGGAGATTCCTGAGACGGGCAAGTGTTTTCTGATCAGCTCTGAGTATAAAAGAATTATTTCATTATTGTTAATTTTTTAATAGGGAAGGAGGAGGATCTTTCCCCACGAGGGAGAGATGGCATCTGTTGCTGCTTCCTGCACTGCTCCACTCTTCTGCTGAGATTTCCCTGAACTTAGGGGGAAAATCACATTAATCATCAACCATTTGGGCAAAGAAGATGTTGGGGCTAGATGAAAAGCATCCCATTTCTACCAGAGGTGAAACATCACATTGTCAAATACAAGGAATGTACCTGATGTGTCACCACTGCCACCCCAACCCACTCAGTGGGTTTAACCAAGATGAAACTCGATGATCTCTGAGGTCTTTTCCAACCCAATCAATTCTATGATTCTATGAAATCGAGTGTTCCCCTATGGCAAGAAGATGCCACAGGGGTATGACGAGTCTCAACAGTCCAGGATCCCACAGGATTTCACTGCTTTGCTGCCACCACCAGCCCCTTCAGCTGCAGCCCTTTACCTGTTCTCTTCACCCTTCTGAAGTGATGGATTTTTGGTTTTTTAAGCAACAAAACAGGGAAATCAATATTTAGAGCTTCTTCCAATTTGCAAAAAAAAAAAAAAATAAAAAAAAATTTAAAACGAATTTAAAAAAAAAAAAAAAAAAAAACAAAAAAAAAAAACNAAAAAAAAAAACACAAAAAAGTAATGGGGTATTTTGTCCCATTCCCACAAACACTCACAACCCCAGGCAGGCGTGTTTGGATGGTTTAGCACCAGGGCTTTGAGCACCTCTGAATGACCAAGAATAAAAAACACCAGAGCTCTTAACTTGGTTAACTCACAGCCCTGAAGGTAACGCCAGGGTGGAGATGGGCTCATTTTATCACAAAATAAACCGGGTGAAGGAAACCACAAAGGAAGAATCTGGGTTGTGCTGAAATAGGGACCCTGCACTAGTGGGCAGGGTTATCTGGATGTAGAAATGCCTTAGACAGAAAAGCATCACAATTCCCCATGAAAACAGAAGGAAGAAAAGACAATGAAAGGAAAGGGGGAAAAAAAAATGAAAAAGTTAAGAAAACCCCCCATTATTTACCAAGAAGAAAACGTGGCATCCTGCACTGCTTCCAAACAGAGGAACCAGGTGCCTGATGTCCCTCCATCCTGCCCAGCAACAACGGTGCTGGGTGCAAGGACAGCAGCACCGGGGCCAACCAGCCCGCCTGGGATCACAGGCACAATGCCAGCAGCACGGACAGCGAGAGGGTGAGGAGACACCCTGGCACAGAAACCTCTGCTGCTGTGAAGGCACCCCAAAGGCAACTCAACCCCTGTGAGCTGGAATCTTCTCTCCCTACACCAAAATCTCTCCAGAGGGGTCAGGGAGGAGCGTTTCTCATTTGGCATGTCCAGTGCTGCACATGCAGGCAAGCACCGAGAAAGAGGGGGGTGATGGAGGGGTGGAGGAGCCCAGCTTAGGCACATTAAAAGGGGAAAATACAGTGACAACTTACGCCCACCTCGGATTTGTGCAATTTTTTTTTAAGCCTAATGAGTTCCCAGAACCACTTTGAAAAATTCCCCATCTCCTCACACGACCCTTGGTGCAAACGGCTCCCGCAGAGCCAGCTGTGACAGACCCAGCTAACTCAGAGCAGGCCTCGTGCCAGCACCCCAGAAAATGCTGCTTTGCGAGGAATTTTCATTAATCTTACTGCTTTTAAGATACTGATCAAGATCAGGAGCACTGGCTCCATTTCTGTTTTTACAACTGATTTTACTTCTTATTCTCCAACGCTAAAACCACTTGTACCTCTCGCTGCAATTCCCCTGTAACCCCCAGCAGCTTATTTCCAGCTTTACTCAAGTTTTTTACAAGCTGCACACCTTGGACTGGGAGGCAAACCTGCTGTTATCCCTCCCTCCTGGCTGATCCTCAGCTGGGACTGACATATCAGCTGCAAGGGATTTTCCACATCATGGGTTCCCTCTCACAACTGCAGCAGCCGATTGCTGCCTGCAATCAGTTTGCAGCTTGTGCACACATGAAGCTGTTCCAGCAGAGCTGCTCAGGCTCCTTTTCCTCCTCAATACCCACTCAATACTCTCAATACCCACTGGAATAATATTTTGTTTCAATTTAGCCCTGTGGATGCATTGCAACGAAATAAAACAGATTAAAAATTAATCTCCATCCCAGATTAGGAATATCTAAATGGAAGCAGCCATTTAGGAGCAGCTATTTCCCATAAAATTCATACTGCATTTTCATTTTGGTGGCACATCTGACCACACCTGTAGCAGCCCACCTCTTGAAAGCTGCAGCACTCAGAGTTCCTGCAAACAGTTTCTCCATTCAGGCACTAGTAACACTTTAAACCGGGTGGGCAAACACGGGATGTGCTGAGCAAGAGCGTTACAACAGCGGTCCAAAGAGCTCTGCCCAACTCAGCATCCAAGGAGCTGTTGGCAACAGCACGAGGCAGGTTTGTGTCACTGGAGAAAAGCCTCACGTGGATGTGATTTCACTGGTGAAGGACAGGGGCAACCAGAGACTCAAAGTCACTCGAGGACTGGAAGGGCACAGCGCTCAGGAGAGGGACACCTTCCCCATCGCAACCAGTGTTTTAGTGCCAAGTCTTGCTGGTTGTATATAAATTCTCTCATATTCCTGCCCTCTCCTCTTCTGTGGGCCATCCTCTTGCGCATCAAGTAGGAGGGTTTGCAAACCAGAAAGCTGCTGCCTCGAGTTTATCGTACTGGACACCTCCCATGCAGCTCCAGGGACGCCCTCCACGTCTTCTTGTGCCAAAGTTGTGTTGAATGTCTTCACTTCTAACAATCACCACCACAAAGGCAAGATGTGCTGAGGGCTGCTGCAGAACAGAAGTTGAAAGTCTTCCCAAATGCTGACTATTTGCTCTCCACAAAATCTTTGTTTCAAACAGCCTCAGACAGAAAGATCAAAGGACAAGTGGAAGTCCCCACAGACCTGAGCAACTCCAGGAGGGGCTCCCAAGTGCCTCAGCAGATATTTCCCTTGGATTCTGGAAGCAGGGCTGAGTCAATACTATGTGCTTTTGGGAAATCCCTCCTTGCAAACCATCCGCCTAAGGGATGGCAAGAACAGAGCTCATCACAGCAGTGCTAGAAAGCAACTCTTTCTCGTGCATTTTAAGACACAGGGAAGCCCAATGAATCTGCAAGATGTTTTCTGGGGCACTACAGGAATCTCAAACTCAGGATATCCTCAGTAGGAAATTAAGTAATGACAAATTATTTTTTAGAGGGATCATCTGCATCAGCCAGATATGCCTTCCAGGTATTTTCTCTCATCTCATTATCCTAGAATGGAAGATTTCATCGTTATCCTAGTATGAAAGACTTCTATCTCCCAATTCTTATTTCCATCTTGGAAGCACATGAACTTCTCATCCTGGATGAGCAGGAGACCTCAAGCAGATGGTTTTCAACTCAAACATCAGCATGGATATTAGGTTTCTTTGTCCCATTCCTTCAACAGAGCTTTCTGTCAGCAGCAACAGCCTCTGCCCCATCCTGGGCATCCCTGCAGGATTTGGAATGATGTACTCTGTATCGTTTTGCTCCTCAGCCAACTGTGCTGTTTTCAGCTCTCCTGACTGCTAAGAAATCTTAAAGGCTTAAGTAGACTCTTATCTTGGAACAGATTTTAAGCATCCAGTACAAAAAGGACAGGTTGTGGGTATCAGAAGATCAAGTTCCTCTGCCCGTGCTGTGTAGAAGATTAAATTAGTGCATCACAGTGCTCTTCAACAACCTTAACACCTGCAAAATTTCAAGCCCGTTCCACTAAGCTTCTGCTGGGTGACTCCTTTTGTCATCTGAACACTTCCCTGAATGGTCAGCCTATGGATGGGTATCACTTGGCATCTTCCAAGCACACAAATACACCATAAATCCTGCTGAAGATACCATCTCTCCAGCTCTGTTTGACCAGGGCATGGAATAAGTTTGACCAGTTTCAGTTTAGTCCTGTTTCTGAAATGTGGTTTTCAGAAGGAATGTGAGAAACACACATCCTGCCCTCCAAAACTGAGATATTTTGGAAAGTAAAGTGCATGGCTCGAATAGAAACTCGCCTCACTTAATCACAAAACGTTTCTCCCAGCTGGCCTTGTCAAATGTCATGTTTAATCCAACCTCATTGCAAGTTGATATTTTTTGATAATGCATCAGGAGCAACCCAGTAATTTCCTCCTGACGAGGCCGAATGAGGCGTGGCTGCGGCAAAGGCAGCTCTAGCACAGCAGACCAGGATTTCTCACCAGCATATCCCCCTCTAGGGAAGAGAGACACGTGTCACAGATTTTCCACGTAGCCGTTTCACGGGGTAAAGATCATTCCTGGCCTGTTACAAGGGGACAGGCAGACCATGACCTGCTTCTTTGGAGCCATTGCTCACGCAAGCGGGATTTCCCACGGCTGCCTCGTGCAGCGCAGACCCAAGCCCGGCTCTGCCCTCTCCCCTGGGCAAGCCACATCCCACACCAGTGTGTAAACCCATGTAAGAGAATGGGACAGAAAGGGAGATGAATAGGTGAATAATTATATGTATTTTATGTGTTAAAAGTATTTTCCTCAAACCAAAACAAACCACCTCCATCATTAGTGGCGGGTAGGGATGAGTATGCACTTTACATTCCCCACTGAACAACTGCTCTGTTTCAAGAGGATGAGAGCTTCAGAAAGTGAAAGAGATATGGCCCTCGTGAAAGAGATACTGTCCTTGAAGCATTGAAGCAGTGATTGCAGTGATGTGTGCCCGTGAGAGAACTCCTGCCTCAGAAGATACCGTAACGGTGGGAACCCAGCTAGTAACGTGTCGTGATGTAACACTAGTGCCATGATGGGACAGAGCCCAACCTAGGATGATGCCTCTGTAACTAACACAAGGCAGAGATTTTCATATCAATTTAAGTAGTCAGAAGCAAGCCTCTGTTTGAAGGATTTCCCCCCAAAAGCAAAAAATCTGCCAGGTTTCTGGTTGCCTTTAATTAATGCAGTATCTCTGTTCCAATGCCAGACTGCTGTTCCTCTACCCTAACAAAACCCAGACTTTTTGTTGATAACATTAAAACATTCATGACCATGAGCATCCCTTCTCCATTTCATTTATAGTATAGTTAAATTGAGAGTCACTGGCCGAACAAAATTAGCAGTCTAGTGCTCAAAGCATGTCTAATCTTCCTGTATATTCTGAAATACAGGTAGATCATTCACATAGAGTTATTTTAAATACAATCTCCTTCACCTTCCACTTTTTTTTTTTTTTTCTGGAATTTAATCCCCATGGCAGGTACTATTACAAACAACATGTCACATTCAGCAATCAATGGCTGGGTGATACATTAGCTCACCCTCTGTTGCTAACACAGCTGGCTAAGTTTGCCCATCCCAGCTGCAGCAGAACTGTATGGCACACACACCTCTGTGAGGGGTCACAAGCGCAGGGTATATATCCCACAACCTAAGTCACAGAAGAGAGAGATTTCCACTGATTTTTCCTTCTGCTGATAACTTTCACCCTTTTTTTCGTTGTTTTTTAATAGGACAGTGTCAATGTAAAGCACCAACACTCACTCTATACTTACGAAGAGCCTCAACACATTAAGTAGCATTGCTAAGCCACAGCAACCATGGGAGGGATTAATGCAATGGCAACCCCTACATATCCACACGAGGGCCAAAATCAGCCCAAATAGAAGCAGCGCATCTGCTCCTGCCATCCTCAGTGTATTCTTCAAACAATGGGAAGAAAAGCCTGGAGAAGCACTGACCCTCGTTTCATTCAAAGAGTGCCCCTGCTCAATTCATGAAAGTTTGCCTTTCCTTTTCAAGTGAAAAGGCCAGAAGAATACTTGGGAAACTAAAAGATTCCTTGGGAGAGAAAAAAAAAATCATTTTAACTGCAGGAGGCTTCAAACCATCAAACTCTACAAACTTTCTTAAAAGATTTACGGCAAACTAGTGTGCCGGGGATCTATTTTTTTTTCTTTCTGGGTTTTTAGAGGGGAAAGCAAATATAGTTTTTTTAACCAATCCTTCCACAAAGACATTTACAACGCTAATGTGCTGAAGCATAAACTGATACAGTGACAAACCCCCTTTCTCCTTAAATGTGCTAATAAGGTTGATCCTTTCACCAAAGCTTTGTTCTTGGGAGGTTTCTGCAATGAGTTCACCACTTTCACGGGCACAGAGCCCTGCTCATGTGGAAATCATCGGGCTGAATACATTCACTGCTTCATCTGGCCCTCAGCATCAGATCTCAGTTGGGATTTGGGGTGGTGAACGAATGACTGGACAGTAATGCAGGAGGGAAAAAAAAAAAAAAAGGAAAAAAAGGGAAAGGAAAAAGAAAAAATAAAAAAAAGAAGGGTTGCTTTTACAATGCAAAGTGAAGCATCATTTAAAATGATCTGTCTGAGGGTGGGAGCAGCTAGGACAGCGCATGCCAGTCCTGGAGTGCAGCTTCCCAGCACCTTCATGCTGCCCAGCAGCAGCGTCCACCTGCAGTGTCAGCACCTGGCCAGGAAGCCCCAACCCACACCATCCATCTATCAAGGCATCAACAACCCCACGCTACAGGTTTGAGAATGGAACCACTGAACTGAAGTTACCTGCAGGGGTAAGAGGCCCTAAAGCAGAAGGTTAAGCCCAATGGAAGAAGTCCCACCCCATTGAGACACGCATGGGAACGGTTTGACTTTTTGAAAGCGGTGAATGGATCAAAGGTGTGCAAAGCCAGAGGAAGACAGTCCATCTGCAGGGTCAATATCCATTTTGGCTGTTACCACAGTGAGCTGGGAGCCTTGCACAATGAGTAAGGTTTGGTGTCACGGACTGCAAAAAGTTAGGCTGAGGCACTTCTCCTCGCCCTCCACCCCTGTGCAGCAGCAGATTGTCACATTGGTGAGCAACCTCAGATGCTCCATGCTGCAGCCACCAAAGCTCAACTCATCCCAGTAACCTCCAGATTTTCTGCTCTTGCAGGAAACTGCAAACAAAGCCAACAGCCTCCTCCAGCCCGTGTTGCAAACAGCTGCCAAGAAGTCCTACATCATGTCCATCAGTCAATGCAAAAGGTCAATGAAGACTTTGGCTCTTCTAATGTCCCACGACTGCCACAGCATCACTTTGAAGACAGATGAAGTTTAAAAACAAACAAAATCCCCACAACTCAACAGCTGCTCTCCTGCATCAGGGCTTGGGCCAAGGAAGGATTCCTTCTGCAATATTTTTAGCTGAACACGTGCTACGTTTATTTCTTGAAGACAAGAAATCTCCTCAAGGCATGGCGATGAACACATGTGGAAAGACATTTAACTCTTTCCCAGGAAAAAGTCTATGAGACAAATGAGAAGGAAAATGTCCCTGCCGACATTTTATGGGAAGACAGGGATTTTCTTTAATGCTTTACATGTTTCAAAACCATTTTTTCCCTCCTGAACTGAGAGATATCTCCAAATCCCTCCTACTCATCTGAGTGCCCAATGGCCTGTTCATACCTATATCCCGAGGAGGAAAATGTATATTAAACAGTACTTTACAGGGACTTCACAAGTGAGATCACTGTCATATGAGCAGGGCTCATACAAACACCAAGCCCGGCTAAAAAATTAGCATATGCATAAACCTGTGATTGCTCCCAGCCCCAGGTACACCAAAATCTTTCCAGTGTTGAAAATTAAGCTGCCTGGGGATGGAGAACAGAGGTTTCACACCACCCAGCCCACTGCTCCCTCTTAGTTGCTGCACGGTGTAGGATGTGGTCCTTGGGAAGGGACTGAGTCCCATTTAAAACCCTCTCCCCATCCAAGTTGGCCACTGTGCCCTACGGCCACCCCGTGCTTGCTGCTGACTGCTGGTTAGAGAAGTATTTATGGCAGAGGTCTTTCTCCATAAAATAAACATAAACGACTTAGCAGCACAAACATAGGCTGGGCACGCAAGACAGAGTATAAATAACCTGCTTACCCTTAAAACCTTTTTCCAACTCACCTATGCCAAGTGTTTGTGCAGAATCCCAGTCTCAAATTAGAAACCAAATGTATTTTGAACAGGAGCTGACACTGAGTGTCCCCCGCCTCCGGGCGAGCAAATGGGCCACGCCGGCGCCACTGACAAGCCAGGAGCTGGTTCCTTCCAGCTCCTGGTTTCACCTACCCAGCGGGAAGACACTGCAGGGGGATGGTAAGGAATAAAATACAGATGAATGTGGAGTCTGCTGTTTAGACGTGCCTTCTCCTTCATTTTAAATGGGACCTAAGATTAGCCTGGAAAGGCAAATCCCAGACTGAGGTGCTGGGATCCACAGAAGTGGCAATGCTGACCTGCTGGCAGCACTCGGGCAAGCTGGCCAAGAGGGATTTCAGGCTTGGCCCCAAAGGCAGTCAAGTGCGTGCCAACCGCCTCTTGAGTCCATCAAGAGTTCAGATGTAACCAAGGCTCTTAAGAACAGGAGTTCCACTCATCTCACCCAGCACTGAACTCAAGACATGGAGACTCCGCAGCACCACCGTGCAAACCCCACACTCACCCCGTAGCAGGAGCCTTTCGGTTTTTTAAATTGGTCTCTTTCTTCTGTTTGAAGCTCAAAGCAGCAGGCTCCGACCAGATGTTACAGAAAGAACAGTGCGTGGAGCGCAGCTGGAGCCCTGCAGCACCCACCTTCTTTGGCTGTGAGACATGGTCCCCACTCAGCTGAGCCAGGGACAACTCACCCATAGGCTGGCACCAGGCTCCATCACTGCTCTTGGCACAGCCAGCTCAGCTTGGCCACTTCTTGAACCATCCAGGGGTGGCGGGGACAAGGCAGAGCGGATGGAGGGGAAGCCCATCCCAGCATGCCTGAATGTTCACCCACCCCTGGTAGCAAAAGTGGAAGGCCAAACTCAATGTATACAAGCTGAAGTTCTGTTTACTTATGCACTATGAGATGAAGGGGGCAAGATTATCACAAGATAATCACTCCCCTGATTAATTATAAAGCAAAGCCAGCTGCTTCCAATTCCTGCATGGTACCGGCTGCTTCCCCAGGAACCCACCAGCACAGGAAAGTTTCAATTGCTTTCCTCCTCAACTGTTTAATTCTGAACTTAAGAAAATAATCACACTACAAACAGCCCCACATCCATCTCCCAAAAGCGCTCTCTGCTTTAAACTGAACGGATTGCTGCTTAAACATGAAAAAAACCCTCCCAGTCATACAAAAACCAATCATTCAAGATTCATCTGTGCTCAATTAAAGAACAGAGGAGCAGCTGATGAAAACATTTACAAGCTATTATTAAATTTTACAAGGTGGGGAAGCCAAGAGGAATCCAGATATTCAAATTTTTGCCAGGATTGATTTTTATTCCCCACGCACAAATCAAAAAAAGTAGTTGTAGAACGTTGTTTTGCCTCAACAGAATTGGTAAATGCAGCTATCAATAATCATTGCAATAAATAAAACATTTGCAGGGAAGAAAATACCTGCATAATCATAAATTCAGTGAAAGTCATCTTTCCTGGTACGGGGTGTACTAAGCATTAGGTACATGGCCTGGCCCTAATTATTCAAATAGCAAAGTACTCCAGGACTCTTAGTCCAGAGGGACAAACAGGAATGACAATTGTAAGAGCAATGAAAATGAGGACAACCCAGGTGGTCCAGCATCATGCCCATCTCCTGCAATATGGGCATGAGTGGAGAAACCACTGAACCTGCTGCTTTCCTTCCTAGCGAGGGAGAATTGGCAATTCCCAAAAAGCAATCCCAGAAGGAGCAAATCCCCATCTGTCTCATTCCCCAGCACAACCCTCAGGGATCGGTGGTGATACCCATGGGCAGAATGTCCCCAGAGCAGTCATCGAGTCCTGCTGGGCACCACTGCTGCCCCTCAAGCCCTGGGGGAGAAAAGCTCCTGAAGGGGGCAATGCCAGCAGCTTTTTGTGACCATACATTCACCCAGGAGGCTGCATGACACTTGTATGAAAGGGAACCTGCGCCGTGGAGCCGCTGCAGCAGGGATCAGGTGAGAGCCATGCAAGCATCCCTGCTCGTGTTTCCCTAGCAACTCCAGCTCCTGCTTCCCCTTACACATTCCCTTCCTCTCTTCAAAGTAGGCCAAGACTCTCCATTGCTCAGCCACACAAACCAGAGATATGGGGAGTCCAGTGAGCCCTGCATCCATTTAATACAAATTTTGATGGAGAATGCACTGGCATTAAATCCTGTCTCTGCATGTGCACTCAAGCTCCCCTACAAACACAGGAGAGAAAGGGTATCTCGGCATCCCACCCAAAGCCTCTCTGCACTCCATAAAAAAAACAAGGATGAAGACAGAGGACCAAACTTGAACGTGCCTGGGCATATACCACCTAAATCCAACAATCATGCGAGGGGTCCGACATCCTTTGGAAAACCAGCTCTAAGGCTCAGACCTGCCCAGATATAGAGGTGTTTATGTAGTAATTTTTTAAGGCTGAGGTCCTACAACACCCTTCCCATGCTGGAGAACAAAGTGCAGCCAAGGCGGGCACCCAGGACCCCTACTCGCCGTGCCCTTTACTCTCACAAAACACCAATGCTTTACCATCTCCTGCCACTGCTTGTTTGCCTTTCCCTGTCATAAAAATGACAATTGGAGTTCAGGCATGAATGCCCAAACTCAATCGTGGGCATTAATCAGGCTCTAGCCATTCAAACCTATCCCACAACAGAGGAATTTGCTCAAAAAGCAGCTATTTAATCACCCAACATGCTTTCCCCAGCATTGTGGCAGTCTCATCCCTGGCTGATGCAGCTGTAACAATAAAAGCTCAAATATAGGCACAGTGATACGAGTGGGAAAAAAAAAAAACAACCAGATGGGTGTATAGTCTCACCCAAAATACCTCTGTCTGCACAATAAGTGTTACTGGATACAGTTTCTGAATAAATTTGGTCCTGTAGGAAAACACTGAGCTGTTTGTTTACTTGTGTCACAGGTGTAGCTGACAAAAGCTGGAGGTTTGTGTTAAATTAAATTTTTTAGACAGATTCTCAGCGAGAGTGGTAGTTCAGGACTTAATCCTCCCCTCTCCAAGGCAGCACATAAGCATATGTTTAAACTGAGACTAAAAGGTGCTCAAGCTTCTAAGCTTCATGGAACCAACCTGCTCTACTGGAAGGTGTCTCGGACCATGACAGGGGTGTTGCAGGTAGATGATCTTTAAGGTCCCTTCCAACCCAACCCATTCTATGATTCTGTGCAGGCACACACTTGAAAAAGACAAGAAACGGAGCAAGAAATGCCACAGGGGAGAGCAGGCAGACATCCCTCTCATTAGAAGACATACCAGATTGCACCTAAATCTAAATCCACACTACGGGGATGCAACTTCATCCCCACTGAAGCCAAGACCAATTTCCCATCCCATGGATTAAAATTAAAAAACCTCCCCGTGGAAGCCCATCACCCAAATAAATTAACTGACCTCTGGTTACTTCTCCTGCTTTTGCACCAACATAGAAAGAAGGGATCTGATTAAATCATTTTGATTAGTTGGCATTAAAAGAAAACCCACTGTAATGCTGGGCCGGTCGGTGCTCGGCGCCCACATTCTTTGCCAACCAAAAAGCCTTGAGAAGTGCTTGACAATACACACTCAAAACTCAGGTGTTTTAGGCTAAAAACCACACATGGCCAGAAAGAGAAAGCACTCCTGTGGTGGAGGAGAGGCTGTCAATGAGGTGCCTTCGAGTGGAGCTTCTCGGTTTATCTCCTCAACTGCACGAAAACCACCACAGCCAGAGATTAGCTCAAAACACCTTCAATAAAAAAGTGTGGGAAAAGGCAGCAACTGTGAAAGTCTGGTGGATTGCACCAGCTCTGGCATGGCCCATCAGCCAGGGCTTTGCCGGACAGGTCCTTGAGGGCTGACCCATGGGGCAACCAATGCCTCCTGCAGCTCCATGTGGCATCTGGGCTTTGCACCCCAAAATCCCAGACAGACCAGATGGGAGAAAACATCTGGCCAGGATGATAGCAGAGCACAACACTCTCAACCCAGCAAACTTTTCCTGAGATATCTGTAGAAATACACACCACCTTTGAAATCTCCATCCACTGAGATGGCAGCAATGTCAAAAGTTGAGTAGGAACAGGTGCAGCACCATTTCCTAACATCTCCTTTAGGAAACACCTGAGATAAGAATAGCTCATGACAAGAAAACCCAAGGTATGGGAAGGGATTTCAACAATTTTCTTGAAAAAATGGCTAAAACCTGGAACATTTATTTTCATCTGGATATAGAAACATGGATGATGAGGAAGTGTGTCCTTAGGAGCTAGAAAAGCAGAGCATGGTAGAAAGATTGCCACTGCTACACTTCATCTACACATGTCCCTCCCACCAACAGGCTGCCCAACGTCAGGTTAATGTCAGTAAAAACAACCAATTCAGAGCATTCAGACAACATGCTTTAGTCCACCTCTTTCAGCAATGGCCTTAACCATGACATCAAGACAATAGAAATTAATATATGCTGGGTCTAAACAAGAATCACAAGATGTGCTCCACTGAACAGGGACCAAAACTGGGATATAGGATGTCTTCAATAAAAATGTCATGTTCCTGGAGTGAATTGAGCAGCTTCAGCAGTGGAAAAATTAAACAGAGAGGGAAGTTTTGCTTTGGAAACATCAACCTACTCAACTCTGTGGGGAGTGACTCCACTGTTGACACTGAAACCTGGATACTGCAACTCCAGCTGCAATGGGATGGCAGGCAAAATGTATTTAAATTGAACTAAAACACTAATGTACCATCAATAGCACTGGCAGTGAATATATGTTTATTTTATATTCACATATTGTATTTATGTGTGCATTTGTGTATACATGATATTTTAAAAATTCAATAGTAAACCTTTCACTGGCCACAAATCTCTTTTTTTTTTCTTCCACAAAAATGAAGCATTGCCTGGGTTAACCAGCCACAAATCTCTGCAAATTTTTTTATTCTTCTTCCCTGAGAATGAAGGATGGTGCAGGTTCAGAGATGAGCACCGCGGATCCAGCACGGCTCCATCGCATGTGAATCCTCCTCACACCAGGGAACATTTTGCATCAGCCTCACCAGGTTATACGGGAATATAATTAATAAAGTGACATACCCCACATAAATAACTTATGAGGAGCCTGTCACTTGGAGGAGAGATGGTCGCCAAAAGGTATCCTAATTCACTCTAATAATGGATTGGAGAGAAAATATAAACACCTGGATGAAGCATCCATCTTTGCACTGTCAAATATCCTCGGCTAAGAGGGATCTGTGCATCTGCCAGGCAAATATTCTTTTGTTTTCCTTTCATCTCACTCAGCCCTTTTCTGGGGGTGAAGGGTGGCATTTGGGGCACGCTGTAGTTTCAAGGTAGCATGAAAATTAGTGAAAGCAGAACTTCTGGGCAAGATGGGCTTTCTATTATCAAACATCCTGCAATGAGTTGTAGGTGTCACACCCACTTGTCCACCAAGGTTGTCTCTGTATCACAGCTAAAACTCAGCAAGATGCCAACTACTGGCCAGGCAAAGGAGAAGAGTTTATAAGGAGCTTCCAGGATCCGCAAATCAGCTATTGAAAGGCAGAATAAACAAATCACTCCTCCCTAATTAGCAGAATGGCTTTTGTGCACAGTAATCTGACAGTCCCTCAAAACAGAATTTCACTCCTTTAAATATTCCCAGTAGCACATGTTAAACGATTTTGAAGTCATTTGGTTTCCACCAGAACTGGCACCAGGAGCACCCTCTTAAAATTACAGAATTATTAAGGTTGGGAAGACCATCGAGTCCAACCATTAATCCAGCACTGCCAGGTCCACCACTACACCACGTCCCCAAGCACCACATCTACACATTCCCTCGCTCTGAAGCCTCTCTCCTTTTCTATCTGTGCTAAACGTGCAGAGATTCTTCACATGTCCTGCCATTCTCCGTGCAACCTTCTGCCTTCAGGTGCCACCACGAAGCCACTGAAGGTACCAACCACCCTAGATCATCCCAATCGCTGGATCTTTACGCCCATCTCCTGCCCTCATGATAAACCCAACTCCTTCTGTTCCTTTACAGCTGAGAGCTGGTGGAGAGGGCAAGGAGAAACCACCACGAGGTCTACCAGCACATCGCTCCTATCACTCCTCATGAAGGATCATGGAGCGTTTCAGGCAATGTATTAAATCTGGAGCTATTATTTGCAACAGCTCCAGATTATTTGCTATTTTATAATGAC
Organism: Grallaria varia; assembly: GCA_013396735.1. Taxonomy (NCBI): domain Eukaryota; kingdom Metazoa; phylum Chordata; class Aves; order Passeriformes; family Formicariidae; genus Grallaria; species Grallaria varia. Next base: position 46,092 of record VWZG01013560.1, on the reverse strand, counting down.
AGAGCATGGGACGCCCTGGCATCGCTCCCACTCTTTGAGCGTAACTAACCTCCAAGACTGCTCAGACTGTCAGGAGGCTGATTACATGAAATAAAACACTGCATTTGACTATTAATTAATATTGACTTCACTGCTTAACCCCCGAACATGTAGAAATTTATAGGATCACTCTCCAGGTTTATTAGGGCACTATTAATAATCTGAGGAGTATTTGGAGTCAGTCACCTCAAAGAACTCAAAAGAGCTCTCCGGTATGATGCATAGACATCATCTCAGGCTACTTTTGGCTTGGAAAAGTATTTGGCTAATTTTCAATTTGTCAAGTGAGTCCCTGACAAGTTGGTAATGTATAACAGAGCAGATCTTCAGGAGTCTCCAGCAAGCTTTTTCTCAGCCGCCGTGGCCAGCCGCAACAGCACGGCACAGGGATATTATAACAAGCAAGATAATAACCAGATGGAGCAGAGCAATCATCTAGGCTATTTTGGTGGATCCACTGCAGACGAACATGATACAAAAGCCAATTAACTCCAATATATCTGACACGTAAAATAGTTTCACACTGAAACTCTGAGGAGGTTTTTTCCCTTCCTTTTCGTCCAATGCTGGGTCTTCTTTATATAAGACAGTCTGAATTTTTACAGCAAACATTAAATTAGACTTTTCAAAAAAAAAAAAATCCAAAGGAAGCATTCAAGTATGGAATATTTAAAGTCCATAGAAGAGTGGAAAAAAATAATAACTTTTGTTAAAAACTTGGGTTTCAAAAAGAAAAAAAAAAAACAAACCCAAAAAACCCACAAACCTCCCACAAAAGAAAAACACAACTCACCTCACTATTTTCAAGCTTCTACTAGAAAGCTAGAAACCATCATAGTTACTTACATGTATCACATACGAAATTGTTAAGGACTATATTTTTGGGTAGTTTATTCAGTGACAGGGAGGAATCTTACGACAAAGTCTCCAGAAAACTTACTTCTAAGCCATAACATGCTTTACAAAACCCAACACAATTTTTAGAAAGAGCAAATCTGTGAATGTGAATCTCTAAACATCAGAAAGGGTAAATTTAGCCAGCGTGCTCTCTTCAAAAAAATAAATAAGTAAAGCATGTGCTGAGGGAACTAACAGACCCAAGCGTTTTATCTTCTAAATCTGTGACTTGTGGATGCTTAAAAGCAGTGGTCCGAGACCTGGGAGCTCAGTGCCCGAGATGTTAAAAGCACTTTAAATCCTTTAGGCTGCTTTAAAAAATCACCACATCTTCGCCACATGCGGATATTTTGCACTGTGGAGCCAGGAATCAATGCAAGCATTTAAACTTCCTTTTGTCAGGAATGACTTAAACTGGGAGAGCACGGAGGCTTGTAAACAAAACTGCTGACACCTCCTGCGTTATTGAGAGCGAACCATGATGCTGCATTAATTGAACGAGCACCTCCAATCTGTCAAGTCCAACAACACCTACAGGGGCTGTTCCTGGTAGAGTTCGGGTTGATGTTGTAGCCGACGGGGCCGTGTCATTAAATCGGGAATTTTTCGTGATACCTGATCAACTGTGACAGCGCTCGGGTCATCTTGGAAAGATGAAAGGACCAGCACAGCAGCTGAGACCATCTTCACCGAGCCTGGGCTTGATTATCGGTGACTAAGTAAGTGGCTCCTGGGAGTCTCACTCCCCTTGAAGATTTCTTGCAGATTGGCTGATTGTCACCTCACTAGCAGATTGTCACCTCCACTGAGCCTGCACTGCTCCTCCAGCCCAAAGAAATGGGTTTTCTCCCCCGACTCTGCTCCTCTAGGCCAAGAAAAAGGACGTTCTCCTCTGCTGTATCCCCACGCACACATCTGTGTTATTTCCACTGTGGAAACAACCACTTTATTTTCTCACTAGGCAGAGAAAGGATCAGGTACTCAAGATCCCATCCCAACACAAAAACCAAACCATTTCCTTTCAGCGCTGCAAAGTCACCACCACCAAAGTGCTCGGCTTTGCACAGTTTGCTGAGATGACACCAAATGGCTACAGCAGAAAGGAGCTTTCAAAAAATAGAAAAAAAAAGCATAATCAGAAGAAACAAAAAAACTGGTGAAGGTCTGGGCCACCATATCAGCACTACTGCTCCTGCAGAGCTCCTGCCTCTCCAGACCAGCAGACTACACTGGCCATCAGTAGACTTTACGGTGTGAATGAGCAATGACACCAAAGAAACAAGTCCAAAATGAAACCCAGTTTAGATGGAGGAACTGCTTGAAACAATTTTTAACATGAGCAAGCAATCCTTCCAGTTCACTCCACGTTAAAACAAGAGAGAAAAAGCATAGAGTGAGGTGCTTGATTTTCAACCTCCTTCTCCAACTCCCTGTAGCACTCAGAAGAGACCAGCACTACATTTGCTTCTAAGTGAAGGGTTACAGGATGGCATCTCCTTCAGTGGAGAAACAGAAATATATGCAACAAAATTAAATACTAGCTAATTTAGGACCAAGTTTACAACTAGCAGGGCTCCAAATTGCAAGAAAGAGGGGAGAAGAAGTAAGACAAGACCCAGCATGAAGCCTGTTATCCCAAGGATCTTCTCTGATGGGGAAAAACAGAAATCCTTAGGGTCTGACCCTAAGCCCATCTGACAGAGCTAAAGCAACCACCAAACAGCCCGTTATCATCCACACCTCACTAACAAAAAGTGTATTTTGTCCTTTACTTTCAACCTTACACCATCTTCTCCATTTCTTTAGGACACGGCATTTTGCAGCAGGAACTTCTACTGGCTACTTTTTAGTAAAAACCTCTTAGTAGAAACACTTGAATTTGACAGATACTGCATTACTCGCTCTTGCAACTCAAGGCACAAGACTCCTCAGAACTCTCTCTTGAGTGTTTTGTTCCTTTATTACACTACTGGTTAATGCAACCTCTGACAGAGGAAAAAAGGTTGAATATTTAATTTGGCAAAGTTTAGTGCCCATCTGCATTAGGCCGCAGTGATTTAACCTCTATCTCCATGGCACTGTGCCTACATCATTCTCCTTACAGCACATATCCCTGCCCTACATATTTCATTGGGATCCCTATGGCTGCCCTGCCAGGGTGCCCTGGACCAGCAGCCCTCAGTGAGTCATCAGGGACACTGTGCAACCCCTCACAGTGACCTGTGTTCTTCCCAACCACCAGTACACTATTTTGGGTGTCAAAATCAAGACTTTCAATAATTAGAAGGCTAATTACACTGTATGCTCAAATATGCTGCTTTGGATGTCTCAAAAACACAAATCCACACAATCCCATACTCTGCAGTTCAAACAGAGGAAGCATCTAGAGATGCTTCTGCTCCTGAAAGAACCCCACAAAGCCCTCTCCACAATTTCCAAGCATGCACCTATACAGAAACATAACAGGTACATAACAATAACAACACAGAAGAGATTTGCTGGTCAGGGATGACATACCTTGTTTTTCACATCCTTAACTCACTTGGTGGTCCTTCAATCCAACCCAAACTCACAATGGCAATTTATTGTGCGTATAACCAGGAGACAGTTTCATCATGCACATTGTGGGTATGTACAGAACTGCTGCTTAAACTATAAAGTTTATTTGTGTGCTTAATATTATTCTTATTATTCATTATGGTTAATTATTTATTATTAAGAAATAATAAATAATGTATTAGTTTTTAATTACTACTTATATTATTTGAGTACCCTGAAAACACTGATACTTTATTTCCAGCCTCCCAGGGTTTACAGCCATGGGGAAAGACCACAGGGGACAGCTGGTGAGAGAACGGGAGATAAACCCAGGAGTTCCCACTCACCCAGCATGCCTAATGACTACTTCATCCTTCCTCTCAGCAACAGGAGGGAGCAAAAATTGCCTCCAAGTACGGCTATAAAGGCTACAAACCCAATAGGGCCACAAGGTCTTCTAATGGGAAATAGTTTATCTTCTCATTCCCCGTTTTTTTCCTGACTTAGCAGAGGAGTTAAAGCATGAGGTTTCGTACTTTGTTTTGCCTGTCATTCAAACAAGCAGCATGGTTTCAATCAGTCCCTCCCCACTGATGCGTGACCTTCCCAGCTGCACCAGAAGATGTGAATTCCTTCTGGAGTGGTGAGACTTGGGTATGTGGCATCACTTCAAGCACAAGGGCTTTTTTTCTGTGAGTATTAGAGTGTTTTGTTCTCTAAGAATCTCTCATGCCTGATGTTTTAAATAGAAAATACACTAAATATAGTATTTAAAAAAATAAAAATCAGTGCAGAATGTAGAGGTACTGTACCACGAGTAGCCCAAGCAGATTTTGGCCTCAGAAACAACAGTAGCACCCTGATGTTGCCCATGAACCGTGCAGCCCAGGAACGCACCAAAGTCCACACAGGAAGGAAATCATTGCCAACAGCCCTCAAAGTGCTGCGGTGTTAATCCTTCATGTGGCACCTTCTGCTATTAACATCTCCTTAGCTGCTATCTCATTCATTAGAGGACGACACTTCCCTATCAGCCGTGGCTCCGCAAACAAGCCGAGGCCACCAAGGAGAGGGAGCTCCCAGGGACCAGCTCCCACGGCTCCCAACGCCTCGCTTGGCTCGAGCTCCTTAAAGCTGCACCATTGAACTTCTCCAATAGCTGTGATTGTAAGAAGGCTATTTCTCAGGAAAAAAAAAAAAAACAAACCCAAAAACCCAAGAACCAAACAAACCAAACAAACCAAAAACATAAACAGAATTTTATCTCGGAGATAAGTGTGTTTCCCTGGACAGCAAGTTCCTGCTGCCAGAAAAGGCGAGGAGCCATTGGTGGGTGACCTCCCGACGCGGCTCAGCACGACAGCGATGATGGGGAAAAGCTGGAGGGGCAGCCAGTCCTTCTGCACCCCATCATGTCCCTACAGACCTCCAGGGAGGAGGAAAGGGATGGAACCACAGGTTGGTGTTATCTATCTGCTTCAAATCATCTACAAGGCAAAGAGTGGGGGGGAATAAAGGAACTTTCAACATTTTAAACGGATTGTATCAAAGCAGAGCTACTCGCCAGGCGCAAAACAAAGGGTGAGACCTCATGGTTTACTCCTCTGCTAAGTCAGAAGAAAGGGGGATTGAGGAGATAAGCCAGGCACAGCCAGGTGAGGGCTGGGTTTGAGGAGCCACCCGCTCCTTAGCACAGGCAGGGACATCAGCCCCTGATGTCTGCCTCCTTCCAGGGCTTCAAGCCACCCTGTTTTCTTGTCACTGCAAGTAACCCAGGACAGACACACCGACTGCCAGCTACCAATGCAGTCCCCCCATCCAAAACCTGTTTGCTCGAGCAAATGCAGCAGCACCTCCAAAATACCTCCCCTCCACACACACTAGGAGAAAACATAGCTCAGAAGGATCAAACCTGGTCGAGAAGGTGGTGTCCCCATGTCCACTCCTTTACAGACTTCCCAAACTGTCCCTTGCAGACTCCCAGCTCAGCCTGTTTGATCTCTGACCGGGGTGAGCAAACACCACAGCGCAGAACAAATTGTTCCCTTTTCCAAAGTGGAAAGCCAGCCCTCCACGTCTGGGTTTCATCCGGGAGCGATCCTGCAGCCTCAAAGAGGATGGTGCCCCACCAGGACTTGGGGGTCGCAACCTTCACTTGAGTTTAAGAAGCGGCTCTGCTGACCTTCTCCGCTCACGTTCCCCTAATGGCATTTCCAGCCAGCAACTCCCCACCCCATCCCATTCCCTCCAGAGGGTCCCGCTCTGATCCAGCTGCCTGAAGAATTTAAGGGGGGAAAAAAAGCATCCCTTGGTCTCTCAGGCAGTCCTGCATTTTGCGGCGTCTTACATTTCACCACGGGAGATCAAAGCAGCCCTGAGATCACAACAGCACAAAAGAAACTTCATATTTCAGGTTTTCCTGCATGAGCTCTCTGTGTCCTGCTCCAAAAGCAGAAATTACAAAATCCCAACCTAAACCTCTATAAAAGATATATCAGCAATTCAAATGAGGCTGCTTTTTTTTTTTTTTCCAGTCTTTTTACTCTAGCTACATAAATCAGATAGTGAAAAATAAGACCATGACACAAAAGACCAATCATAAAAATAGCCCTATTAATTTTCCTCTAAACAGCTCAAATAAATAGAGTGCCATTCCTGCATTTTGAGACTATTCAATTACAGAAGGAAAAGAAAAAACGATGCAGCAATACAACGCAGCTATAGCATTTGAACAGCTATGAAACCAACAAGAGGGAGACTTATTTTTAAAATTAACCCTGCAATGCCCATATTGCAGGACGATCAACACAATTAGCAGGAAACTTTAAAATAAAAAGTAAAAAAAACAAGTCTCCACAACATTTAAGAAAGCAAATCCCACAGTGTATGGCTTTTCTGAAGCACATTGATCAGGATCTGAGGTTTTTCTGGGCAGACATGGTGACAATAACTCATATCAGGACACAGCACAGGCCACCATAAACATCTGATTCTATTGTTCTGACTTACAAGCAATCATTGCCTCATTACCATCACTATTAAAAAGTAATGCTGCCATTGTCAGCAGATCAGCCGATCCCTCATGTCCTGCTTACTTTTTTGCAGTGCTAATTCATCAGCTTGAAAGTTTTAAGGAAATCTTACCCAGTTCAGTAAATCATTAATTGTACTTTGTAAAGATTGCGTGTTTTTAGCATAACGCTTCTCACTGAGTTTGCAAACAAACCATCACAGGGGAAGGAAAAAGTGAAAAATTCCCTATATTTCTACTTCTTGTCCCTGGTTTTAATATGTCATAACTCACTGAAATACTCAAGTTTCAGACTAAAATTTAGCAAATGCTGTCTGTACTCAAAAAAAGGAAATTATGTGGAGTTTTTGTTTTTAAATCTGAAAGCCAAAGACAGCAAACTCTCCTTGTCCTACTTCCTTCCCACAAACCCAGCAGGCCCTCCAGGCTGAGCTGTGACTCTTCCTTTCAGTGGAGCTGAAAGAACTGGACCAAGGGAAGTCAGGTTTTCCCTACTCCAATTCAGGCTTTATTGAAAAAGTGTCTCTAAGTGTTCTGATAAAAACTCATTTAATTCAATAGTAACTACCATCTAATCCATGCTTCTATATATGGCACTTAAGGCACTTTTTATTTGCTTTTTTAATATATATGTAGATAAAAGACTCCTTAAACAAAGTCTTTGATTAAAATTCAGTTATCTGTGCACTAAGGGGAAAAATGTATTTATGAAGCATTGCTTTTGAGTGTTTCCTTCTAGTCACAGGGTCCACTCAGTGCTCCAGTAATGCAAGAAATCATCACCACATCCTCTGGGAAGGAAGAGCTTTGGGTGCAAGGAAGCAGGTTTGGGGTTATGGGTGCTCTTTGGGGTACCCAAGCAGAGATGCTGGGGGCACAGGGAGCGATGCGTGACGGTCCCATCCCTCCTGCTGCAGAGGGACCATTCCCAATTCACAGAATCGCACAATATGCTGAGTTGGAAGGGACCTACGAGGATCATCAAGTCCAACTCCTGGCCCTGCAGAGGACCATCCCCAAGAGTCACACCATGTGTCCAAATGCCTCTGAACTCTGCCAGGCTGGGTGCTGTGACCACTGCCCTGGGCAGCCTGTTCAGTGCCCAAACACCCTCTGGGTGAAGAAGCTGAGCTTGGAAATCCAAAACCCATCAGGATCTTGAGACACCCTCTGGAGCCCTGGAGATGGGACGCCCGTCATCACGTGCAACACCCCAGTCCAAACAGGACAGCATGTTTCCAGATGAGAAAAAAAGGCAGAAGAAACTCCAATGACGTTTAAAACATCAAAAGCAGGCTTAAAACCACACCCCAAACCTTCCTGATTCCCAAGCCGGCGCCACTTCACAGGGACCTTCCAGAGCACCCTCACCCACGACATCCTTCCCACAGCTCGCTGGGATCAAACCTCGGTGGGGAATCTGCTCGGCAGCATCCCCGCTCTGCCATTCATTAAACACAAACCCCAACTAAAGACTTGCACACGGAGACATCCCCACGACACACACACACACACACACACACGCACGCACGCACGCACGCACGCACACACACCTCTAACCGGAGAAAGACCATCTTACTCACTGCTCTCTCTCCTTCCCACGCTACCTCCGAACACTCATCTGCTGAAGCAATGCACTGCTTGGCCGGCAGCCAGCTGGAAGCCAAAAGGGGCTTTTCCTTTCCTGCCGCTCAACCTCATTCAGGCACTTCTTGCTTGTACACAACGCTATTTATAGCTGCTTGGCGAGCGCCCAGGCGCAACCCAACCGCAGAGCCCCAGCGGTTCCAACAACAACAACAACAACAACAACAACAACAACAACAACAACAACAAAATAAAAAAATAAAAGAAATAAATGCAAGAAACAACAAAGGCAACGAAACAAAACAAGGAAAAAAGAAATTAAATTAAAAAAAAAAACCAACACAAAAAAACCTAACGACAGCAAGAAAATAAACTCGAGTGCAGTCGGGCTTGTCGTTCTGCAGACCCCGCCGCGCCCGAGCGCGCTGGAAGGGAGAGGAGAAGCGTGGATGGGCTGATCCGAGTTGGTTAAAAATAACCCGGCCAAAAAAGCCACCACGGGGAAGCGTGACCTTTCCTACTACTCCAGGAGGGAAGCACGGTGCCACTGCCCAGGGAGGTGGAGCTGCTCCGGTGGGCAGCGTTTGAAACTGATCGGGGCAGCATAGGGAGATGGAGGGGGAAAAATATGTACCAAGAAGAACAGACACTGTTTTTTCAGTTCTGTTTAGCAGAAATGGTGTGGTTTTCCCACCTTTTAAAAGCACAACTCTCACTCCTTTGGACACCTCTTTTGAGGGAGTGATTCTGCAATGCAGTTTTGTGGGGGGAGAGAGAGCAAGAACCAGCTTACTTTCTTGCAGATGCTGATGATAATACCAATAATAAAATTCATTATTTATATGCTATATAAATAATTATAATTTTTGTGCTATATAAAATGTGGATGGTATACATAAAATATATGTTATATAAATTATATATGCTTATATATATATACTTATAACTGTTATATTTATTGTCGTGGTTCTTGTTGTTCTATTATTATTGTTGTTATTATTACTATTACTGTTATTATTGAATAAAAAGGCATTAGAGGGGCTGCAGTTCCACACTTAGGCAGAGTTGGCCCCCAGGCTTAGCCACAGCCAGGGATTTCCCCTTCTCACGCCGTGCTGGGAACCAGCACCCACTGTGCACCCACCAATGCTGGGTGCCAATAGTGATGCGACGATAAAACCTGTCCCTCAAATCCTCCTGGTTTACACCCATTTTCCATCCAAATCACATTTAATCCCAAAGGAATGACACTGCTGCCTGCAATGGAGACTTCAGCTGCTGCACATATATCAAAAACATCCTTTGTCTTTGTTTGACCACTGAGCACTGAATTGTCCCCAAATCAATGACCGAAGGAGAGTTTCATGACCACCGCTTTGCTTTCCCCCAACAAAGCGACAGGAACTGAGATTTTCACAATAAAACAGTGGGGTTTCGTCCTTTCCTCTCTGTTGTGACATCCATGGAGTCAGCTCGTGCATGCTATTGAGAACACTCAAAATTCCTTCCATTTTGGGGAGGAGCGGCAGGAACTGTGTTCTGAGCAAGGGCGTGCACAATTAAACACATTCTAAATTGGACAGTGAAGAAACACATCCCACCTCGATGAGGGTGGAAAATGGGGGAGTGATCCCGCAGGTCAGCAAACATCAGTGACCCTGAGCTTGCTCCCTTCTTTGCATCCTCAACCCTGTTTTCTGCTCCCCCCCCAAATGAAAACACTTTGATTTTGCCAAGACAGGTGTTTCAGATACAGCTTGAAAGCTAATTAAATCATATCTACAGCTTGAAAACTAATTAATCCTTTATTCCCTATTATAATAGATAATTACAATGCATGATAGGAAACGACTTGTCAGGTTTTCTGCTCAAAATCCCCGCACTTTTATGGAAAATAAGGCGGGAGAAATGGTAAGGGGGCCTTCACATTCTTCTGCAGCCCACCAAGGGAGGTTGTTAAAAGGGTGGATTTTTTTTGCATATGGCATAAACAAAAACTACAGTTACTGAAAATAGCTTGGAGAATGAAATACAATGGTAGGTAGGTCAGATATTTTGGATCAAAGTCATTCCAAGAGCTGAATAAAATTTGCAGTCAACAGAAAGCAATCTGCAACAAAAACACTCTGGATGACCATTTGACCCCCCAGAAAAACCACCTCAACTAATCCCAGTCCTTTTGGCTTCTCTTCCTCCTGGTTGCTACTCTGCAAACTTCATCCCCTCAACGCAGCTCCATGTTATCAAACATTCCCATTTTGGGGAAGCCAGAAACAAGGGCAAGCAATCCTGTGCATTACTTCTTTTGGTTTACATCTTCAACTTGCTTTCTTTCTTTATTTTAAGACCAGATTTTTCTAAAGCACGCAAAGGTGAGGTGTACCTTTTAAAACCCCCCAACTCTCCGTTAGGTCCACATAGGGACCCCCTCCAAACTTCTGCCCTTTCCTCAAATGCCCCAGAGCAGCCCTGAAAAGCACCCACTGCCGTGTAAAAGGATCAAAAGTAGAGTCAAGGTTGTTTTCTTTCCAAAGAAACTCTTTGCCATTCAGGAAAATCTCCAGAACCTTGAGTAGCTGGCAGCAGGAAGAAAGATGACACAAGCAATTAGCATCACAGACAAGGATCTTCAGCACATTCCGGTGCCAAACGCACTTATTGCCGCGTCCCTTAGCAAGATATTCTTGGGAGCGATCACCCAGAGATTGATTGAGGCCCTATTAATGAGGTTAATTAAAAACTGTGTTGCCAGCAGGGGGACTAAACGGTGTGAAAATAGCTCAAAAAGGGCCATCTCCTCTCTTCCCTACCTGGTGTTATCCAGGCTGGTTTTCCCCTTTCTCCCATGGTGATGACCAAAGGTTCCACAGCCAGCCGAGGTTTTGGACCACACCTCATCCCAGCAGGAAGCATCTCCCGCTGCCAGTGCGTCCACACCAACTCTTCCGTCTTCACCCTCCCTGCTGCAGCTTCCCAATACAAAGAGTAAACACATCACCCAATTTCACAACGTGTCGCCACCAGGATGAACATGTGAAGAGATTTGGGGAGTGGGAAGCAGGAAGAAAAGAGGTGAAACGGATTTTTAAATCAACACAATTAATTGTTTTGGTGTTTGTTTGTATATTAGATTAGTAGACTTGGAGGCAATTAAGCATCATTGATAAGAGGTTGCCTTGTGGCAAAGCTTACTCCACTCCTTCTGCCATTTAAGAGCTTGGAATGGAAAGGAGGGAGGAAATTCCACTTTCTTTTAATATTTTTTTGATTATTTTGTGCTAAAAGAAGATATTTCCAACGTTCACACAACTCTTTAAGATACTCATTTTAAGCTAATTACTTGCATTTATCACCTTCCTCTAGAAATAGGAATTTTAAGTAATTGAAGAGGAAACTAATAGATGTGGATGAAAGAAGAATATCAGAGAGAAATTAAACTCTCCACCTTGTTTTGCCTACACTGATTTATTTTCTGATTTTCACCCCAAGCCAAACCATTACTCTCCTAATGATATTTAGTGAAACCTGTAATGGAAAGACGTGTTTCTTCAAGCATTAAATCATCTGAGGATACCTAAACTGACCTTTTATATATTTTAGAGCCTATAAAAAAAAATCTGATCCCTTCACATACTATTGACTTCGTTTCCATTGCTATTGTCAGTATCTCATGGACTTTCCTACCCATACAACAAATACTCCTTCCAAAGCCACTGAAGCATAACTTTGGGGATGGATTTGAAATACAGCTGAGGTTATCTCCTAGCTTTGATCACTCAAGCACAGCTTTCCCTCCAGTTTGGTATTGCTTAATCTCCACCACAATCCCAAAGCTGTTTTTCACCCAAACACTCATTTCCTACTCTTTCAGTAATTAAGGTTGTAATGGAACAGCCTGGCAGCACTTACTGCTGTTTTTATTAATGCTGTAACAACGCGAGCTACGAGATATTGAGCCATTTCCATGTTTTTGCAAATGAGGATGAGGTTTCCCCCCACTGCTGTGGGGGGTTCTCTTTCTCCGTATTCCTGTTCAATGGATCATTGAGATTCCAGGGCAACACAGGCATTCCTAAGGAAGGCACAGCCCAACAGACTTATCAATTGAGCTATACAGTCTGTGCACAGAGAAAGAATTTTTCAAAACTAATTACATCATAGCCTTCATTTTTTTTGGTGTCCAATTTGTCCAATTGGGTCCCAATTAAAGGGTCCTGATTTTCTAAGAGACTACCAGCTCTTTATCCACTGAATATAAAACCCTTTAAACAGACATCTCTATTTTAAGCCTCTGAAGGCACCGACAATATTTGTAAGACACTGACCCAACATCTTGTTGTTATGCTGAAAGCTACTCAGTGGCATCTCTTTTGGTCAGTAGTAACAATATTTTCTCTAAGGAAACTTTGAAGTGGTTTCAGGCAAGTTACAAGACATATTAAAAATGACACACCATCTGCTTCCCAATGTGATGTTTTGCATTGTGTAACTAAACCAATTTCAGAACTGAAGCCTATTTGACATCTAATTAGTCTGTTTGGTAGCCTGATCACTTGTAGATGTTCTGGAGGGAAAGAAGCACTCTAACAATCTTGCTCTTTTTTTAAAAAAAGACAACAATTAAAAATAATTAGTCACAGAACTGCTTTTGCTTCCTAAATATTTTCTTTTTCCCCATTTAAGAATCAAGACATATGTTTCTCCCATGCTACCTTCTATTTCTGGTAGACAGTAAATCTAACCATCCTTTTTTTGGCTACCACAGTCACAGAGCTTTACCAGAGCCCTGGGAAAAGGAGAGGAACATTCCCTGGGTTGCAGAATCAAAGGATCCATCACCAGCACCCAGCATCACGCGGCGCCGTGCCAGGTCAGCCGCTTGCCTGCTCAAGTTGACGGCGTTTCTCAGGAAATGCGTGGTCACCTCGAGTGATTTATCCTGGCAGGGTAGGACTAGGGGATAGAAGTGGCAGGCGCAATCCAAACAGAAACAAAACAACTCATACCAGAGCATTTAAAATTCAAAGTCTAGACTCCAGCTTGCAGATTGTTGCAGCTTCCTCACACGCTACACCAGCTGGAGGAGGAAGACTCTGCAGGTAGGAAAATACCAAAACAGGTTGAACTCAAAATCAGAACCTGCTGGCATCCTCTCACCGTGGATGGGGATGTTCAGACTCACATATCCATTGGGAAATGTGGTGGGCTCACCATGGCTCAATGCCAGGTGGCCACTCAGCCGCTCTATCACTCCCTTTCCCAGCTGGACAGGGGAGAGAGTAAGGGTGGAAACAAAAAACGCAGCACAAATCGTGGGTTGTGATAAGGCAGTTTATATTTGTACAGAAAGCAAAAGCAAAAGCAGGGTGCAGAAGCAGCAACTGATCTCTACTTCCCATGCGCAATGATGGTCGGCCACGTCTGAGAGGCAGGGTCCCTAATCGTGTCGGCAGGTAGCCATTGGAGACAATGAGTGCCTCCCCTTCCTGCTTCCTGCCCCAGCTTTTACATCTGGGTTGACATCATGTGGTATGGAATATCCCTTTGGACAGTGTGGGTCAGCTGCCTATTTGTGTCCCCTCCCAGGATCTTGCCCTTGACTGAACAGTGAGTGCTGTGCCCAGTGGTAGCCAAAATATGGGTGTGTTATTGACACCAATGCAGAGCACTGGGAGGGCTCCTATGGGGAAACAAATTCTGGCTCAGCCAGACCCACCACAGGAAAGCACAGCAAGAAATAATTAAAGCAGACCTTTGCTGGGGACGGCCTGGATGATGGTCACACCAAGGAGAAACGACAGCTTTTCACGCATGAACAGCTGATGGAGAAGGAAGCGCACACAACATCTCCAGAAGCATTTCAAACATGCCTTGTAGAAATCAAAGAGGACAGTTCCCAGCGCTGTGGACTCACTGCATGCACCCACACACCAAATGTGGATGCACGCCAGAAGACCAGTCACAAAATTTGATCCCAGCGCGAGCCATGAACAGCAGAAGCAGAAAGCGTTGCTCCAGGCACCATCCCTCCAGAAGAAAAATGTCCAGTGACATTTAACCCATGACATTTATGTCAGATACATTCGGACCCTGATGGATCAGCTGGGGAAGTTAATGACAAGCTCAAGCCTTTCCCAAGAGCAGGCACCTCCAGCCATGCTGGGAGCTCCCATCCCACCACTGTGTGGAGACAACCCCATCTCCAGCAGTCATTGCCCACCGATTTTGGTGGGGAGGGAAGATAAATGAGTGAGAACTACAATTAGGCATGGGTAACAGTTGGAGAGGGGGTCAGATCAGGTCACTCCCAGAGGATGTTGTTCCTGGAACAAGATGTTTGTAACCTTTATCACCTCCTGCAATGAAATATGACCACTCTTTGGGCCCATCTTGTTTTCCAAGTTTTATTTTCTATTGTTCTGTACTAAACAACTGCCTGCCCTTATCAGCACTGTCCCGGTGCCACTTGTTTTCCTGTCACCTTCCCTTGTATCACCCCGGTTTTCCAGCCATGCCCTGGACAGGCGTTTGGAAGGTGCGATGAGTTTGAGAGCCTGATCCAATTACCGCCTTCCCAAAACAAGTCAAATGGAAGAAGAAAGAAGGGGAGGAGGAAAAGAAAAAAACCGTTTTAGCTAGTTAAATATGCTGCTATCCTGAGTGAAAATAAAATTAAAAAAAAAAAAAAAGAAAAGAAGAGTTGGTAGGAGACTGGGAGGGGGAATTTGCTAACTTTCACTCCGCGGTGGAGCAGAGCCGCTTTCAATGTGCCGTATTGACTTACTGCTGCTGGAGGCGCAATAAAGGCAGCCCTCGGAGTCAATGCGGGCTCCCGCGGCTCTGTGTAAACTCCGCTTAAAATGTATTTCAAGGAACTTGATCTATTGACATGGCAACTGTGAAAACTTGAGGCCATTTGAAATTTAAATAGCATTTCCACCCCTCCGTAAATGCCAGCCGCGGGGTGGGCCCCACGGCCCTTGTGCGGGAAATGCTTTCACTGGAAGACATCTCCCCCAACAGAATGCCTCCAGACACAACTGCTCTCCTCAAAAGCAGCCAGCACAACTGACTGCGACCCCTTTTTGATGCAAATTCATTTTGTTCTGTTGGAGAACAGCAGGTGTTCGGCCATGCTTTCCTTTAGAAAAATTAGGACCTGGCTCGCTCCCCGCTCCGCCTTGCGCTTGGCTCTGGGTTCCTTTCCATGGCTCTCACCCTCAGCGCACACTTGGGTGCCTCCTGGGCTGTGAAGCACGAATTCCTCTTCAGGAACGGGGCAGCGTGCACTGCCAATCCATAAATACGACTTTTATTGCACGTGACAAAAGCTACGCGACAAACACCCACAGCAGATCACCTCAAGGTTCCCTGGTGGGGTGAGCACACGTCCTCTTCCCAACTGCACAGCCTTTGAGGTCCAGCAAGACAGAACTCGAGGTTAAAATACAGGGGAAGCGTCTCACGATCAATTTTGTTCCACTTATGGAGTTGGGCTACCGGGAGTCTTACCAGGAAACCATGCCACGTAAGTAACCTTACTCCAGCTTCAGGAAGGAAGGAAGTGGTTGTTGGGTATCACAAACTCACTGTGGTCTGTATAGAAGACAGGTGAAAGCTGCCTGCCCATGCAGGGAGCACACACGGACCCCAAGATGGAGCCAGTGGATGATTCCGTTGGGGAATTGTGTGTGTCACTCAATGAAAAGGGCTATATTAAAGCAGTATCAAAAGGTCTGAAACAGGATGAAGCTCTCACGATGGTCGAACCCATCCAAAATGTGTTAACGTGGTGCATAGGGACGTGGTTTAGTGGTGGACCTGGCCATACTGGGTTAGTGGTCTTTTCCAACCTTAACGATTCTGTGACACTGTGAAGGGCTCCTGCCCTTTCCCCTCTCTGCTCTGCCACCTTGTCATTTGCAATTTAATTTGAGAAGAAACCATGCAATGGGACAGCAAGAGAGATAATAAGTGAAATTCACAACAAGACACACAGATAATGTGATTTTACACAGATACCATCTAAAATTCGTAGGAATGTTAAAACACTCAGCGTCCCATTGAACTGTATTTCCAGGATTCCCTGAAATATCTGAGTACATCTAACGGACCTTTCTCCTTGTACTTGTGAATACCAACTCTCTGTAGGACCCCTGGAGTCTTAAAGAATAATTCAGAGGAAAAAGAAGCATCTTCACGGACCCATTTAAGTAGCACATGAAAGAGCTGCCATGGACACCCACAGCAGAGCCAGACAAACGGATGACTAAGGATGGAAATGTCGGAGTGACGTGACAAAGCACCACATCACCCAGGCAGCCAGGGATGGCGCTGAGAAGAGACTTTAAAGATGGGGACAAGGAGCCCAAAAAAAAGATTGTGTGATACTGGGGATGGAGGAAATATCAAAAGGGGGAAGGAAATGCTGGAGGTGTTCATACAACAGATGCAGTGGGGACAGCTGGAGCTTTGGTGGCTGGGGTAGAGAGGCCAAAGAGGCCAGGAGGCTTGACCTAGGAGAGTATATTTGCCCATCTGCAACTTATTTTAAATCTAAAACTAAGAAAAAAACCCAGAAAATGCAGAAATTTATGTCTGACGTCTTCTACTCAAGCTTCAACTCAAACCTGCTATTTGCAGTAGAAAGTGCCTTTTAAAAAGTTACACAACTAATATTTCATCTGGCCGCTTTTAAATACTGTCACTTCAGTCCTCTTCAATAATAAAAAGGGAGGAGGATGAGTGATAAACTAAAGTGAATTTATTTTGGCTTTTCAAAGTCAAAACAAAAAAACAGGAGACCTGTGGAAATACTAGCTTAACATAAATTCTCAATTGAAGACCCATTTATTCAATCAGCATGTTAAGATAGACATCTGAATTTATAAAATCACAAGACACTTCCAGAAAATTTGCCATGCTTTATTGCCAATAATGATCACTGTTTCTATTACAGGCTCCAGTTAGGACTCTGTTATGCTGGGCTCTTTATAAAATACAATGCCCACCATTAAAAATCTACCTGGCTGCCTTACAGCAGCTGGATGATGCAAAGAAAAATAGCTACTGAAGAACTGAAAGATGATTGAAAGTCTTCTCTTTATTTCTTTTTACAAAAAATTTGAATCAAACAGACCACTAAGTGCTTATAGGTGCATTTATATATATATGTATGTTTATACACACATACATATATTCCATAGATATAGATGTGTGTTTGTACATATGTATATATAGGTATGTGCATATGTATATATACATTTTTCCCCACTTGCTTGCAAAAAGTTCAGGCAGGTTCTCTTTGAGCAACTTGAGGCAAAGACACAACCAGAGCCCACAGAAGCAGCCCCAGCAGTTTAGCAGAGATGCAGAACACAGGCTGAGGAATTCACCCGCCAAGAGCTGCTCACAGTACTAACACTAAAGTGACAGACAAATGTTCAGAGGTGAAAGTGGAGATGTTATCCCTTTCTTCTCATCCATACAGTCATAAAGCAAAAGCAGGAATATGCTGATGCAAAATAACCAGTTTTAAACTATATCGAACTTTTAGCTCTGATTTTCCACGGAGCGATCAACGTTCAACTTCCACAGCTCCACTTGAAACTATTCTTATTGCAGCAAGAGAATACCCATCTCTGTAAGGGCACAGCACTTCTCAAATGACAAAAAACAAGTAAAAAAAATACTTGAGGGGATACAAAGGGTTGTGTTGCTACTAAATAATCTTTGAGATGAATGGATGTACAGCATTTCTAATAACACCCTGGTATGCCTGGAGGAAGATACCCAGATTGCCAGAGAGAAACCTGCGAAATAAGTGCAATATTGAAAGGAGAGGTTTCACAACAAATGCAAAAAAAAAAACACCCAAAAAAGCCAACGTGGGAAAAATTTTTGTGTTCCCGTAATTTCATATGCCTGGCTAAATATCCTTTAACAAATTAAAAGGGACACGCTGAATCAAAGTCAATGTCAAAGCACAATGCCTGACATTTGTTTTTCAAAAATTAGTTATTGGCAGCATCTAAAATGCACTGTCACACCAGAATTACAGCCTTATAACTCACTTTTTAGCTGCTCAGAAAGAAGAATAACAGAAATGTGTTGGCCAGTCACACCACGGTTCGTACTAGCAACATTCCCGACATCTGAAGTTGCTCCATTCTGCCTTTGGCAGAATCTTGGAGTTTCATTCTAGAAGTTGTATAATAGATACTTTTGATTTGTGCCTGAATGGAAGATTATAATCAGCCTTGGGACATTCACTCACTCATGGAATAAAGCCACTCATTCCACTATAAATATTTATAATTTTCCCCACATTTGTTAGTATAATTAAAGAGAATGAAATTCAGTGCAACAGTTGGGGCAGGGAAGGAAGTAAAACCTGCTATTTACAGTGTCCTCTAAAATTAAATGTATAGACATTAATTGCTTATTACACACACTGTTATTCAACCAGCACCACACGGAGAAAACTGAGCCAAAGAGACGAGTCTGCTGCTTAGAAACACCCTGCAATGATTTGTCCCAGCCGGTCATTCAGACAAGAAGAGGCTCAGGGCATCTTGTTCGCTTCATCTGCGCCAGCACCCAACCCAAGATGCAGCCACAGCAGCGCCGTGTCGTTTTATCGAGAGCGACTGTGCAGTGTCAGGTGCCGCCAGCCCAATTTAGGAGGATTTTATACCTCTGAGTCCCAAGATGAACACAACTGGCCCCGTTATCACCATATATAAACCACCTACGAGCACCTGGCAGAAATGCAAGGACACAGAGACAGGAAAATGCTGGTTCCAGCTCCATCCTTGCCACTGCTCTTCTTGAAAGGAGAAAAAAAAAAACAACCCAAACCTCACCCATCACCCAGGTACTAAATCTGCAATCGTAAACAAGCACCTTGCCACAAGCTGAGAAATTTGAAGTTTACACTGCAGTTCCCAAGGAGAAGCTCCTGTTTTCAAAAGGGTCAAATATTTTCTGCTTAGAGGTTTTTAAAGCTTCTCTTCAGCAAGAAGAAGGGGGATTTTATTCTGGTTCCATCGCCTGTTCATTCTTTCTTTAATAAAACATGCTTCTGTTAAAAAGGGCACGGCACTATTTTTAGACTACCCCATAACATATAAGAAGGCATCAGCTAGGGTTTTTTCAAGCCTGGTACTGCAAAGGTTTGGGAGTCTGGAAAAAATGGGGCACAGGTAGGAGTTGGTCCCAGGTTTCAAGGAAGGATTTGCAGGTTAGGTGAGAAAACACAGAAAATGTGTCCAGCTTTCTTCAACTCCTCTCAAACCTGAAATGTGCCGACAGAAAAGTAGGGAGAGAAAGAAAGGCAACAAAAAAACCACTGAAGTGCTATTGCTTGGAAACCACCTTAATAAAAGCCACTGCAGAGTATAAGATACCAAACCTACCCTGACAGGGAAAACAGGCAAAGAAAATCCACACAGCCACTTCTACCTGCTTTCCACTACAAAAAATATCTGGATATTAACAATTTCACAGCTGAATACGTTTGCAGGATCCAACACATCTCCGAATCTAAAGACAGAAGGAAACCCTTCTGGAAGCATCAGCTTTGAGGCAGGAAGATCCTTCTTTACTGCCACTGCAAAGGACAAAGAGCTTATTGGAATTAAGGGATGTCTTAGTCCCTTCTCAATGAAATTCTGCTTCTTATTTGCTTTGTTATAAATAGGCTTAGATTTCTTTTTTTGTTGGTTTTTTTTCCCCTTTTCAACACATGAGCACAGTGCAGAGATCGTTTCTAAAGGATGCTGCCACTGTACTCATTTTTAGGGGATCCGCGGGGAGAAGTCCCACCTTGATCCTCAGCCTCCATCAGTTCAATGCCCTGGCAAGGGGCATGGAAGAAGACCACGGTCTCTCTCACTTCCCTCAAATTTCACACCTTGTGAAAAAGGAAAAAAAAAAAACAACCCAACAAAAAAGCCAAAACCAAAAACAAAAACAAGGGGAAAATACAAAAGAGGAGAAAAAAATAAGGGGAGGAAGACAGGGAAAGAAAAAAGGAAAAAAGAATGAGGGGGAAAAAAAGGAGAGGGAAAAAAAAAAAGAAAAAGGAGTTTCTCCTTTTGGCACTGAAACTGAACTCCTGCCTCAGGGTTTGATAAGCAGTGCTGAGTTCAGCTGATAAAGCACCGACTCCAGCAGCAAATGCAGGGCAGTCAGACAGCAGCTCTACAGCAGGATCACATCCAAAACAATACACGTGGAAAAGGTCACTGCTCCAACCTTTACTCATTAAACCCTTCCTAGAGCCCAGCACAGTTTGCTTACTGGATATAATGACAACCCTCAAAAATATGTCAACGATACCTGAGCCTTAAGGCAGATCTCTGAACCCAAAAACTAAATACCAAGTCAGATGCAGCTGCATATACCAAGGGACTTTTTGCTCATATAAACCCAAATGCATCTGAAACTTGCTCTGCTGGATAACTGTGTCCATCCAGCACTCCAGACCTCCCCACTGCCCCCCAGGATGTATTCTTGTATTATGACTTGTTTCTTGGCCACACAAACAATAAGAAGCTTAAAAAGAATCATAGAACCATAGAAAGGTTTGGGTTGTAGACGCTCTCCTCCTTAGAAAGCCCAATGGCAAATAAGTAATCAAACAACAACAAAAAAACCCCAAACAATCCAAGCCTAAAACTAGAATTACTGCTCTCTAGCTCCAGTATCTAAAAAAAAACCATCAACCTGCTGTGCCCAGTTCACACAGCCAAGTTGTTGTGAGATTTGTATCCTAATCCCACCTTTATTCTTTTCAGGCCATCCATTATTTTTCAAAGACATCTGAATTCAGTGGGCCCAGGCTTTATAAAGCATGAGGAGAAGGTGATCACTCTCTTCTTCCAGTAAAATGACCCAACCAGCTACTACCTCTTTGGACCAGCAAAGTCCTATGACTGAGCGCCCCACCCTGTCTGCTGGAGCATATGGAGGTGTCGTTGGCGCTTCCAAGACCTTACACACAGATATGCTGAACTTCCAGCTCAGGGAAGCACTTTTTTTTTCACTTTTTTATTTGGCAACACCCAGTGCATGTCCCTTGCTGTGGTCAGCCGAAAGTGGAAGTCCAGTTAACCATGTGGACCCCACCAAATTCATTCACGAGACAGTCAGGGACAAGGGCTGAGCTTTCTAATTTTCCCTCTATCCTCTGATTCCTCCTCCAACTCCAGCTGTTGCCACGTGGGGACTTGAATAGCCCCCCCATTAATCAATCACTCCTCATTTCAGAGAGAACATACTTGTCTGTCATGAGCAGCTATTCTGTGACCAAGACACCATTGTGACACCCTTCACCTGCTAAAGAGCAGGAAGGGCTCTTGCCCTCTCCCCCTTCTCCCAGAGCAGCAAGATTTCCGTACCCTAGATCCGCTTAGGAGCCACCACTGCTCCTCACCCCCAAGGAGACTTAGAGAGCCTCAGCAGGAATACGTGCAAAATCCTCATCAGCTGATCAAAAGCTTTGCTTACTACCACCCTTTACATAACCAGCTAGCAGCATCCTAATTATCCAGCTAAACGTAATGAATTCAACTCCCCTCCCCTTCACACACTTTCACTAGAAACAAATTAAGGCACAGGGCAACTCGCCCCGTAGCACTTAAGTGAAAACTGGAGAGTCTGGGGACGTGGAAACGCTGGGTGAAACCATCCAAGTCTGCAACTGGAACATTAACCCAAATCAGGACCAGCAAAACCTGAGTATTCCCAGAGGAAAGCTCCATTTACTGCTCGGGCTGGGGTTTTCCAGTGCTTTTTGCTCAGCCAGTGATGGAGAAGCAACAGAACAGCTGCAGAGCAGAGGAGTAGATGGATCTTTATTTTTTTTTCTTTCTTGGTCCAGTTCCCCATCACACTGTAAGTAATCTCTGCTTTCATCAGCAAGAATGCTTGCAATGACTGCAGAATACAACCCAAATTTTCTCTTTTGGGTCCCTCTACCCTGTCTTGGGTTAACAACTATATTAAGCCTATTTTGTAGCCTCAGTTTTCAGCTTGGGTTGGTTTTGTTTTGGTTTTTTGGGGTTTTTTTTAACTGAACCTCACTGTATTCCACATAAGCCTTGCACGTAATGAAGTAAACAGCACCACAATGCATTCCTCAACACGAGCTGAACCACTAAATAGCTGCTTGGAGTCTGAGGCCGAAGCAGCTGGGTGTTGGATTACAAACCCAAAACAAATGCCAAGGCATGGCCGTAAGATGTGTGATACATTGATGACCCACTGCGCTTAAATAACTCCTCGGAAAGCAGACTGGCCATTCAAAAAGGGGTTTTTACAACCAAAAGAGAAGAGAAAGCAATTTGCCCTGATCACACGAATTTGAAAAATATGGGGGAAAATTTAGCTGGTATAAAAAAATTACCCTGGTGAGAGGGGGGGACAGGGGAAAAATTCCACCTCGCAGGGTCGGCACGCTGGGAGGGACAGCATTTCATGCTTCTGAAACATTTCCAAAGGGCGAAATCCCTCCCCACCGACGCCAAGAGCAAGACTCTCACTCAACACGGCCAGGCCAGAGGATTTCCGAGGCCGAGCACAGCAATTTGAGCCCCCTCAGATCCTTGTTTTCCTGCCTAGAGCAGAGCGCCGCTTTCCAAAGCACGTGGAGTCCCCAACAGAAAGCCCCAGCCGTGGCGCACATGGCATTTTAAAGCAGTGCATCAGCATACCACGATCCCAAGTACACACAAGTCAAGCTCTCCGTGGGGTTTGCCGAGTGCCTTTGGGTTCCAGGCAAGGTATGAAGGGTCTCTGCCCCCGTGCCCAGCAGGAAGAAATGGGTGCTTCCATTCAAGCTACGGTATAAGCAAAGACAACGCAGCTAAAGAGAAAAATTTACCCAAAATGTTATTTTTACCACAAGGTAGCAATTGCACGGTAGTTCTGCCTCTCTGAAATCATCAACGAGGCAAAGCAGGGAAGTTCTCACCCACGACTAAGTGAGGTCCCGGGAGGTCACCTAACCATGTCACCATGAACACTAAGTGTGTTCCATCTCCAGCAAAATTTACAGCAGAGGTGGGAGGATGCAGTTGCTTATCTTCCTGCTACAACACGCCTCCTCAGATGCTGTCACAGCTCCCCATCGACTGGTCTTCCCCAAAATCAGAGCATGGCCTAGTTTTAAGCGGTTGTTGAAAGCCACGTGTTGCTGGACTACAAGCAACACTTCAAGACCTTAGTTTGATGCTGCAGAGTCAGCTGTGGGGATCTGCACCGTACAGCTGCTGCTCTGCGACAAGAAATGAACTGCCAACACTCCCAAGTATCCTGCTTTTGCTAAAGTGCATCAAAATGGAAGCAAGTCTTTGGCCAAGACAGACTGCAAAGAGCTGGAGGGAGTGGTTTCTCTTGTAGCACTTCCAAGGTTTTCCGTAGAGTGACAGAGGGGCTTTTAAATGCTGTGTTCAGTGCAGAGCAGGAACATCTCAACCGGCAAAGACTCATTCAAGTTCACACTGATTCAAGTTTTGATTCTAAGGAGTCAAAACTTCTTTAGTAACTCAGAAGCAGATGGGATGTAACCAGCAGCATCTCCCCTGTTCTGTCACCCTCTCAGTCAAGTAGTTGGAGCGAGCTGAAGACTCTTGAATACAACACTTTAAAGCATTTAGGGATTTTTTTCCACAACCTTCTAAAGGAAAAAAATCCCTCTTATGTTCAAATATCATAGAATACTAGAATGACTTGGGTTGGAAGGGACTTTAAAGATCATCAACTTTCAATCCCCCTAGAAGGACAAGGATACCTTCCACTAGACCACGTTGCTCAAAGTCCCATCCAGCTTGGCCTTCTCTGGGCAACCTATTCCAGCGCCCCATCACCCTCATGGTGAAGAATTTCTTCCCAATATCCAATTTCAACGCACTGTCTTTCATTTTGAAGCCATTCCCCCTCCTCCTATCACTACATACCCATGTAAACAGTCCCTCTCCAGATTTCTTGTAGGCCCCCTTCAGGCAGTGGAAGGCTCCAATAAGATCACCCCAAAGCCTTCTCCAGGCCAAACAATCTCAATTTTCTCAGGCTTTCCTTATAAGAGAGGTGTTTCATCCCTCTAATCGTCTTTGTGGCTCTATCTAAATAGCTAAATATACCTGAGAGCGTGGCACTAAAGAGGGGTTAATTCAGTATCTGCTGGTAGCTCACCCTCAGCAGCAAGGCTGTGTCTGGACTTTGCTGCTCCTGCACAGGCAGGATGGAGTAGCTGTCTCCAGCTGACCTGGATGGATACCTGACAGCAAGAAAACAAGAACAAAATTCCTATCTGTGTGATGGATTAAGAACTGACTCAAACTGGACAGCAGAAACATTTGAGAAGGGAGTCAAAAAGGACATACGCTTCACAAACAAGGAAAGCAGTAGCAGGCTGAAGAATTTGGCTCTCTCCATTTATGCAACACTTTATCATCTCCATGATAATATTCTTCCCTGCAAAAGATAAGAGTTGCTGCTGGGAGAATTTCTGACTATACACCCAAAAGAAAACTAACTCCAAAGCCTCCGGGGTTACTCTGTGCTCGGTCCTCATCCAGCCCAATGCACCTGCCCCAGCTGCTCAGGCAGGGACGGAGCCTGAGGAGCCTCCCTGCACAACCACAGCCCTCACTGAAAGAGTTCAGACACGCTCTTGGGAAGGCGGAAACTGGACTGGCCCTG
The DNA here is from genome assembly GCA_013396735.1 of Grallaria varia. Classification (NCBI taxonomy): domain Eukaryota; kingdom Metazoa; phylum Chordata; class Aves; order Passeriformes; family Formicariidae; genus Grallaria; species Grallaria varia. Next base: position 21,293 of record VWZG01013560.1, on the reverse strand, counting down.
AGAGCATTAGACTGAGGCAGATGTGGAGAGCTCACTAGAGGAAACAGAGACATTCACAAATGCCAACCTGGATTAAGATCAGCGCGAGTGTACCTGTCCCCGATGGACCCCTCCTGCTCCCCGCTGGATGCTCTGCCGAGTTATCTCAATTACTGCAAACTTTTTCTCTACTCCCTCTGCTGATGGGCCACCAGTTGAGTGAAGCAGAAGAGTGACCTTGTTGAGGGGGTGGAAAAGCAAGGAAAACTCTTCTGTTGGAGGAAAAGCAGGTCCCTCCACTCTGTCCCCTCTGTCCTGTGTCTCAGGTCACCAACGGCCTGATGGAGGCACAGAAACCTGTCACCACCAAGGAAACTACTGCCCCTTCATGCTGCAGACTTGCAGCCCTCTCCCAGCACTAACACGGCCCAAATTTTAATTAAAAAGTGCAGGATTGTCCTTATAGTAGAATAAAGAAGGGGGGAAAAATCACTATGGCAAAACACCCATTCTTTTTTGGGACCCACTGCATGAAACCCTGGCTGGTTTTGCCAACAGCTGGTCCACAACCTGCACAGTATTTCCAGAAGTGTTTCCAGTCCAATCTACTCAATTTAGCTAGAATAACTCACTCATTTCATAACGGCAGCTGGAGAGGTTCGAGCACTGCTGCTTTTTAAAGAGAAGAAAACGTCTGGATGATTTTTAGGAATGCAAACAAAATCAAAAAAAAAAAAAAAAAAAAAAAAAAGAAAAAAAAATGCAAGTCTTGATTCAGGTGTGATTTCAACTTAGATGGCACCCGA
>VWZG01013560.1:7057-20472 GCA_013396735.1 Grallaria varia | reverse complement strand
AAAAAAGAAAAAGAAAAAAATATGCAAGTCTTGATTCAGCTGTGATTTCACATTAGATGGCACTCGTAAGCGTGATCCTACCAGCACAACAGCAGCTTTTCCGTGCAGGGATTTTCACCCAAAGCAGTTCCTTCTGAAAAGGAAAATCATGCCTACTCCAAAACACACACTACTGCCTGGAAATGAGGGGTATGGGAGAGTCACCATGTTCACCCTCTAAATATATGCAAGCCCTCTTGCTCTCCTCAGATGATTCCCCTGAGGATCCCCAAATGTCCTTCCCCTTCCTTCCTTCTGCACCCCCCCATCCCTCCAACTGCAGGTCCTCACAACTCTTTGGCCCATCCCAGTGTCCATCCAGGGTGGGATGGCTCTGTGGGTGTCCCCAAGGTCATGGCAGTGGTCCACCTGCTCCCGCAGCAGCCGGGACCTCGTCTCCGAGAGTGGCTCCTGTCCCACAGCCTGGCTGGTGGCCCGTAGACCACATGGAGCCAACGCCTGGATTACAGTGTGTTTTAAAGAGCACCCAGAAGGGTATCACAGAGATGAGTGCTGGGCCAAGGAGAATCAGGAATGTTGGACGAGATGCAACTGTAGAAGGGGGCGTGGGCAGAAAGTGTAACAGCAGAGCGCTCGGCTCACTCGTGGATGCAGAGCTCCCCTCCCTACATCCCTGTGGGACAGGGACCATCAGATCTTCCTTCTGGCTGCACACGGCAGAGAGCACAACGAGAAATGCAATGCCAGCCCAGCACACCGGTGCACCAAGTGGGACGTGGATGGGACAGAGGAGCAGCCAGCTCGCCAGCCAGCTGCTGGATGTTGGGAGAGATGGGACGAACGGAGAAGTTGCTGCCTTTCCTCCCAGAGACATCACACGTGCCAATGAAAACCGAGAAAAATGCAATCTTTCAGTAACTTCTATTCCCAATGACAGGCTTGCCGTTGCCTCAAACATCTCTGCAGAGACTGCACCTGTTCTGCCAGTCCAAGCACCAGTAGCTGGAATAAGGGCAGGGCACGTAACGACTCCCACGCCAAGGCGGGGCCGCTCATATCTGCTGGCTGCTGATGGCACGCTCCAAACTGCACACCCAGGGCAGGCTCGAGAAACCCTCACCCTGGCACAAAGTCAACAGAAAGCATTGGGATGCCTCAAAGCCTCATTTCACAAAGAAAAGAAAAGAAAAAAAAAAAGAAATAAGTGAGCAGAGCAGCAGTTGAAAAGTCCTTACACATGTTTATAAATACTAGACTCCATTCAAAACAAAACTATTACAGTCACTACCAAGAGGTGCTTTATTTTCTGTAACCTCTGGCTGAATGCTTTCTAAGGGAGGGACTGCATCTAAGGCAGGCTGCACTGGTAACTCCTTGATCTTGGAAGTACACTGCAAACTTGCAGCTGCTCCAAGATGGAGAGGGAAAGAGAGAGCAAGAATCTATCGGCCCCACTTCCAAGTAGGGAACACGCACCACATCATCCACAAAACCTAAGCAGAGGGATAATTAAGGAGGCTTCCATTCGACAGAATGGATGAACACATTTAGATATAAAACTGTGTCTCAACACGCTGCAAGTGAGGCATCAAACATGTTAAGGACCCAAGCAAAATTAGGAGACCCATGGAAGAATAAGTCTTTACCACAGAGTGAAAAAACCCCTCATTTTATATGGCTGTAATTCAACCTGAAGGTTAATACACTGTAAGGGTCTACAGCAATTCCAAACTAGCCCCGCCAGTCCCATTCCGCACCTCTTTTCAAATAAGCAAAATGTCAGATGGCATCAAGTCAGCCTCAAATGGGATTTCTCTTTCCCTGCTCTGACTGCGAGCCACTTACCCAGCTTACCTTGAAGGACATGTGGTACAGATCAACTGAGGTGAAGCCTGGAAGGACACAGGTTACATTTTTCCCTTTGCAGGGGGGAGGTTTGCACATACACACAGCAACTTTCGTGTTCTGCAGAAAAGATGGTTTTCCACTTGAAAAATATTTGCGTCAGCCACCACAAACACTTGAGGAGGAGAAGCTGCAATGTATTTTGTCAGGCAAGAAACAAGAAACCGCTGCTGGATTTTGGAATAATATTTCTGTTACAGAATCTCTCCCCAACTGGGTTTTGTCTTTTCTTGGCCAACGCAGGGGCAAGATTTCCAATGTTTGTACTTTTACTGACAAATGAGGGGAATTAGTTCATCAGCCGCTTCCAGAAAGCCCATTTCTTGCACCAAAAACTGATCTGCATCAGCATCAGCCACAGAGTCCAGCCCTGGTTAATGCCACCACAGCTCACAAGAGGGCTGAGCCTCATGCCTTTGCAAAGATGGAAACAGTAAGAAAAGTTTAGGTAACTACATCTCATGAAAAGATCCCGGCCTGAGACACTTAAATAACATTCCAGCTGTTTCTTTTCCTCCTGTATTTCCCAAACACCAGGGATTTCCAAGTACGCTCTGGTGCCCACAAACGCCCCAGTGCCCATACATGTTTTCAGCAACACATCTGCAACAAACATCAATGTCTCCGTGAGAAATTCAAAGGGACATCAGTGTTGAGAATACTCCTGAACATCTCCCCATTACTTTATAATCACTAATTCACATCCCAAGGAACCTGTGACAGTTCTCAGGCATGTCCACACCCCAGAACATGCCACCAACCTTCCCGCACCCCAATGTGCCCAAGTGCCCCTTGTCCAGCCCTGACAGATGAAAGCCATCATGCTTTCAGCAGGATGAATTTAGCAGGGGGATAAACAGATATGTAGGAGATGCAGATACCATAAAATAAGAGAATCATAGAATATTTTGTATTGGAAGGGACCTTAAAATCATGCAGTTTCAACCCCCGTGCCATGGGCAGGGACACCTTCCACTAAAACAGACTCCTCAAAGCCACGTCCAGCCTGGCCTGGAACACTTCCAGGGATGGGGCATCCACAGCTTCTCTGTGTCAGTGCTCCACCACCTTCAGAAAATAAAAGACTCTGATCCTCAATCTCTTCTCCTTCAGTTTAAAGCCATTACCCCTTGACCCATCATTCCATGCCCTGGTCAAAAGTCCTTCTCCAGCTCTCTTGCAACCCCTCTAGGTACTGGAAGGTGCTATAAGATCACACCAGAGCCTTCTCTTTTCCAGGCTGAGCAAAGCTGGTTGTCTCAGCTTTTCCTCATAGAAGAGGTGTTCCATCCTTCAACATCCATTGGTAGCATTAATTCACATGGTATCAAGATCCGGAGGCAGGAGGACAAGCAAAAAGGTAATGGGAACAGTGAAAGGAAGCACCGACAGGCTGCCTTGTCTTTCTTCCTGCAAGTCTTCCCGTTACCCCACTCCTTCCTCTCTAAATCATGTTAATGGTCCGTATTCCCCTTCCTTCTCTTCCCTGGGAACTAGACTCTCTACAGCTCCAAAACCAGACTAATTTAACAAAACAAAATGAAAAAACCCCACAAACAAAAACCAACACTCCGCTCTCCCCCAAAAATCAAACAGAAAAATGATCCCCACAAAACTATTCCTTTTATGCATTGTCTTTCTTAAAGAACCTTTGTGTGCTATTTAAACTCTGGTATTATTTCAAACACTCGTTTTCTGTTGCCAGCTCAGTTTTGACAACAGAAAAGAACTGCTGCTTTTCCTTTTCAGGTTCATACATGGTAAATAAACACCAGAAAGTCAGAGTAACAAGTATTTCCAGGCAATGATGGTTTTCTTGCTTTGTTTTGGTTTTGAGGCTTTTTTCTAAGTGCCATTAAAAAAAACCCACCTACACAAAACCATTCTATTCATGGTACTGACCACAACACTTTAAGCCAGTGAAACCTCAATAAATACTTTTACGATGAAGGCTGCAAGAAAATATAATACTCTAAGACATTTATAGGACTTTTATTTCTTTGTAAATGTAACATGAAAGTTGAAAGCACAGAATTATTATTTCTATTCTCACTCTGAAAAAAATAGGGTAGAAAGGAAACAAGATGTTTTAACTTTTCATTAAGAGGAGACTTTCTTGGAAGACCTCTCTCAGGAGCTTCTGTCAGCTCATTCTTGCAGCTTCTTTGAAGTCACATCAACAACAATAATTTAATTTACTGTCCAGATAAAAGATATTTCCAAAGATGTGAGGGGAGAGAGAAGGGTTTAATGGGGCATTCCCAGTTTAATTCAGTCCAATTACCTGCCGTCTGTTTGGGAACTAACTCCTGACAGCTCATCCTCCTCCAAAGAACAGAGCTGCGGCAGATAACTGTGTCCCAGATACCACAGGGCACGGGGGAGGGACGAGTGTCACAGCCCAAGCAGGCAAAAGGACCCTGTAACATCCTCAAATCGCAGCCAAAATGGATCGAATCACAGCAGGCACTGCCCCGGGCTTGCAAAAAAATGTGGCAAGCGTGGTCATGCTGGGAACAGGAGCTGAGCCTGGGACGGGGGATGCTCCAGCAAGGGGGTTTGATCAGCTCCCCTCCAGGGCCCTTGGAAGACAACGAGCAGGGAAAGAAATAAGCATAAAGCATTGCAAACATCCACCCCCAAAGAGCCACTTGGGAGAGAGACAAATTAAAAGCCTTTATCAGGCACAGTTTTAAGTACTAATGACTAATGGCAAATTGTCACTAGAACTCCAATAACTGAGTCAGAGAATCATAAAATGGTTTGGGTTGAAAGGGTTCTTATAGGTCATCTGGTTCCAATCCCCCCACCATGGGCAGGGATGCCTTCCACTAGACCAGGTTGCTCCAAGCCCCTTCCAACCTGGCCTTGAACACTTTCAGGGATGGGGCATCCACAACATATCTCGGAAACGGAGAGGATTGTTTCCTCAATGAGGAAAGGGCAGGGACAGGGACAGGTTTCTCCAGATCCAGTTGGCCTCTTCCAGCTGTGAGGAGCAACAAACGCTCGGGGAGGGAAAAGGAAGAGTTCACTGCAAACACAGAAGGATCAATAGGACTGTTATGGCAGGACAACCTCTCCAGTGATGGAGATGCTGCAGGAGGGTCCCTGCCCACAGCCTCCAGCACCCCTCTCCCTTCCTGGCAGGCAGGAGCACAGGTTGGTTGGCATGTGAGCGATGGTTACAGCCTTCTCCTCTACTGAACCATGAGCACTGCCTTCAGGCTACTCTTCCTGGCAAACTGGAGATAAAAATCTGTAAAGATATCTGTTCTATACTGGAGCCTGGATTCCTTGCCCAGCACTGCTGACTAGCTCAGCAGCGGCGCCCATGAAAACACCCTGGCAAAATCCCTGCACATGCACAAATGAAAAACCCACCAGGCTCAGCCTCTTTTGTTCTGATAAATGAGGAAACATTTACTGAAGCCAGAACAGACAACTTCTTGCAAAGAGAAGGAAAGGTGGAGAGAGCACACCAAAACAAAACAAACACAACAAAAAAACAGCAAAGAAAGTATTAATAAAACCCCATAAACCAAGCCCACACATCACTTGCTACTGGCCATGTTACCCATTAGGGGGAAACCTCCTGTAAACAACACATTTGGGCACTGCATAAACCAGGATGGACATAAGGATGAAGAGGAGGTGACCAACATGAAGCAGGGCCAAATCCAACATCTCATAGGAGGTTCCTGATCCTGCAGCCTTGTGGGTCTGGAGGCCAACAAACCCAACAGGCAACCAAAGTGGACAAAGCTGCCCTAATCACTGGTGATGTTCTAGCACAGAGTAGGGATGACATTTCAGAGCTGACATAGGAATAGTTCACCTTTCCTGGGAAAATTTCACCAACTACAAATTGCTCAGGGCCATCAACTACATTCTGATCTTCACTGAAAGGCCCCAAAGGACCAGAACTCTCATAGAACCCACCCTCTGAGTGGTACCTTAACCTGCAGGACTAAGAGAGCTCATGGACTTTGGGTGGTACCATAAAAAGGCAAAAACACTCTTTGTTTGAAGAAAGTGAGTAATGACAAACACCAAATGCCACTGTCCGGCTGGCGAGAGCCAACCTGTCCCTGCAGATACAGTGGCATCAGTTCCTGCCCTGTTCTTCTTTCCCAGGATTTCTTGCTACCCAGTGAAGAGCTGGATTTTTGCTGCTACAGACTCATCCCTCAGGGACATTTAGAAGATGTAAAACATCACTTTTCATTTAAAGAAAAATATTTTCCAGCCCTCAAGAAATGGGAAAAGAAATATAGAAGAGCACAAAAACATGATCAAGGTGCATTCCTGCACCTGAAACGCCAGAAAACAAATAAAACCAACCCCTTGTATTTGTTGCTGTCTGCCCCCAATTCCCAATATCTGAAGCCAAATCTGCAGGTTTTTCTGAGAGGGAGGGAGAGAACAGAACAATGAACTCATCACTTCTAACCCATTGAAAACAATCTGCTCCTCGGACCTGTCTGTCCAGCGTGGTGATGGAAGGAAAGGAGCAGTAGTATTTCACACTCCCAGGTCCACACTAGACATCCATAATCAGCTCTCCAGTACCTCCACACGCTTCAGAAGAAGATCCAAGCAGATTTATAGGAGGCTGATTCTGGATTACTAGTCCCCAAGGAAATTTTCCTCCCAACACCCACAAGTCAGAGGGTGATTTACACCCAACCTATAATAGACTATATTCCTTAGAGACAACTTCTTGTCTTCAACCCCCTGCCATTGCTGCAACTGGAGGTTTGGTTTGTTTTAACAGTTGTAGAGTTTATAAATACTGAAAGCAGCACTCAATTTAGGCTTGGAGACAGTTAAACTGCCTTAGACCAACAGGACGCCACGCGGTAAGGAACAGTAATGAGATGATGACACATTCATAACCTAAAGCTTTCATTAAAAACCCGTAACCCAAGGAAGCTCTGCCCTCCAGAGCAGAAACGTTCGGTTCTCCTAATTGCTCAAAGAGCAAATTTTTCCACGAACCAGCGAAACCAGGGGAAAGCTCCTGAAGAGCACTTGTATCCATTAGGCAGAAACTGGGGAAGTAACAGCCGGGGGGGTTGTAAATGAGGTGGTGCACAACTCATTTCAATTGCCACTGAGCACCTCAGCGTGCACCACAAAGTGAGGAGCTGCTAGAGGTGGTGCCAGCGTGAGGTTGGGAGCCCTTGGATCCAAGGAAAAGCAGGACTCCTGAAAAAATGTTCCTGGATATCAGACGTTCCTGGACAGAGCTTTCTCTATTTGAAAGCACAACAGTGTCTTTTGCAGTTTTCACTAGTTTTTAAAGGCATAACATCTTACCTGAGCAGAGCCACAGGATGGGCACCAACTGACTGCAAAACTAGGCAGCGTTTGTCACAGCATCTGTGCTTGAGGTGAAGGCATCTATTATTAAAATAATAACAACTGTAGGTCTCTACCTCCCAGCACAGGAACGGAGATGATCTAGAGGTTCACCTACAATCCCCTGCCTTTGGGGATCAGGGAGCACAGACTTTGACTTGCCCGAACACCACCAAGAGTCCAAGCATTGCTCCCACAGAGCAGGTCTCTCTGCTCTGGTCCTCATCTCTGTGTGCAAGGAACAGCACTTCCATGTCCCACCGGGGTGGTACTCTTACATTATCATCTTCAACATGCATGAAAGTGAAGCTGGCAGGGATATTGAAGAAGACAATCTTTTTCACTGATGAACCCACACTGCTGGTCCTGCCCCTGCAAGTGTTTCTAGTGCCAGTGAGTGTCTCAAGGACACAGCACTCCCAGCACATCATCCACTCAAATATAGGTGATGGAAAACCATCCAAAACCTTGAGAAGAAAACTCTGCTAAAGCACAAATCTAACTTTTATAGCTGTGCAAAATCAGATCTAACTGCCAGTAACCAAGGAGGATTCATTTATCTATCCGAGTAGAAAAATATCTGCTGGTTAAAGGAACAGCAATCAAACAAAGAAATGGCAAGCGTTGGCTATGTTTTACAATGCATAAGTCAGAGCTACAAAAATACATTCCTGAGAGTGCCAACATCCCAATGAAAACAAATGCCAGAGCACAAAAAAGGGATAAAAGCACAATATAAACCTTTCTTTCCCCCACAATTCTGCCCTTTGACCATGTGCTACAGAAGCAGAAGCCTGGCTTGGTTTGAAGGAGTTCTTTCCCCCCACAAAAAAGCAATTCTAACTCTTTTGTTTGGGTTTAAAGAAAGAGAAAATGAACGCCAACCACTAATAAACTTAAACTTTGGTTCCCTTGAAGTTTTGTGTATTTTTATAATGTTTAAAAGAACAAACAAAACTGAGTGGATGCTCCTTCCAGAGTGTCTCCTCCTGCTTCTACACACAAGAAGATGAGGAGTTTAAACATCCCAGCTCTCATGACCACTGTCACAAACAGGAACCTACTGGGCAAAGAACACCCCAAAAAGAGGAAACCCATAACTTTTCGTCCCATCTCATTTTCAGACCCTTCTCCTTCATGGAGTCCACGGAACAGGAAAAGAAAGGGAAGCCGCAACACAAATTCGGATACAGAAGTACATTTAAGAAAGCAAAGCACCAAGATTGATTAGAGTGTTCAGCTGCTTTAATAGAGAGCCTAATGATGTCCAAATTATAGCAAAGCTCAATTGTGTAACCAAGGAGCCAAGATTTCATCCTTGATAAGGACATGGATTTCTGTCTCACAGGAGAAGCCTGCAGTTCACTAACAAAGATGACCTTTCATATTATACCCTTCAAGACCACAATTAGCTGGAGAAATACTGTACTAACTTGGCAACATGAGTTTTTGTACACTGTGCTAATTTTTAGCAGAACCTTGCCAAGACCATTACCATCTTCTAACAAGAAAAAAAAAACAAAAAAGCAAAACAAAAAAAAATAGCAAATACAAAACCCACTGCTCTCCAGACCCAAATTACTTTCCACAAATCAATGCAATTTTAATTAAGATGATTAAATTACAGCAAAAATGATTAAGTTGATATCCCGCAGCAAACCACTAAAGGTATAACACCTTAATTCAGAAGAACTTGGCATACAAATATTAATGGTGAAGTATTCATGAAAAACTAGAATTTTACACATGAACCAATTTTACATCACTCAAACAATACCTTGGGAGATATTTGTCACACGTAAAAAAACAGTGACATCCATCAACAGAGCACAGTTTTTCCAAGACTACACAGAAAGAAATCTACACAGGAAAAAAACCTGAAAAGGCTACAATTACTTTGACAATGTTTCTACAGCTCAAAGGAATTTGGGGGTTGAAATAAATGGTTTCTTTCTCCTTCCCAGGGCTTCCAAAATCAATTTTATATATAATTCTTTTTTTTTTTTTTTTTTTTTTTTTTTTTTTTTTTTTTTTACAGAAGTCAGATCAGAAGTGCATGTGAAATCAGGTCACTGCAATAATCATGTACAAGGTACATTTCCACTATTGCCTATTAACTATGGGGTTTAAATGAATGAGGAAAGTCTCAGATCCATTTTTCACCAGTGGAAATTATTAATATAAACATAGCACAGCTCAGGTTTTAACCTTACCATCCAACTGGGCCTACTCTCCTTTGGAGAGGGGTAAATGGCATTAAAAAGGCAACTGCACAGAGGCATGGATTCCATTAAGACCTGGAAAAGGATCCTGAAATGGGTACCCTGGGCTTCAGGTTGCTGCTTGTGGTGCTTCAGCACTGGATCAATTCAAGCTTGACCTTGAAGAAATGGTAAATTCAATGTATTTGAAAAAACAAAAACAAAAACAAAAAACTATGCCACTGTGACGAAAAAAAGTTACAAACCAGCTGATTTCTTGGTGCAATCTCCTAGAAACCCTCCACAGGGGCAGAGGGAGATGAGAGAAAATGGTAGGAGAGATTTGCAAAGAGCAGGATGTGACTCCAAATTGTCTTAAAAGTTGTGGCTGAACACATGAGAAGGTACCGAGAAATGAAGCTTTGCCTTGCTCTGGAGCTCTGTGCCTCCAAGGCTGACCCATGGGAATAAAGCCCTACAGTGCAGATCCATTCCCAAAATGCTGCTACACTTTGCATCTGAGACTCCTTGGGGGCTGTTTCCTTGTTCACGCAAGAGACCTGTTAGCGCTCGAAATGGGGATTGGTGTGGAAATCACTAAGAATTAAAAGGAAAGAAGAAAAGAAACCTGCGTGTTGCATTTCATGGCCATACTAGGGAGCTACCAACAATCCCCCGGGATCGCCCAACTGTTTGGGGTTCAGAACACAAAATCCCTGAAAAACTCACAAAGAACAAGTGCATTAGAGAAACTTCATGATTTTTTTTTTAAATTAATATAGCCCTGAATGTCAGTCAACAGATGGCTTCCTCCCAGCTGTAATGAATCTGATGAGAGGTAAGCCCCAGTCCAGGTGAGAGGTTAACTTTATATTTTTCTTTAATAGACGAAGAAAAGTCTGAATGGAGAGAGATAAAATTCCAACATAAATCCTCCACCAAGGCTCCTATGAAATAACTCTTTTGTTTAATTATTATGACTTGGATCGGCAAACACCAGATCCCGATGGACAGAGAGCAGCTGTTACTATAACAGAAAGACATTCATCTTCCCTTCTTGGGACCCTGAAACTCTATCAACAATGCCTGTAAAACGACCCTCAGCTCCCCCCTCCCCGAGCTTTTGCCTGACTTTCATATTCAGACCTATTTTTAGGCGACTCTATTTTGTCCTGCCACGCTTCAAAGTTTTGCACGTTAGATACTTCAAAATCATTTCCACGCAGAGAAAGCATCGGGGATGTCAATGGGGCGACTCTGGAGCACAGGCTGCGGGAAGGGAGCGTCCCTCTCTCAGGGTTTCTTCTTTCATCAGCCATTCATTGAGAAGGAGCCCGCAGACACAGTTACCCAGCCAGGCACGCTCGCATCTCACTTACCTAACAGGGCAGGGGTGATCTCATTTACCTCCGAGGCTTACAGTTACCTTGCAAGGGCTTCTTTTAGCTCTTACATAATAAATAGCCAACCTGTACAGGATTGCACGGGAAAGGAATTTCTACTACCAATATAAAAAAACCCCAAGTTTCTCATGTTTGTTTTCAACAGCGCTAACTCTGCCCCACTGGATGATAGCAGAAGCTTATGTATCTGCAGAAAATTATCCATAACAATAAAAATTAGCTGTAAAAAAATTAGCTGTAAAAGACTTCCATATTTATCTCAGGTACAATATGAATGTTAAAATACTCCCCAGGAACGGGCGCATCTGGCCAAACTCCGGCTGATGTGAACAGGCACAGCATCAGGGCATCAGGAGACAACAGCCCTGGGGACAGTACATTCCATGGGCTGATTTTTTTTTCCCTTTCCTTTTTGCATCCAGCAAAATTCAGGCTGAATGAGCTTTGTGCCACAACCTGTATCCACAAGGGGAAATGCCCAGGGACAGCAAGCGTGCTCATGGAAGGCTCCATCAGGAGTCACTTGTCTTCATCACGTGCATAGAGAAACCTGGAAATTGGGACCGGAGGGCCAGAGTGTTGCTTCCAACACTCTAAAAGGCGATTAAAATCCACACGGGAATTTCTTGCTATAACTGAGCTTGCCAATCCTGCCCCTTCCACAGATCCCTGCTTCACACTTTCAGCTTAAGATGCTCCAGGAGCCTAAGGAGGGAACTAAGATATGTCTTAACAATAAAGCAGTAAAACAATAGCAATCAGGTAAAATTGTTCACCTTGGTAAGTTTTGTGTTCTTGGTGTCTTTTTTTCTTTTTCTGAGGTTTTTTTTTGTTTTGGGTGGGGGCACAGGGTTTGAGTTTGTTTGTTTTGATAAGAGCACTTGTCTTTGAAATATTTCAGAGGAAGCCAAGGCTCATGGATGAGGCAGCTCAGTGGCAGAGGACATCCCACAAGAGCATCCCCACCTGAGGGTCCACACCAGAGCTGGGCACTCACAACTCCACACCACGGCCAGTCAGACAGAGCTGACATCCCAGTAAGGCAGCACCAAGCGTCAAATGCACCGTCCTGCTCTTCTCAATCAGGTTGTTCTCAGCTTTTATGCATCCCAGGCTCCTTACATAAACGGGAATTCCACAGCAGGAAACTGCTCCAGGTGCTCACACAGGTGCCTATCGCCACCTCCCAAACCCATTTTTTAGGAGCTGAGCAGGTGAGTGTCTTCCAGCACAACTGCAAGAGGTATTTGGCCAAATGTCTTACCCCAGGTGTAAGAATATGCTGCAACAGAGACTCCCCTTTAAAAATAAAAGTGCCTGATAAGCTGTGGGTGAATGCAAAAGCAAAGCATTCTGAGTTCAAACTTCTGTGCACCCAAGAGCTGCCCAACAGCCGCCGCTGGGCTGTAACTGGATACTCCCACCACAAAAACCCAAGGACAACTGAATTTCTCAGCCTGCACATATACAGGGGAATTAGCGTTCTTAACCCATTAATTACCCTGGGGAACTAACACGGCAACACGAATGCTGCCACAGTTCAGTTGCCACACTGAGGAGAGTAAGCACAAACACTTGGAGAAACGAATGGCCCACATGCCTGCAGGTTGCATTGCTGAGGCTCTGCTGTCCCAAGAGCGAACTTGCCAGGACCACTGAACCACCAGGGTAACCACGAACCTGTGCTTTGCTGAGCGGCTGCATCTGAACTCCACTGTAGTTTGCCTCTGCTGAGTGCAGGGACTCCCGTAAATCCGCGTGGTAACGCACAGGTCTGAAGCAAAGCCAACGCCAACTCACACGTGAGCGCCTACGAAGCTCACGGGCTCTTCCAAGACCACTGCCACTGTCTCCTCACAACTTTCATGTCGTAAAGCTCAGCTTGCTGCCTCCTAAAAAAAGGCCTGAACATCAACTGCGCAAAGCTTAAATGCCCTCCTTTCCAGAAAAAGAAAATATCCATGGCAAAGGGAGCAACTGGAGAGGGAAGTTTGCAGGCAGTTCAGCCAAACCGCAGCAACAGCCACCAGCACGCAGAAGCAACCCAGAGACTGCAGAACATGAGAACAGCACTAAAAGGGCTCGCAAAGCCCAAAATATTCTCATTTTCTGAAATGCCTTTAAAAAGTCACCAAAAGGAGACAAGGGTTTGATTGAACATTCCTTCACTTCTGACCCGTGGTTGCATTCCTCCCTCCCCAGGAATTCAAAGCCATCTGCAGAGGTAAATTATGTATAAGGAAAATATTCCTAAAAGCCAAATTTTAAGAGTTGCACACATTATGCGAGGCATTTTTAAGTAGCTAATGTCAGAGGAAAGAAGGGTTAGCCACCTAGATTGACCATTTGATAGATCAGGCACAAATGGAGCTAACTTTATCCCTCTCATCCACTCAAAGGCTTATCATCTCACACCTTGGAGCAATAAATTAGCAAGAAGCATTACATTAGCACTACTGGCACCACAGAGAAATTTTCAACTTCTGCTACTAGCTAGAAAGCAAGTTCCATAACGGGAAAAAGCTTTAAATAATAACAATTA